>OZ038490.1:78362705-78962705 GCA_964036315.1 Acanthosepion esculentum | reverse complement strand
CAGGTATGTTTTCAATTTGTTTGGATAAAAGTACAAGAGCTTGTTTAGCAGTTGTTGCAAGATTCCCTTCCGGAAATATAATGAAGGAAGAACTTATCAAATTGATGACACTTTCAGAGAAAACTAGTTTGAAATTACTAAAAAAATTTCATGTCCCTCATAAAAAAAAAATTTGGAATTTTATAGCTGCTCATGCATTTAAAAAAAACAAGCTATTGAATGAAGTTAACAGTCAATTTTCTGGGTTAATCATGTACAATAATATCAGGTGGTTAAGCCATGACAAAGTGTTAAATCAAATTGTGGAGTTACTAAAAGGAAATGACTATTCAGAACTGACTGAGATTATTTTTTTTTCCAGATTTCCCACTTCATTACAATAAGTGAATAAAAAATTGCAAGGTAATGGAAGTATTGTGTCGTCAGTGTTTGCAGCATATTAAAGCTTTTAAAAAATAAAAATAGAAGTATTTTCAAGAGATCTGGAAGAATACAAACCAAAATATTTTCCATTATTACAAAAGAACTTCCAAGTTTTTCAACTGCAGAAAAGTGCAGAAAAGAGAGAAACTGTACTCAAAAAACATATTCATCTGTAATAAAGAATGCCAAGCGTTTACTTTTTCAATAAGATTTTCTTAATTCCAAAAACTTAATACTATATCCAATTCCCTCATACTATTCAATTTCATGGTCTTAAACTATCCATGTTTGAATGGCTTGATTTAAATAACTTGGATATAGAATTAGTAGACATCCAAAAAAAATGCAGTGCATTTTGGCAATTACGGTTCTTCACAATTTTATCATTTTGTTAGCTCTCCTAAACTCTGTTCTGCCAACCATTTACATGAGCCTACTAAGTAGGTCATGCATTGTTTTCTTCTGTGCCTCTTGCCTTCAATCTGTCCTGTGAGTATCAAATTTTCCAAGCTTTCTTTTCTCATTATGTGCCCTAGAAATTTCAATGGTTTCATCCCGATGTTAAATAAATTAATGAAATTGAGGAACAAAGAGGAAAACTCATCAGAACAACAAGCAAACAAAATGAAATAATCTGGAGTAAAAATGTTTCTATCCTCTACCATTGAGCCTGAGTATAATCTGACCAGAGTATATTTGGATTAGGGGTTAACTTGCATAGATAGCTCAGAAATTGAATTCAAATGTGTTACCTTAAAATTGGTAAATCGTCGATTTCAGAATGACTGCAAAAAAAACTTTCCCCTCACCATTTTATAGGCAGAAGCACACAAATGCATGCTGGGATTTTTTCCTATCCAATAAAATAGGCCAGTTCTCAGTTTCATATGACTCAGTACTGTCTGTCTTGAAGTCAGAATGCTACATTCACCTGTCTGAACTTGCTTTTATTCTTAGTTTGTGAACTTTTTGCCATATTACTGTTACTTTGACTTATTTGCTAATTTGCCTTGCATATATTGCTTGCTTGCTTAATTTTATTTTTTGCCCTGTTCTTTTCTTTTCTTTTTCATGTTATTGCTAATAGCAAACTTTACCAATTCTGCTTGTTGAACAGTTCTGTTACTTATTTTCTGCATTTGACCATGGCTACTCACTCCACATAAATTTTTAAAATATTTTCAGTCTTAGAAGGGGTTAATTTTTCATTCAGTTTATATCTAGAGAATAAGTGAGTCTGCCTTTCATAAATGTTATGCTATTTCTTATCAAAATTGTTTAATCTGAATAAATGCATTGCCAAATGTAGAAAATATCTGTCTTTATTTTTATGAACACACAAGCTTCTTTGATTACTGCAAAGGTCTGACAATGAAAGGCAAAGAGATCTCAATTCATTCCTATCTAGAACTTTCAAATTAGACACTGTATAAAGCAGTCTGGTTTTTATTTTCCAGTTAACATCTTTCTGGAGCTTTTTTATTATTATTATTATTACTTAAAAGCCTGTTTTATCTAATGCCTGTGTTTTTAAAGGATCATTAATGCATTCAGTGTTCAAAATGGATATTTGAACCCTTATATAATACCATCTCTGTTTTATTAGTTATACTGGTGAATCTCATCACAGAGGAAGGTAAGACTTGAAGCAACAGAAATGTGGTTCTACAGAAGGATGTTGAGAATACCATGAACTGAGCATGTAAGCAACATAGAAGTATTAGAGAAAATGGAAACAAAAAGTACACTTATACGTAACATCAGAAAGAGACAATTGAAATTTATAGAGTACATCATGAAGAGAGAGGGCTTAGAAAATTTGACACTCACAAGACATATTGAAGTGGGGTAGGTTTATGTTAATGATGATGATAGTAGTTTCCTTATAAGGAAATATTCAGTGTTCATTGACTGAGCAGCCAATACTGTTTTCAGTTGAAAATTTATAAAATCTTCTTAAAACAATTTTTCAGGAAAACAAGTTTCTCAAGTTCACTAATTGTTATCACTCTTTCTGTTATTGATGGGAGTTTCCTTTTTAACTTTTTATATGAAGTAGTTTGGAATGTCAACATCTTCATTATCTCATTGTTTTCTCTTTGAGTTGTGAAAAGAATTTCTGACATTTTGTTTTCACTATGTATTAAAAGATCATTAATTTTTTTTCCATCCTATTTTTGCTGCTTTTTATTGCAATTCCTAGATCATCATTCTACAATTGTTAAGTAAGCAATACAGACTGGAAATAAATAATAAGCCTATGAATTACTTAAAATTAATTCATTTGTTTTTTATGGCTTATCAACCTTTTGTGAGTTAACTTAACAATCACAATACAACTCGAGACATGCAATAAAATGCATTAGAAATAAGATGAAAGAAATATTAATAAAAAAAAACAAAAATTAATCATTAATAGTAAATCATTTAAGAAATTCAAACAATATTACATATGGAGTTATTATTTACATAGACTACTGTCGTCATCTTTGTTGTTGTTATCACAATATGTTGGCTTTCATCAGGTGTATGTCGATCCAGTTCGAAATTCCCTGTAGGTTACCCCGATCAACATACACCTGACAAATGCCAGAGTAATGATAACATCAGTAACGTTAGACTTTAAATCATGAATCCAAGGTTGTAATTTCATGATAATGATGACTTTTGCATTAACAAAGGCTTTTACATTTGATTCTGAAAATAATAAGTGATTATTTAATCAAATGAATAATTAACACTTCCCTCCTAAATATTAAAATAAAAATTAAGATTTCTTCCTCAACACACAAAAGAAAATTTGTATATGAGGGCTGATCAAAAAGTATTGGGATTGGAAAACTATAACACATATCAATTATCCATTTAATAACATTCAAAATAGTCCCGTTTCTGAAACTACACACTTTATCCAGCATAGTTTTCATTGGTGAAGACATTCCTGGAACACTTTTTTCTTTTTTTTTTTTTGGAATAGCAAGCATCTACCTTATAACATTCGCTTGAATTTGTAATACATGTTTAATGTAGTTTGAATGTAGCAATCCGACGTAGGAAATAATTTGTCCAATGTAACAGCACCAATGTCTCGTAGCACCTATTCAGGAATTCTTAGGGTCTTCCATATCAGAGGTTGGCAGTGGATATTTGGAAAGAATAGGAAAACGTTCTTTTGCAGGTCACCTCATCTGACAGGTTAGCAGTAGATCTTCCGAAAAAGAAAACAAAATGGCCGCCTTTATACACATTGGGTTGAATATTTCTAGTCTTCTGATTGGTTAATCTTCTATGGGTGTACTATAAAATGAGTCAGCTCATTTTGGTTTGCTCACTAGTATACAACAGAATTTCCTTGACATCTTGAAATCTTGTTCCTTTCAAGTAAGATTTGAATTTTGGAAAGAGGAGTTGTAAGGGCAAAGATCTGGGGAATATTGTAGTTGTCAGAATTTTTGTGCTTGGTCAAAAACTTCTGCATAATTCATGGTCACTGATGAACCCTGCGGTGTGGTGAGATGACCACACACTACACATTTGCCTTCCAAGCACTGCTATAAACTATGGAAACAAGCGAGAACTTAGTAACCATGATACCTGAATTTGAATCTCACCATGGTTGATTTACCTGGAAGGTGATTTCATGTTATCAACCTGGGCAGGTGATGACAGTGTGCAGAACCTTCGAAAAGTGCATGAAAACCATACCACAGCCTTGTGAGTGAATTTGGGTAGTGGATGGGACTGTTCGTTAGTTGTTCTAGCACAAAGTCACAAGTCATTGTGACTGAGTGTTTGAGCATACTGGCCTTGTCCAACTACTAATCATGACAGATTATGTACTTTCTCCCAGAAATTGCCAGGTCCACTCAGAATAATTGCAGTATAAACCACAGGTGAGCCTTGTGGGTGTTGAACAAACTCAAAATGTGCCAGAGCATGCATCTACAACAGGGATTGGCTAGCTGTCCTATCGGACATAGTAGTTCACTATTATAGTTCTCTTTGTTTTTCTTTACCACATTGTTTTTGTTATATCTAAGTTCTCATCATCAATCTTCTATTGTTGGTTTCTTTGTTTTTTGTTTTTTTAAATTATTTCACCTCAAGCAATGTGATAAAGTCAATAAGACACAAGGGATTTCTGAGAGTGAAAGAGAGAATTGAGAAGAGACTTTATCAAGGAGAAAAGGACAATAAAAGAACAGGGTCCAGGAAGACGGAAGATGGCAATTGGCATTGCATTTCAATTTTTGAAGATTGTAGATGGCGGAGAAGCAAAAATAAAAACAGAAGATTATGTTAACTCACTGTAAAAACAACTCAGATGCATGATAAGACTTAAAGCTTTGAGCTTGAATAGCGAGGCACAGCTAGACCACTTATTTATAGTATCTAAATGAGGGAAAGTTCTTTCAAGGGAGACAATCAACATGAAGAATGTTAACTCCTGTTGGTTTATATCACACTCACCTGATCTATATTTTTTACTGTCTTAAGGGAGTAACTATTATACACCTTGAAACTACACAGAAGCAAATTTAGGCAAATTAACTATCCCATTATAAAATATAATGTCATGTTGAATTCACTTGACATTGTTTTAACTAGTGTCATGGATTTAGTAAGTCCCTTAATTTTCTTAGCCTTTATACCAGCAATGAAATCAGGCAGCATATACCAAGGAGTTTGTTTTATAACTAAAGAAAAGCAGAGTTACTTTTTTGTTTCTTCTTAGATAAATGAGAGTTAAATTTAAGACAAAAGTTTTAAAAAAATATTGTATGATTAAATCTTTAATTCTTGCTGCCAATGTTGTCTTTTTGGTTTCAAGTGACCATTATGTTGTTCTGCACTTGTGCATGGCTCTGGTAATGTTGCCCCAGATATGTATTCACTCAGCTAAACCAAACTCATACAGTCTTAGAGAAAGAACTCTTGTCCATTTTGCAGTTACATATAAAAATTAAATGAACTAGCTCTTGTGTTCTTGAACTGAAGAGAAAAAAAATGGCTGAAACATTGAGATAAAAGTACGATTAGACTTACTTAGAAATACTTTGTGAAATACTTTTCTATTGCTTTTTTTGGAGCAAAGGTTGTGAGAAGGTGAAATAATTTTACTTTAAATCTCTTCTGATCATGAGAAAAATTCCCAGCACCCTCTCTTAAAAACTTGTCTTAGGATTTTAATATCAAATATTAGAAATGTTTTCTTTTTTTATAAAAAAAAAAAAAAAAACACACCTAATAAAAAAACAAACAAAAAAATAAATAAAAGTATTAATGCTATTACTCAATACAACTTGAGAACCACCATTAGCAATTTTTTGAAGAATTTAAAAAAGTAATGACAACGAATGCTGGACAATTTCCTCACAAATGGAGAGCAGGTAAGGCAACAGAAATGCATTTCTATAGGAGGATGTTGACAATACTATGGATGGAACATATGAGCAATGAGCAAGTTTTGAAGAAAATGAGAACAAAAAGGACTAATGTACTTAGAAAAATACAGTTATTTTAATACGTAATGAGGAAAGAGGGCTTGGAAAATTTGACACTTGCAGGACACATTAAAGGCAAGTGGGACAGAAGGAAACGGCAAGTAACCTACCTAATGAGCTGGTGTAAATAAATGGCAGAACAGGGACTGGATTAGATATGAAAGGATAAATGTTTAGAGTTACATATGATAGGAAGTCGTGGAGAGCCATGATTGCATATGTCTTAAAAGGACACAGCACATAAAAGAAGAATGGCACAATTTCTTCTTTTTTTTAATATATAACACTGGAAGTTATTTTTTTTTTATACACAACTAAAAAGCTAGAAAGATGAATAAATAAACAAGACTTATCAAGAGTTTTGTAATGTGCAAATATGAATGGGAGGCTTAGAATAGACTAACATCAAGTATCCAGGATATCTGCAGACTACCAACTAAAAAAGAAAAACTTAAAAACATTTTAAAAAAATATATTGATTAGATCCTTCTTGAATCATTATCAGTTGCAGACAGAATGTCCGTTTGCATATGACTAAAAGATAAGCGAGGTTATCAAAATAGAATGTGGTAGAAAGCATTTTTTAAAACAACAGCATGAAAGGGGTCATCCGTGAGAGCATCACATATGTGCACAACAGTTTCTCAAAGTCAGCCTAAGTGGGACAGATATCAAATGAGAACATTTGATCACTGAGCCTGTATAAAGTTTTTGTCCTTCAATAAAGCCAAAATAATTTCCTGCTATATAAAGAAAAAAAAAAAAAAAATCTCTCTTCCAATAATCCATCTGCATCTTACATCATAATGGATAGGTTTGGGTACTATACTGATACTTAAACACTTCTGTTTCACACTGTTGTTTCTAGAATTAAATATACAGGGTTAGTCAAAAGTAGTGCTTGACAAGTTCTACTGTTACCATGTAACCCAGTACTAGCTGCCATATAGCCAGCAGCAACTAAATCAGTTCCCACACCAGGATTTCTGGCAGTGGTGGGACAAATACAAACAGGGATTCAAACGAAAAGAAAAAAAAAAAACTCTGTAAAAGAGTGGATGAACCTTCTTGTGAGGTCAATGTCCATCTAGCACAATTGGGTAGACTGGGCTCCATAGCTATGTACGCAGCCAGGATAAAGGATTCCCCCAATGGATTCTATGGCATGACCATGACCAAGATGAAGCTTCATGTTGGAGGACATCAGTAGTGGTTTGACCTGAAGAGGGATGGTCTCCGCCAGGTCCACGTACACAAGACACATTACACATGAATGAATACTTCTCTAGCTTTCATGCCAGATATGTGGAAGGAACTGGTCAGATGCTCAACAACTCTACAACTGCACCAGTTTACAGGACTGATGATGATTATTAATTGATTTTTTGGTTCATCAATGGCTTGATGAAAAATTTCCCAGAAAGGTGATCAGTTTGGCCGAGTGGTCAGCAGAGTCTCCAGACTCACATCTCCAGATTTATTTCTCATGAAGAACATTGCATGAAAAAGTCAAGTTCTTAAATAACCTCATCAGATCGAGATTTTCATATGGATGCCGTGCATGGCGTCAAACTCATTCAGAAATATCTAAACTGTCAGCCATATACAACTGATTTCTTAGATTGATGGTTAAAGGTGGCTTTAAATGAACGAATCCTATAGGTGTTAGCAAGGAACATCCTTCTTGAATCTCAAGGACTGGCACTATAAAATCACAAATAAACAATTATACCAAATAAGAAAAACCATATTACTTGAGGACTTTGTCTAGTTTTTCAAACAATTTGACTTTGTGATAACGATAAAAATAAATGCTTTTTTTTTTTTTTTTTTTTTTTTCCCCACTACCCATATGGATACCTGCAGGACTTTTTGTCATTTTGAATAATATCTTTACTGGGCTCAAAAATACCTGGTAAATAATCCATGAACAAATGTGTTACTATGACAATCACTAACAAAAAACTGGCACCAATGTAGGCTATGTAGCTGGGTTGGGGAACCCTTACCCAGGGCAGATGAGGTCACTTACAACAACTGCACATCACCTAGGAACCTTCCCAGTGCTTTCTGAAATTTTCCATTTGTGGCAAGCTATGTCAGCACCTGAAAAACTTTTGAGTTTTCAAGATTTTGGAAATGTCGGATAAAGGATACTCAATCTGTATTACCATTCAGAAATTGAAGTCTCAAATCCCTACAAAATTAAAAATTGATACCGAAATATACAAGCATGAGGTAAAAAAAAAAAAAAAAAAAAAAAAAAAAATCACATAGGTAAACCTATCTATTCCTATTAAACTATCATCCAGTTGATACTCCTCTCTGTTTTTTTTTTCGAACAAGAGTAGAAGTTTACCACTTGTTTCATGTTTAGGATTGGGTTTTTGGTCTACTTCAGCTCTGTAATCCGAATGCTTGTCTTTTCTTACGCTAATCTTACACAAATCCACACAGTAGCCCTTTACCTTGAGTGGCTCTTGGGCCTTGATATTGGGTCAACATTCTTTAAACAAAAAAAAAGAAAAAAAGTGTGCCACTCTGTGCCTGCTCAGCTGCAATTATGTATTGATGATGAGGGAGAGAATTTTGACCAATGCAAGTAAATCAGATTGGTGCAGTTGCATAATAATTTCCAAATGCAAATAAATGGCTGCATAAACATGCCTTTCCTTGATTTCTACCTTCTTGTACACTGTAGACAATCAACTGGCAGCCAACAAAACAGAAGTTGTTATAATACTTTTGACTGTCTGTAATTTGATATTATGAATGATTATTTTTATTTGTAATCATAATAGCAAAATATATTAAAATAATAATTATACTCCAGTATTATAACTATGCTTATGGCTATAACATGTTAAAAACACCAGTTCTTGTCTGATCACCAAAGTTAAGTAACATTGAGCAAGTCAGTACTGGGGAATACCAAGTGCTCTAAGCTACATGACAGGCCGAGATGGCTACAATCTCACTACTTATACTAACAGAAGACCTTAATATATGGAGGTGCTTTTGGACTGACAGGTTGCAAGACCTACCTGGGATAACGAGGCCTAGAAACACTTCAGGATGCAGGTCTATGTCGAAATGACAAACATCCTCATCCAGCCAGCCCGCAGACAAGCAATACTGGACATCAACAGACAGCCGGTAGAAGTCATCTATGAATTTCCCTACCTTAAATAATGTCACCTGCGAGAGAGACCTTGACAACAGGATCAAAGCAGCTCATACTGTGTACAGAACACTCTTACAACAGGTCTTCAGCAATCACAGCCTCAACATAAGCAAAATCATGGTCTTCCAGGTCGTGGTCCTCTCCATTCTTCTGTATGCTTGCAAGACCTGGACTTTGTATCATCAAACATCAGACATCAAACATCTGCAGAAGTTCTGACAAACAAATCTACGAAGAATCCTTTGCATCAGGGAAGTGGACAGCATCACCAATAATGATGTCCTTTCTCAGACGTCTCTCTCCCCAACATCGAGGCTACCATCTTCTTCAACTGGGCAGGTCACATGTTCAGAATGCATCCCACTAAAACCCCCACATATCATCCTGTTTGGAGAACTTGCTAGTTGCAAGAGGCTATGCAGAGACCCAAAACATTTCAAGGATCAGTTGAAGACATCTGACACAGGCCAACATTGACTCTGAGACCATGGAAAACTATTGCTACAAATCAGTCTTCCTGGCATAGGACAATCTGGTTCGAGACTTCCGAGTCCAATTGTCAACATGAAGAGCATCTGTGATGTGCTGTCAGGAGAGCTTGACTCGCCCAGCTACATCCACCACCCACACTCCTCTGTGACTCCTGCTCATGACTCTTCAGGAGTAGGCTGGTTCTCCACTGCCATCTCTGCCACCACAGGAGAGAAAGGGTGTAAGTAGAGCGGATAACGGTCTCAGTGCTCGGATGTAAGCGGGTGCTGACTAATACTTAGAATGGGGTTAGTCATTGTATCATAATTAGAGTTTTAGACATTTCTTAGATGTTCTTTGCTAAATTAAAAGGGTGTATTATATACAGATGAGTGTTATATAGCAGGAAATATGTTAAGAAAGAGTAAACCATCTGAATCTATGTTTAGTAGATAATTTAAAAACAAAATTAACTTGTAGATTATCAATATTTGAAAAAGAATTTTATTAATATTCCAATGTTTCTTCACATGACATTCAGAACATAACATTGAAATTCCTAGAATACCACCCATAATTCCTGTTGAATCAAAGATATTGATCAGCCAGTTCTTCACAAAACACTTATCGGTACTTTCTAAATATGTAATTTAATTTTATAAACTTAATATACTATGTATAGGAATTTTATTAGAATTTCTTGTATTTACATTATTTACATTCAAACTCTTTTCCTCATCTTTGTGGTTTTTTTCACAAATGTTTCAGCTATTGTGCTATCCAGGCCTCCTTTAGGAGTTTATCAATCCCGTTAACCTTCAAGGAATTTCAAACTGAACCTTTCATTTAATCTTTGGATGTAGACTGTTCTAGTGCCACTGTCCATGTTTAGGGATATCTCGTCTTGTTCTTTTTTTAGTACTGCTTAGCTATTACTAGCCCTGTTTCTACTAAATCAGAGTCTGTACTACCCAGCTCAGGTTTTGAACTTACAATTATTATATTACCAAATTCATGAACCAACACTTTAATCCACAAGAATTTGGAGCCTTAAACCTAAGTATGAAAAGAAGAGACTCAGAGGAAATAGTGCAAGCAATAAGTGAGCCATACTAAATAATAACAAGCTGAGATATCTAGAAATGAATAGCAGAACAAGAACAATCAACACCTGTATATTGAATAAAGGATTCAGTTCAAAACTCACTGAGTGGTTAGCCAGATCAACAAATACGGAGGGGTTTATTTTCCATGAAAACATGTTAAAATGAAATGGCCTACCCGAAATGGAAATCGCGATTTTGAAATGGAAAATCTTTTCTAAAGATCAGATTTACCAACTGCCATTTTGTCTTTCCTCACTCGCTCATCCCAAAATCACAATTTTGAAATAGAAAATCTTTTTCTAACCATCAGATCTAACTACCATTTTTATTTGTTACTATGCTTGCCTTTCCTAACTCACCCTAACGAACATTAAAAGATAAAGTTGATAATGTTTTAATACATAACCCTTAGTTACTGTCTCCCTAGAGTTTACAGTATTTAATTTACCATGAAAACTGAAATTATCACAAGAATGAAAATTGGAAGCAAAAAATAGATTAAACGGGTTGCTTTCACACTGAGATTATTTGAGGTAATTGTAATCCAAAAAGGGCCTGTCATTATTAGCCTTACCTTCCAATATGGAAATTTTTCCATGGTGCTTACAATTTTATTTGATGTTTACAAAGTTATTTTTTAATGTCTCTAATATAAAGAAAAACATAGAACTGAAATATTCAAACATTTTGGATTTTATTTATGCTCACCTCTTAAGTCTTATGGTAGTTCGTGGTGCAATTTTTCTGTAGGTCTTGACATTTTTGCTTCATACTTATTTAGGATTGTAGTATTCTTTGTTAAGAGTTGTCCCAAAAACTCATCAAGTTAGATTGAGGGCTGAAGTACGAGATTTGAAACCCCATCAAGCTGGAACAAATTATTCAATGGGTGTATATTCCAGCTATTTTTCATTTTCCTTTCTTCTTGTTTTAATAACATTTATATACTGTTACACTTTCTCACTAAGTATTACAATGATGCAAAAACAGAATCCTATACTGAAAATGGCTAAAAAAAAGAAAGAAAGAAAGAAATTCTTTAAAACCTGAAACAGAATTAAGGAAAATTTGAAATGGAAAAATCAGTCCCTCTACAAATACCTGAAGAAGGCTGGAAAGCACAATGTCCAAAACACTGTGATAATAATAACAAAGATGAGGGCAATAGTCCAAATGTGAATAATGATAACTCCTTATCCCAGAAATTTGAAGAGAAATTAGTATCTCTTGATACATCTTAAACAAGTCTATCCTTACGGAGTTCAATAAAAAGAAACACCCAACCTGAAAATTATTACTTTTGTTGGTTGCCATACAAGAGGAAATACATTAAAGAGACTTCTTGAATTACACAATGAAATACTTGTGTCCTTTTCCGACCATCCTTTTAAGCTATCATTTTGTCAGAGCCACTCCAGCTGCAGTCAGTGATTAACACACTTAGACATTCCAAGTCTAAAAGCCATTAAAATACACCAATGAACTATTAACAATTGTTTTATTCAGTGAATTAGATTTAAAACAAAAGAAAAATAGTGCTTTCATAAGTTTGAAAAAAAAATTTAATATGATGTAAAAGTAACCTGCAATTATTTAATAAATATTAAAAACATACTCACTTACAAACCAACAAAGTCATCACTTAAGCTCAACAGCAAATCATGACCTAGTCATAGAATTTGTTTTCTAATTATTTACAAATACACAAGGGGAACTACTTTGTAATTAGTAGTTGAAAAATATTTTCATTACATATTTTTTATCTAGAAATAAAATTTAAGAAAATAATTTCACCTCACCCCTCACATAATCATGGGAGGGCGGTAGCAGTTACTAATATTTACATTTCTTTCAAGGATTTTTTTTCAAGATTTTATAACACACAAACAAAAATCAGATCATTATTATTGGAGTGAGCATGAACAGGGATTCTACATCACTATTAAATTGTAAATTTGACTGTAAACTGCTTTATTCTTCAAGAGCATTTTTAACAGTATTGTCCTAACAAATTTCTTGCTAAATGTGCTGTTTTTGCTATCTTACAACAACAAACAGAAATCAGATTATTATCATTATACTTGTAATCTATGGCAGTAAAGGCTGAATATTAGTTTTAGAAAGGGCCTCAGATTCATATATCAAAAAATTATAGAATCACCTTGGAGTAGGTTCACCCAGCTTTTTTATGCCATTAATTTTAAATAGTAGTGCCTATGAGAATTTCAGTTTTTTTATCTGAATTTTCTGATGAATCATAATTCTTAATTTAATGACTAAATAAGCCCCTTGCAAGTTCCAATACTTTAACAAAACTATTACAATGACAGTAATAAGTTCGAATGCAGGTCATTAAAGAAGTAAGAGGGTACAAATGAAGCTATTAAAAATTAACAAGGTTTTATATTTCACTGAAGCACATGTTAAACACATGAGAGTATCAATACCACCTTTATCTTTTTCTCACTAAAATCAACCAGTATTTACATTAGACGGACTACTGTCATGTGCCATGTGTCCTCGAGGACACATGGCACAGTGGATAAAGGCGTTGGTTAGATCCAGTGACAGACCCAAAGAGTGTGAGTTCAATACCCGGTTATGGCAGTGGAGAACTTTCAGAGGGAAAATTAGCAGGAGATAACTGATAACTGACATCCATCAAACATGGCACGTGGGACTAGAACAGTCTACCCCAGTGATCAAAATAAAGGGTTCAGTTCGAAATTCCAACCACCTGAAGAGGGCCGGAGTGTACAACGGCCGAAACGTGACAAATATGGCGACAAAGATGAGGCCAGTAGTCCGACTAATGTAAATACTGTACATAATACCTCATCTCAGAAATATAGACAGACTCTAAAATCAACCAGTATCTCTGAGAGATCTTTTTCTTCTATTTTTCCTTGAAATCAAAATGGAGTAGTTCATTATTTACCTGAGGTAATGGCAAGGCATAGTGTACATGTTAACTATCTAGTCAACTAAGGAACAAGCAGAATTATAATATAGTCTAATTTGTTTCTGGTATATATTTCATGAAATCAGAATGTTCAGCTATTAGACAAAAATTGTTTTGTATTACGATGATTCAATAAAAAATAGTTTTTGTGGGTGTAATTCAATTTTAACATGGTAAATAAAAAGAAGGCTTACAGCGACATCACATTGAAACACTGGTTCTCATATGATCACCGAAGGAAATCAATGTCAATCAAGCCTGGGCAGTACCTAAATGAGTGACCACTTGAAAATACCAGGTGCTGTAAACTTGGGTGTGCAAGTTGTGTCATGGATAACAGCTTGGAATCAGAACTCAAAGCAGAGTTCAAATTGCATTTGGGTTAGTTACATTCACTTGCACGCAAATACCCTTGAACGATCATGAATAAAAAAAAAAATTTTTTTAAAGTCATGATTGTCCCCAAGTGTGTCACATTTAACTCTACAAAAAAAAAAAATGGGGTCAGCGTGGTAGGATAACAGCCCATTCCTCCCAACAAAAAAGGAACTTCACATGCTCAGAAGAAATAAAGGAACTTCACATGCTCAGAAGAAATAAAGGAACTTCACATGCTCAGAAGAAATAAAGGAACTTCACATGCTCAGAAGAAATAAAGGAACTTCACATGCTCAGAAGAAATAAAGGAACTTCACATGCTCAGAAGAAATAAAGGAACTTCACATGCTCAGAAGAAATAAAGGAACTTCACATGCTCAGAAGAAATAAAAAGAAAAAGCAATATGTTGATAAATTTACTCTGCATTGCATCCATCAAATTTTGTTTTAAATTACTTAAATAAAACCCAAATAATCAAACAACAAAAATTTAAGTAAAGGCAAAATTATTGGCACATTTAATTAATATTCAAGTATGCATTCTTTTAAAGTAATAACTTTCTGTAATATTGTCTCATAAATTTTCACCAAGTTGTTACAACTTGGTGAAAAATTACAAGAAAATGTTACAGAAAGTTCTCACTATATTTACACATACCTTCATTGACTTTTTTGCACTCCTCTTGACAAATAGCCTCAAATTTTATTAAAATCATAGGAAAGTTAAAATTGAAAAAAAAAAAAAATACCACCAAAGAAGTCAATGGGTTTTATGATAAATTCAGACTTATGATCAGGGAGAGTAATATATGCTTCTAACAGCCATTGTGAGATTTTTAAGATATGACAATTTTATAAGAATTAACTAATTCTGTCAGAGAAATTATGGACGTACCTGGATTTTCAGAAAACAATTAAGCTTGTCCCCCAGCTTCAGAGACATTTTCAGACATATCATAAACATATGGAAAGATAGTGTTAAATGAAGTTTGTTTCGACTTCACTTTTCATGAAAACTGGACAGATTTTGTTAGAACTGAAGAATTCTTGAAGATCCTTCAGATTTCTTTGCCTTACCTTCAACTGTCTCCACAAAATTTCTATTAGTTTTTGAGCTGGCTATGGTTAAAACATCAGTCCTATTTGTCTCCAAATATTTTCGCTAAATTTGAAGTATACTAAGAATCATTGTCTTGCATGAAACCCAAAAACATCCCAGATTCATTCCCTTTGCAGATCCCTTGTGGCTCAAAATATATTTCTCCTTTCTCATGATGCAATCTTCTTTGCCTACATATCCAAAACCTTTTGCTGCAAAATAGTCAAAGAACATCTAGAGTTCTTTGGCAGATAAGCTTCACCAGTTTTTCTCCAAACAGGTGACACATCATTATGATCAAATAATCTCTATTTTTGTTTTATCAGACCATATTTTCTTCCAAAATACATCATACTTTTCAACATGATCTTTATCAAAATTCAAATATGGCTTAAAATGGTGAGGCTGCAAAATTGGGATCTTTCAAGGAGATGCTTTCAACAATTCTACTCACCGTTCACCGAGAAACTTTTTTAACCTGCTAATTCATTTTGTTTGGTGGTTCCCACTAGGGTCATTCTGTGCAATCCTCACCAACATGGATTCTCCTCTTCCTAAAAACATTAATTTACAGCTTCTTTCACACTTGTTCACAACAGTACCAATCTCTAAACTCTTAATAATGGCACATACAGTCGACTGAGGAAAATGATACTTACTGGCAATTTTGTCATGCCATTCACCATTCTTATGACACTTGACAACTTCATTTCTAAACGCCACACTGTATACTTTTGTCTTTGGCATGGTAACAGTTGTTGAATGCATGAGAGACAAATTTGAACTGCTGATAAATGTTTGATCTTGCTAGTCAGTGCTTTGCATAGAATTTTCTAGAGGCTATATATTAATGAGCTTTTTACAGCAAGAAAATTGTAACTGCGCCAATAATTTTGCTTATTATAATTGTTTAATTATTTACATTTTATTGAAATCATTTTCAAAAGTTTTTGTTGGGTGAAATGCATTTGGAGTAAATTTATCAAAATATTGCTTTTTCTTTATTATGTTAAAATTTAATTATGCCCACAAAAAATATTTGTTTATTGAACCATGTTGATAATTTTGACAATCACTGTATCTTTGATTTGTTTATTTGCTTTGAAGTGAAAAAACTGAATGAATATCCTCTAAGTGATTTCATAAATTTTTTTTCAAAGGGTTGTAGTATTCAAGGTAGATTTTTCAGTCATTTAGTGGGGGGGGGTTAGACTATACACTATCAAATAAAGTAATAAAGCAACAAGAAAAATAATACTAAATTAACCACACTATAATAATCTAATAATCTTTCAACACTGAAAAGATAAATGCAAACACAAAAAATAATAAAAGATACAAAATGAAACAATGAAATACTTAAAAAATGTAGTTAGTTGCTCACAAAAAAAAAAAAAAAAAAACAGACACAAAAATGTTTTGCTTTTGCCAATTTTTTGAAACATCGTTGTTGATTAAAAGCTAAACAGCTACAAAATCAAAACATTAATGTAAAAAGTAGAGTCATAGTCTTAAATAGCCTCATCCGATCAAAACTTTCATACAAATATCATGTATCTGTCTATATTTCTGAGATGAGGTATTATGTACACTATTTACATGATTTAGACTATTGTCCTCATCTTTGTCGCCATATTTATTACAACATTTTGCCTGTTGTACACTCCGGCCTTCTTCAGGTGGTTGGAATGTCAAACTGAACCCTTTATTTCACTCGCTGGGGTAGACTGTATAAAAAGGCTCTTAGGTTTAGGGAGGTATAGCGATATGTAAATTAGGTACTGCATAAAAGGCAGTATCGCCATACCTACAAAAGAGTTACTTTCTCTTGATGAGAAAGTATCTGTCAGGGAGAATACCTATTATAACACAGGGAAAACAGCAAATAACGCATTTAAGCTTATTCAAATAGACAGCAGAACAAGGACAATGATGGTGAAGAGTCAAAAGTTACTTAGTGACAAAAGACAGGAAGTTACAGAGAGCCATGAAGGGACACAACCCATAAAAGAAACATTATTAGAAGCAATATCATCTTATGTAAGTTTCTGAAGAGGAGGAAGAGCAGATAGGAGTGGTAAAGGAGAGGATGTGGAGAAAGATAGTGGATCGATCAAGGCAAGGGGGTTACAGAAGATTTGGAGCGAGAGCAGATAGGAATGAAAGGTGAAAGGATGTGGAGAAGGGAAGTGGATAGATCAAGGCAACTGGAGATGTCGATTGACGTTACACTTAAATAGTTGGAGATTATATTTGTCAGGGAAACAGGAATAAGGAAGAGAGTTCCACAGGCGAGATGTGCGAGACATGAAGCTATTGGAGTAGAAGAGACGTCTACATCTAACAGTTTCAACGGTGAAGGGGTGGGAACGGGATGCCAGCCTCGTGGGACGTTTAAATTCATGAGGCCTGGGAACCAGCGAAAGCAGCTCATCGGAGCAATTACCGTGAAAGTATTTGTAAAAAAGACAGAGCGAGGCAACGGCGCGTCTGTGAGAGAGTGACTGCAGACGAGATGACAGATCAGGGCCAATTACATTGCATATCCGTCTCTGGATCTTATCAAGAACCCTGAGGCAAACAGCAGGGGCTCCAGACCATATACTCCATGCAAGGGCGAATGGTCGATTTATAGATTTGGAGGATCAATTCTGGGGAGAAAAATTTCCTGGCTCGGCACAGGGAGCCAACTTTCCTTGCGGTGGATGAAGCAATTGACTCGATGTATTTGTTCCATCTCAGATCAGCGGACAGCGTGAGACCGAGCAGCCGCAGAGAGGAGCTCTAAATAAGATTTTAAGCATAGAATAAATATTTATAATCCATTTAATAATGATAAACAAGTTAATGGTAAGAGTTGAATTAGCCCAGGAAACAATAGTATTAAAAAAGTGCTCAATACACATATAAAAAGATAAAAAAATTTAACATGTAGAGCTTTTAAGCATAGAAAAATAGGAAATCAGCCAATTCCACTACCTTCAGTTTATTTCAGTCAATTGATTTTCTAATGCTTTATTTAAAAAAAAAAAATCCTTGCAACCTTTGTCAACAAGAGAAATTAACTATAATAACATTTCCAGACCAATAAAAATAAAAACTTTTAAACAAGAGATCAGAAATTATGTCCTGTTGTATTCATACTAAAAAAGTTCCTTCTGGGTTCATTTGAAGTGGGATGAAAAGAATGTATGTATATTTCATTTAATCCCCCAATGATACATTTCCAATACACGTGATTTTCCCCCTCCTCCTTCTCACCTTCTACTACACCTCACATTGTGCACTTATTCATTTTCTTTTTTCTTTAAATATCGCATTCTAAATTTTTAATTTTTTTTAAAAAGCGTTAGGAAATCAATTGACCAAAATCACCTGAAGATACCAAAATGTTGAAACCAAGGTAGCAGAATCAGCTGATTTTGTAATATATATATATATATATATATATATATATATATATATATTATATATTTAAAAATCAACTCATTTCAATATTTGAAAAGGGAATATTATTTTAAGTGAAATTGGTTGTACCATACAGATAATTTTGTGTTTCAATGTAGATATTTTAAATTTAAGATAAAAGTGAAAATTAATAATAATAAATGCTTACTGAAAGAAATACCATAAGAATATTTACTTTCTATGCTTTGATAATTTTCTAATATTATATGAATTTCTGAGGTATTATTATTATTATGCAAATTTCTCTGGCTAGTATTATCTACATCTTTGTTGTTTTGATCACTACAGTTCGATTTATCTGGTCTTCATCTTGCCTAAATTCCATGAATTATTTTGACTAGTATACTTCTCCACATGTGGTTAGAACATTCACTTTCTGACCTTGAGACCTAGGTTTACAGAATTTATTTCTAGATTTTACCTGCTTTAAGGTAAGTCAAATTTTAATTCAATTTGTGAAATATCTATACAAGTTCTATTGCCATGTATATTCAGGTAGGATTATGCTCAAATGATATGGTAGAGTCATTTGCCATCATGGATATCTAATTTGGGCCATTACCATGGAAACTGAAAGTAATAAGATATTTATATAGCATTTGGTAGGGGTTTTTTTTCTGCAAAGAGTCAATAATACAGTTTCATTAATGATCTATGCATAAAAAAGGGAAATTAAATGACAAAAGTACTTTTTAAAATATTAATCTTCCAAAGTTTTTTTCATATTTCATCTATTCTAGAAAACACTAACTTTAATATTGTCATTTTATCCAGTTTGGTTCGTTACGTTCACTTACATGCAAATATGCTTGGGAAATGTATGAATTCATATCCTCTCCCAAGCTATGGGTTAAATAGGACTTTTATCTAAAAAAAAAAAAAAAAAAAAAAAAAAAAAAATCATTGTTATTCTTAAAAAAATTGTCAATGCAATTTTACAAAAAGAACTGTTCTTACAATCCAAAATACGTTTCAGTTTAAATAATCTACAAAAGGGTTGATAAGTCATAAAAAACAAATCAATCATCATTTTTATAGAAGAAGGCTTTAAAAACAATTGAAATTCACACACACACACACACACTTGTGTTTATATAGCAAGATAATAGAAGGGATGTCCATAGAGTAATGTTTCAGTAATACTTTAAATATGGACAAGTATATTTGACATTTATAAGTTTTGTAACCTAAGCAACTTGAGTAATATTTTATTTGTGTTATAGGGATTTTTTTTTTTTTTTGAGAAAGAATGTGTTCAAATAACACCAGCAGGTCAGCATGACCAGTGTGGAACAAATTTTTTAAATGCTTATATGAGCAGAAGATTTGTCTTCATTGAATATTGATAATTACACAACAATCATTCTCTCTGCATAAAAAAAAACATATTTTACAAAGTTTGATCAAGAAGAAAAAATATATTTTTACTATTAAAATCTATACCAAATCAACAATATTTATAATTTGTATAAAAGTTCAATTTTATAAATTTGTCATAATTATTATGAACATATGTCAGTAAATTAGGTCATGGCAAAAGCTAAAAACAGGATGTGCTTGTAGTGTAACGGTTATTGGCACGAAATATGGAATTGGCATATTAAATTCCATTCCAGCTGAGGCTATTGTTTGCTTTTACCTAAATACTTGTGGAAAAGTATAAATCTATTTCTCATCCTAGCTAGAGATTAAATAATAGGGTAGACTGTTAACCAAAGCTAGAGATTCCAATCAGTCTAGAAGGACAACTTTGAATTCAAAACTGGTTGAGCAGGGGACTAGCAACTCCACTCAGTAAAAACCTACTTGCTAAAGAAACCACAACAGCAACAACTAGTGTGGTAAGTTTGTAGGCGAGTCCTCAAGGTTAACCACAACAAGCAAAACAAAAATATTTTTAATATTGCTATACATTTTGAACAACATGTTTATGGCATTCAGTAAACATTTTTTTTTACTAAAGCACAACTGGTCAGGACAGAAGTGAAGGGTAAGAAGAGTGTAAGACTGGGATTACATTGAACACCAACTCAACATTCTGAATACCAGTGGATAATAAGTAACTATTGCAACCATTACAGTTTCAAATTATTCTAGGGGCTATCGAGGAGAAATAATTGTGGATCTGAATGCAGTTATTTGTTGCTATTTTATAGTGTTGTTTGTTAACCATTTTTGCTTATTATTTATTATTGATTACTTTATTTCTTGTTGATCATTATTACATGTACTTGTGTTTATGTATGTATTCGTAGTTTACTAATTTGTTTATTATTTACTTAATTTGTTTACTTATTTATTGATTTACATTTTTTTGTTTAATTTTATTTATTTAATTTTACTTCTTTTTTTGTATTTGTTTTCAATTTTTAAGTAACTTAGTAAAAATTTGTTTTCGTGTCTGCATTTTAAGAAGAGTTCTGATCATTTATTTAATAATGTGTGATGGTCTGGGAAGGTGATTATAGCTATCTTCCCCTCCAGACTGAGTTTACAGTTTTAGGATTTATTGTTGTAGGTTGATGCTGTTTGCCTTTTTTTCTATGATATTTTTGGTGTGAAACTAAAAACGAAAGAATAAATAAAATAAGTAAAATGAAATTATATAAATAAAATAAGCAAATTTTTAAAGGTTTTTATGGACAATTTCTGATGGAATTCCCAGAGAAGGATTATTCATAATTTCAAAAAAGTGATCAGTAACATTAATCGACACAAAATATCTGTTGCCTTTAAGAACATTTGCTGTCTAAATACACATTATATATATATATATATATATATAACATACACAAATGGTTTGCCTGTCATTGCAAAAAGTTTTAATTTCATTCTGAATCCCAAAAATCTTTTCAAAAGAAAAAAATTCTGATGTTCAATCAGATTTCAGTGGATTGAACTTTTCAACTCCCCTTTGTGTTTATATATATATATATATATATATATAAAAATATTCAAAACACTGCTCTTTATGTAACCATGGTTTCTACTAAGATGGTTTTGTGAGGCAATAAGTTTTTACTGCCTCATGAAACCATCTTGGTAGAAAATGTGGTTGTCCAAAGATCAGTTTTTCAAATATTTTATATCTTAATTTACCCTACATTTCCATTCTATGAAAATTCTGTTGAGCACTCTTCTTAATTTAGCCATTATTTTGTGGAAAATATCACTTTTTCCCAAAGATTGAATTTGTATATATAAAATGGCTGGTTGTTTGTTTCCAAGTACACCAGTTTGCTAGGGCAGCTTGCCAATTCCTGTTACAGATGCCTGCATAAACAGGAAATGCATCTGGTGGCTAAAATAAACAGGACATACAGGTGACCTGCACCTTGAATAAACAGGACGCACAGGTATCCTAAGTGGAAGAAAATGCATGCTTGCATGGTTGCATGCCAGAAGAGACGTGGCCACACAAAGTTGAGTGGGTGACCTAGCAGAAGAATGCATTGCCACATAAAGTTGTGTAGGTGTCCAAATGTTATATAACCAGTCCGATTCTTGTTCTGGACAGAGAAGCTGGCTAGAGGTTCACCAACGATTTGTCTCCGTGTGTGCATCCTAACCTCTGCAATTCTCCCTCACTGTATCCATTCACCACAACTCGAACAATAAAGATATTTATATATTTTTATATATAAGTGTTTGTCGCCTTATTTGAGCCCAGCAGCAATATATGCTACAGGCGGATTCTCCCATCAAGAACAATGGACGAGTTTTCAGCAAAGTTTTTGCTAAACAACCTGCATAAGTGAATGGTTTTAAAGTAATCTATTGCTTATTCTCTGTAACATGCACTATCCATCAAAGCAGCAGGTCTTGTACTGGTGCACTCTGTGTCACATGATGCTACAATCACAGGTATTTCTTTTCAAAAAGGAGTTTTACATCTAGCTGCATGTTGGCTGTTGGCTCCTATAAGGAGCTCACCCATCTTTTAGCGACACTCTCCAGACTTTAATTTTCTTGAGTTTTAAAGCTTATGGCCACATCACGTTGAAACACTAGTTCTCATCCAAAACACCAAAGTTAAGCAATGTCAAGTCTGGTCAGTACCTAGATTGGTGACCCTTGAGATTACTAGGTTCTGTAAGCTTGGATGTGTGTGTAGTGTAATGGATAACAGCTTGGAATGAGAAACTCAACTAGAATTTGAATACAGCTTATGGTCATATTGCGTTAAAACACCAGTTCTCATGCAATCACTTAAGTGAAACAATTCTGGTCAATATCTAGATGAGTGACTGTTTAGGAATACCAGGTACTGTAAGCTTCGATGTGCAGATAGTATAATAGATAACAGCTGAGAATGAGAAGTTGGATAGCCAACCTTGGATTCCAATCAAGTTTGTTAGATTTACTTACACGCAAATACCCTTAGGTAAGGTATGAATACATCTCTTATTCCTCCCAGCTATGGGGAAATAACAGGACAGACTGGACCCTATAGCCGCCATTGGCAACCAATCTATGAGATACATACATGCACACACATAATGACAAAGGCTAAAGGTTAAAAAACATGGGATCAAAACATCAAATTTCCAGAGTAAAGAATTGACAGAATAATAATATTTTCTATTCAAAATACCACTGAACACCATTTCTCTGAGTCACTCGCTTATGGTCAAATCACACTGAAAACATAGTTCTCATCCAATCACCAAATTTAAGTGTCAAGTCTGGTCAGTATTTAGATGAAGGACTGCTTGGGAACACTGGATATTGTAAATGACCTCCTACAATCCCAAATATAATTTGTCTTTAAATAACCCACAAAGGGTTATTTAAAGACAAATAAAAAAAATATCAATCAATCCGAATCATTCTCCCCCCCCCAAAAAAAACATACCAAGATTCAGTCAGTCAAGCAGTGACAACTTAAAAGTGGGGCAATATTGTAACTTCTTCACAAAACAGACTCACACACAAACACACTAATTTTTATTTTAATCATTTCACCCCAAGCAAGGCAATAAAGCCACTGAAAAGGAAGGAAATCAAAATTCTGGTGAACTGATATGTTGACTGCTTGTCTGATAGTGAGTGTGTCAAGTATTTGTGTATGATAGAAGAGTGGAGATTCATTCTCATTGGTTTAGAAACGGTGAATCATATTTATAATTGTTTTAATTACTTTATTATAATTATTTCTGGTCACAAACACATTTCATTAGTAAGAAGGACATTGCATTCAAACAGTTCCTTTGCAAGAGCCACTCCCAAGAGGATATTTCTCCAATTGCTAAAATCTTAACCTCTTCAAGCCTAAGGTCAACTATTATCTACCCTACATATCCTCATAATCTGTTCTTCTTACCTCCTCCTCTTACATCTTTAAAACCATATTTTTATTAACAGGAGTGGTTCTTGGGACTTGTATTGGGTGAAAATTAGTATTAAATAAAAATAGTAAATCAGTTTTTGTAGGCAGTGTTTAATTTCAAATCTATGGTTAACACCTATACAATGACACTAAAAAAAATAAAAAATGAAAAAATACAATTGTTAACCAAAAAAAGCATAAAGTTTTACTAAATTTTACTAAATCAACTTCAAGTTAACTTTAAACAGATCATTCATTCATTCATTCATTCAAATTAGGTACCTCCACAGATTTGCTAAAAAATGAGCATACCATGATGAAAAAAATGCCCCAAATTTAATGTTGTAGTATACCTATGGATGATAATGGTTATGTCCCCATTCACATAAATACAGTAGTAAATACTGTATGTTGGTCTGCAGTTGGAGATTCATTGTGGAATTCACTTGACTCACTTCTAGCAGTTGACCACTTCTTCTACGCGCCGCTGATGAATCTTATATGTATTGTTCTTGTCCTAAGTATTATCATTATTACTAACCTTTGTTTGATTATTCTATTCAGTAACCTTCTCTAGGTTACAACACTTAATAAAAACAAAGTTTTATTCTCAAAATCTTTGTTATTAAAAGGAAAGATCAAAGGAATTTTTGATTGTTAAATTATATTTTTTTGATACTTTTTAGAATATTCTAAATTTTAGCTAAATATCTTGTTTTTCTTGGAGAATTTAAATCATTTTTTCTTTGATTAAACAGGACCTCGGTTACCAAAAATCTAAGTGAATTGTAAAATAAAAAATGTAATTAAAACATTATTGAATTAGAAAAGCTTTTAATTTTTTTATGAATAATATATATTATGGACACTAATGAATTTTTACAAGAATTGTTTTCATTTTTTTCAATTTTAATTAAATACACTATTTACATTATTCAGACTATTGTCCTCATCTTTGTTGCCATATTTATTACAACATTTTGGTCATTGTACACCATCAGGTGGTTGGAATGTCGAACTGAACCCTTTATTTTGATCACTGGGGTTGACTGTTCTAGTTCTACGTGCCATGTTTAATGGATGTCAGTTATCAGTTATCTCCTGTTAATTCCCCTCTGCAAGTTCTCCACTACCTTAACCAAGTATTGAACTCACACTCTTTGGGTCCTGTCATTGGATCTAACCAACACCTTTATCCACTGTGCCATGTGTCCTTGAGGCCAGAGCATACAATGGCAGAAATGTAATAAATATGGCAACAAAGATGAGAACAATAATCCAAATAATGTACATAATACCTCATCTCAGAAATATAGACAGATACTTAATTAGAATAATTTATAAAGTTTCAAATCTTTTAAATTTCTGCATTAGTTTGTACTGGTTAGGTGATATTGTTATTAAGTAAAAACCATATTTACTAATCATAAATGGAAAGCTTACAATTTATCGAAACCCAATATTTTAAAAAGTTTTTTTTGTGTGTGTATAAGTATAAATGTGCCAATTTTTGTAAATACAGATGTCCATACACAACATTATCAGAAAATAAGAGCAATAACTATAGTAAATAATCTAAAGCCAAAGTATGTAAAATTCAATAAAACATTAGATTACGGAGAATTTTCTAAATTTTTAAGAGTACTGGGTAGTTAAAAATTATATAAAATGGTGGTCACGTTATATTCCTCAAGTAATTTTTACAGATATATCCACCAGAGAAAAAAAATCAGATAAACTTCCATCGGTCAGTTAAGCTGTCAACACCTCAAAATAAACAGCTACCGCAGTGTTAAAAAATGAATTCTGTGATATTTTAAACTTAAAGTAATATTTGTTTCAAACTAGATTAATTAAACTTTAAATCAGCTAATATTCCTCAAATAAAGTTTCAAAAAAGTATATTTTATTTTTCAAAGATTTTTTAATAAAGAGAATTAATTACATTATGATGACGGATTGCTAAAAATAGCACTAAAATCAGTGATTTTTAGCAATTCCAAAGCAAAAACTACTTCCAATCAATTTAGTTATGAAATACAGATTCAAGATTTTTCATTTTTAAAAATTAATTTAAACTTTAGGGATTGCATTTCTGTGGAGGTACATAATTCAAATATTTTATACTCTTCATTTTAATTGCCTGTACAAGCAATAAATCTTTGTTTATTCTTACTTATTCATGAATATTTAAAAACCAAAATAAGAACACACATACACAATCTCAGTGTGGCTGAGCTAAGACCAATTCCTCTGGTTAATCTGATACCACATCCCTGACCCAGTAACCAAGCAACCAGCTATCTTATTGACCAACTCCAACATGATAACCTCAATTTGACCTCTGAAACATTAAGAATGATACTATCACTTTTACAACTTAGTAAATTCATGTCAGGCAATAAGAGAAAAGAAATCTGTGTATAAAACCATGCTATATTGGTAGTACCTCCAAACTTTAAAAAAGAAAAAAAAAAAGCATATCTGAAAATGGTCCAAACTTAATAAAAAATAAATTTTTATCATCAAAATCTTTGTTATTATTAGGAAAGACTAAAAGATTTTTTGATTAGTAAATTTTATTTCTTTTTTTAACCTTTTTAGAATGTTCAAAATTTTGGTTAAAAATCTCTTGTATTAAGGGAGAGACCATAAATTAGTATGGGAAATTTTAACATTGATACAAAATACACTGATTTGAAAATATGGTAAAATTGCAGATTAAGCGATTAAACCAATTGTAATGAAAATTTCCAATCTGGTGTAAATTTGAATGGTAATTTTGAAAATAACAATAAAAGTTTGCAGACTAAAACTGTTTAAGAGTTATCAACAATATAATTTTTACCTTATTTATGTCTAGCCCAGCTGCAATTACTGGCATTGTTTACATACATTTGCCTACTGTATGGAAACTTACTTAGTTAGCAGCCTCTTTACTGATCTTATCTTCTTATTCCTCTTGATTACCGCGTATATTTAAAGTCTGCACATTGCACCACAATCAAGACAAGTGAAGCTTCCACACATGACTACTTGAGGCAAACATAAACAAAGCCAGTAATGGTGGCCAGGCTGTAGCCATGATGTAAATAAGGCTGAACTTATACTGCCAATAATTCCTAAATGGGTTTTCTTCTGCAAACTTTTATCATTATTTTCGAAATAAGCATGCAAATTTACATCAGAATAGAAATTTTCATTAAAATTGGTTTCTGGGGCTTAATCTGCAATTTTCCCAAATTATTTTTTAAATCTTTCATTTCTTAGAAAATCTTAGTAAATATATATATATATGTGTGTGTGTGTGTGTGTGTGTGTGTGTGTGTGTGTGTGTGAACCTCCTCTTATTTAATTTTATGAAATTGAGAAATTCTTTTATGTAGCATATAATGTTTATATAAGGACAAATCCTTGAGGAATTTAAATTATCAATTTTTTTTCTGTCAAACAGAAAATCTAATCTGAATCATAAAATAAAAAATGCAATAAAACCAAGACATCATTTAATTAGAAAGGCTTTTAATTTCTTTAAAAACATTTCAATTAGAATAATTTATTAACTTTTAAAATTCTGTATTAATTTGTAGTGGCCAAGAGATATTGTTATTAAACTGAGATTGTATTTATGAATAATAGATGGAAAAACTTACTACAATTCAATGACCCCTAATATTTTAAAAAGAATTTAGAATTTATTTTATGTGTGTATAAACATGTCAATTTTTGTAAATATGCTTGTCCAAAGATGACATTGTCAGAAAATAAGAGTGTTAACTAGAGTGAATTTAAAATCTCTATCTATAAAAGGCAGTATGTGTGTGTGTGTGTGTGTGTGTGTGTGTGTAACAAATGAATGGCCGCAATTTTCGACGGATTTGCACCAAAATTTACATGCACATGCTCCAAGTTAGCAGGAAGGCCAAGACCGACTTTGCATTTCCCAACTCCCATCGATAGTGGAAATAATCGATTTTTTCATGCTTCTATGGCAGTTTTCATGTAGTTTGCAGCCATTTTCTAGTGGCCAGAGTGAGAGCCTATAGCTGGCTGCCATGAATAGGCAGGAAGATTCTATTGGCCAGCGTGAGAGCCAACAGCTGACTGACACAAATGTTAACTAGCATAAAAAAAAAACAAAAAAAAAAAAAAAAAAAACTCGATAGCTGCATTCGTCACAAGTGGGAAAAATTTTAATCTGCATGGCACTTTATTCCAATTGGCTCATTTGCTTGCTTAAACTGAACGTTGATTCTGATTCTGCAAAACTTGGTTGGGTGTGAAAAAGTATTTGTTGTTAACATTCTTTTTTCATTCGGTTTTTCCAGTTACGAGTCCTTTTTTAAAGCTGATCGTTTTTGTGTTCATTTTGTTTAGTTCTTTTTTCGTAACAGATTTAATGTTTAGTATAGAGCTTAGAAAAAATTTGCGGTGTGAGATAGGCAAGAAGTAAGGCATGTAGCAACATCAGCATGGCAAAGGGCACTCCTTTAAAGGCAAGGAAGGGCAAAAATATTTTAAGTCGAGTGATAACAATTACTGTACGAGTCGTACGATTTTTGAATCCAGCACGGGCAATGCCAGGCCATGCTGCTATTGATAATTTTCTAACATTTCCTCAACAAGTGTCATAAGTCTCCAAATACCTAAAATTCAATAAAATATTAAATTGCTTACAGTATTTAAAATTTTTAAGATTACTGTGTAGTTAAAAAGATTATTAGATTATATTCATTTCATTGTTAGTTATATCACCTTTACATAAAATTCACAAATGTAAGTCTAGTCAGAAAATTGTCAACACATCATAAAAACACTAACCTCCATGTTAAAAAATGCTTTTCTGCAATATTTTAAATTAAAAATAATATTTGTTTCAAATCAGATTAAGCATATTTTATTCGGTCAAGCTATCTCTGACATTCATGAGTCTATACATCAACCATCAGTCCTGCATCAAGGTCATTAGGTTGGCATTCACTATCATAACATATCTAGACAATGTAGGTGGTTGCTTAGCAACCAGACCATCTTGTGCCATGGCTATGTGTACAGAGCAGTAAATCATTCTAAAGTTCTTGTTTTCCTTGCTAGCAGTGTCCTGCAAAATGCATTTTGTGTTTGCATAAGATTGTAGAAATATCAGGGATTGGTCCATAGGTCTGTGATTTAGTTGGATGTTGTTTCCAAGAGATGTTAAGTATAACTCTCAGCATCCGAGTGTAGGTTCCATCAAGCTTAGACTCTATGGTATTAGTTAATGTCTAAGCAGTAGCACCATAAATTAAAGTGCCTCTAAAGAACCTTCATTTGAAGATGTCTGGTAGATCAGATTTTCAGATTACATTCAAGGATGTGAAAAATTCTCACATAGCTGAAGCGAGGGCCACCTTGAAAAAATTATGCTTTAAATCAGCTAATCTTTCTCAAATAATGTTTCAGAAAAGTATATTTTATTTTTGAAAGATTTTTTCATAAAGAGAATCATCTTCTATTGATTATCGTAGCATTTTTACTGACGTTAAAAAAAAAAAAAAACTCATTCCAATCAAGTTCAGTGTGAAATATAGCAAAGTAATTTAGTTATTGGAAATATTAAATTTAATCTATTAGATCGAACTCAAAAATAAAATAAAAACTGCAAGGAAGATTTTTCATTTTTAAACATTAAGTATCACTTTTCTTTCATTTCTTTTTTCTTAGGAGGTAGCTAACTCCATCCTCAAAAAAAAAAAAAAAAAAAAAATTTAACCAAAATTCCGAAGCTTCTAAAAAGAATTAAAAAAATAATTTTTACACAGAAAAAAATCCTTTAGTCTTTCCTCTTAATAATAAAACTTTTTATTAAGTTTCAGTCATTTGTTCATCATATATGGTCATTTTTTTTTTTAGCAAATCTTTTGAAGTACTATACATACATACATACATACATACATACATACATACATACATACATATATATATATATATATAAAAACACACAAAAGTAACTCCTGGAGGAGTATA
Source organism: Acanthosepion esculentum (assembly GCA_964036315.1). NCBI lineage: Eukaryota > Metazoa > Mollusca > Cephalopoda > Sepiida > Sepiidae > Acanthosepion > Acanthosepion esculentum. The sequence goes on along the minus strand of OZ038490.1, from coordinate 78,932,775 downwards.
CTAGAAACTCACACCAGAAAAACAGTGCTCAATGTCAAAATTGACATTGTCCAATTGTTCCCTTACACATTAAAGCACTTTTTTGATACACTTATAAGTTGAGTTTTTTCTAATGCTTCAAGGAGATTTTCAGTTATTTAATCTTTAACGGTACAGGACACCCCCAACCCGTGAGTGTATTTAGCAAGTGCATCATATACATTTGCCAATAAGTTGCAATGACTTCAGTTACCCGAGGGCATATAAATGCCCATTTCACTGAACAGACAAGTACCAACGGCCTGATGACTGTGTGCATTAATGTGCAAGCAAATGATAGTTGTGGCCTGTTGGGCGTATGCCAGATTATTATATTACTTTAAACAATATATTTAGTGGATGCACATCTTGAAGTAGACATCTTTGTTTTTTTCTAAAATAGTATAAATCTTTGTCTACTGGAAGTCTGAATAAAGAAAAAAAAAAAAAATGTGCCTTCCGGTAGGGTGTGAACCTAAAAGTTGCTTTTAACCACCTAGCCACAAATTTCCACAGTAAAAGTATAATTACCCTATTTGGGAAATTCACATCTGTAAGGCTATATCTGTTTTTATTTTTATATCCAAAATGTCAACAAAGTACTTTCTAAGGAATTAATGGATTCTATTTATGATCCAACATTATTTCTTATTACTATAAATGATATAATTTTTGGATCCACATATTTGAAGAGAAATCCTGTTTAAAACAGTGTATCTTTCTCATTATATATATATATATATATATATATATATATATATATATACACACACACACACACACACAGGGCGCGATGGGTAAATTGTCGCTATTTTATATCTTTAATTTCACACATGCACGTTGTATTTGATTTTGATGACTGCACAGTACAGTAGGGTCAGGTGGGCACCATCTGTGAGAAAAAGAGCACTATGACACAATTGACTCTGCCAGAAATTTGGAAACAGCATGTTGTACTGCTTGGCATTTGTGCCAGAAGCTCCAATACAAACATTTTACAGTGGTTGGGTGTTAATCTGAGGAAAGTGCAGGGGATTCAGAAAGAGTTGGATGAGTCTAATGGTGATTACGAAGATGTTTGGAGTGATCACTAGTGATGGTGATGTTATGCCTCCATTCATCTTCCTCAACACGGAGGCCTAGATCAAGTGCCTTGAGGAGGTAGTGCTGCCCTGAATCAAGAAGGTGGCTGCTGGAAGACATTGTATCTGGCAATAGGAGTCTGCACCATGCTACTCAAACAGGAGAACCTAGTCATGACTGTCAGACAATTGCTGCAACCACATAACTCCTTATATCTGGTCACCTAACTCCCCAGACTGCATTCGCCATGACTATTATGTGTGTGTGGGGGGGGGGGGGCATTTGAGTGAGAGACTAACAAAACTCCTTGTAACAGCAAAAATCAACTGAATGCAAGGATTATGGCAGCATTCACCAACTTAAACAAGGAGACCGTCCAGAAGGGTTGCAGGAGATTCCGAAGTCGTCTGTAGGTCGTGGTTAAAACCAATGGCAATTTTATTGAATAAATTTACTCTTTAGCACTACAAGATATTTTTGTGTAATTTTGGTAAATATATCTGTTAAAATGAGATGTCAATGTTATTTTCTTTTTTGCATAATTTAGACAATTTATCTATCACACCATACATGTGTGTGTGTGTGTGTGCGCGCGCATGTGCGAGGCAGAAACAAAACCAATAAACACACACACACACACACAAAAATCATTCAAGAACCCCCCCCCACTCTCTAGCTTGATGCAGCTTCGGAAATGATGACGTGCCTGAAACAGGTGGTTCTCATTCATGTTGGTCATCACATCCGTAATGGTTGCCTTCAGCTATTGTGGGGCTGCAATTTCAAATTCCTCTTGATGACGCCCAAAATAAGAGTCCAGGAGTTTCAAATCAGAATATCTAAGTGATCACATGTTTGGGGCAGATGGAGTTGCTGTACATGATTTTGAAAATTCTCAACCAACTATTACTGGGTCACATGTTGGAAGAAGCAGAGTTCTAGTAGAACACTTAGGTCCACTCCTCCTCAATGCAAGGCTTGGCTATTCATGTCAAGCATATCAATGTAGGCAGTGGCACTGACTCTGAGGTCCTGAGGATGGTGGGGGGGTTATAATGGTATGAAATGGCCCTTGTTGCTCATGACCCCACAAGACAATCAAGACAATGTAAACATGGTATGCACCATCATGTGTATCTCTGTAAGTCTTGTGCAAAGCCACCAATCATTCCTCCTATTCACCCTGCCAATTTAAAAAAACTGGCAATCTCCAATCTGTAATGGTTAGTAGCTTGTGCCATGAGCACAGTGTGCTTTTTCCTTTCCTGTGTCAGACTGGAAACTGCCTTGTTAATCCTCTTAAACTATCTGATAAAAAATGCTAAAATTTTGTGCATGTTGTACAACATTACATCATGCGGTCTTCCCCTTATGCCCAACTAAAGGTATCTTATATTACAAAAGATCTGTTATAAAACATCTACATTAGACTAATAGTGGATATGTGAATAACAAGCTGGGAAAACTTCTTAAAAACACGTTTTGCTCTGAGAAGGAACATCTTCAGAACAATAATGATTCTATTGATCGAATAAACTTATATATAAAATGTGGGTAAAAACGTGTGGGGAGAAATGATTCTAGACATAAAATTTACCACGGGAGAAAAATTAGTGCACTTTCAATACATTTGTACCTCAATAAATTACTTTCTCTCTTAATTAAAACTGCCTTCTTTAAGTCAAAATTATATTCAGGCTTATAACAATGAACAACTACTGCAATGTGTATCATATTTGGTAGAAGATATATATAGCACACACATCATCAGCTATCATTCCTCCACTGCAGGACAAAGGTTTTTCTTTTTTTCCAAATCCCTTCCAGAACAACCATGCCTCTGCTATTCTCTGCAAACCTTTCTATTTCATGTCCAATCTGTTTTTTCTTATAAGCTTGCTATTCATTGGACACCAAACAACCTTTTTCTCCACCTGTTATCCTTTCTTTTCACACTGTCCAGCACTCTAAAATTTTACTCTTACTCATTATTGCATCGTTTCTTGGTTTGTCACCTAATCCATGTTGATTTCTGTCTGTCTTTTAGAAATATCTCTAACCTTGCTCATTACATTGATCTTAGTACATTTTTGATTTTGCTTTCAAACAATTTTGATAATTCCAAGTTTTGCACCTGTAAGTTACCTGGATTTAAAAATTGATTATATACTCAAAATTTTTAAGTATATATTTTCATAGTATATTTTTTTTTTTTTAGTAAATGTTTTCCACATGATTTTTATTTAATTTCTGTAGTCTTTCTTTAATATCTTCTAAGTACAGTGATTTACTAATCATAGCTTAGATGTGGTACAAGGCCGAAAGTATGAGTACTCAGTGAGGATCAAACTTACTACTCAGAATCAATCTAGTGAGACAAGCTTGCTAACAAAGTGCCCAATCTGTTCTAAGTAGGTACCTCCACAGATTCACTAACAAATGAGAATACCGTGATGAAAAAAATGCCCCAAATTTATTAAAAAAAAATTTTTTCAACCAGAAAATTATTATTGAGAGAAAAAAAACCAAAGGATTTTTTTATTAAATTTTATTTTTTTGATCCTTTTTAGACCATTTGAAATTTTGGTTAAAAATTGTTTATTCTTGTATCCGTTCCTTCCAATATTCTACGATATTATTGTTGGGATCATTTCTATTTGCATCAGATGCTCATTTCAAATCTTTTCTTTAGGTCATATTACATTGAAGCATCAGTTCCCATACAATCACCAAAGTTATGCAACATCGAGCCTGGTTATTACTTAGATGGGTGACTGCTTGGAAATACCAGATTCTGTCAGCCTGGATGTGTGGGTGGTGTAATGGATAATAGTTCTGAATTGTTAATCAGAGAGTTAAGTTCCAATTCCAGTTGGGTTTGGTATATTCACTTACGCACAAATACCTTTGAGAATGATATGGACCCACCTCTTTTCTCCCAGCTATGGGTTCATTAATAAAACGCATTTCACTAAACCATTATTCAAATACTCTTTTAAAAAATACGTCAATGAAACCTAATCTCCTACAAAGAATACATATTCCATTCATATGAATCTATTCTAAAAATCTTGTCAGCATTAAACAACACATTGAGGTTGACATGCCATAAAAGCAAAATAAACAAAAAAGTTCTTGATAGAGGTGAAGTCTGACAACTGAGCATGTTATTGTCTTTAGGGTAGACTCATCTGGCAGAAGGTTTTGCATCATAACTATACACAACAAAAATCCAACCCAAATTGATTTGAGACATGTGTTGACATAACTTGATGCAATATTTCTAAATCTGAACATATATGCAATTCCCTCAATTCAATACAATGGATCATCACTGTTTCCAGCCTAAAACGTTACACAAAGGAATATCTTTCTCTAGGAGTAACATTTGTTCTAATACAGTTCAAGTGGCACTCTTTACCAATTCTTGTAGTAGATCATCAACCATCACACTCAAAGATGATAAATTTTGATTTGTCATTTCATATCACTTTAGACCATTGTTCTAATCTCCAATCCTTATGCTCTTTGACAAATTAAAAATGTCCATCTATTCTTTCAGAAAACGAAGAACTTTTTGCAGGCTACATATTCAATAATCAAAATTACCTGTTCTTTTACTGTCCTCCCTGTTTCTTTCACTCTCAGCAACCCCCTTGCATCTTAGATTTTATCAACTTGCTTGAGGTAAAATGATTAAAAGAGAAAGAAACAAAAAACAAAGCAAACAATAAACAGCTTGCATTTTAATCAAAATGCGAGATATTATGTAACAGTCTTGGAGATGTGAAGTACTGCAACAGGCAAGCATGGAAAATAGAATTGGAAAATTAAGTTTGTATTTCAGCTGAGATTGTTCATATTCACTTAGCACGAATGCTCTTGGAAAAGGCAAGAACTCACATCCCTGTACTTTCACCAATTGCCACATGCCTACAAAAATGGCATATCACAAGGTTTGAGAGAGAAACGAGTAGATAAGTGGGAAAAATCACTCTCCTATAATTATCAATAAATAAATCAACATTCATTGTCAAACCTGCAATATTTATTTATTGCCCCCTCCAGAGAAAATAAAATGTGACTTAATATATATGTTGTAACCTAGAAAGGGTAACTGAATGAGGAATAACCAAAACAGAGGTTGGGAATAAAATGGTAATCGTTATAACATCAACAAAATACAATACTCGCCAGTGGCATAAAGTAGGTAAACCACTGCTAGTGGTGGACTACTTATACAGCATATTACCCCCACTTACAATAGTGTCCAATGTATTTATGAGGATTGGGACATACCCATTAGTGTTCATAGGTACAGTATATAACAATATAGTACCCACAAATTTTGGGAGCAAAGGATATTTCTAGAAATTGTACAGTTCTTATCAAATTTAGCTCCAAGCATCTGCACATGTCTCATATCTACCTCTTTTAGTTCAATGGGGAGGTACTGTTTTGGAGATGGATCTTTATAAGTCTGGAACCAATATGTACAGTAGAAAGTATGATTATATTCATATGATATGGTGACATAACAATCAGTACAGAAAACTGACAAATCTTATAACTGAAATTATTCATTTTGACTAAGATTTAATGGTATAGGGAAAGGCATGAATCCATGTCCCTGTGCTCTGTCCCATACCAAGTATATTGGCAAAATTGTTTAATCTCTGACATACTATGGTGGTAGATGAAGTACATGAGTGAGCACTTGAGCAAATCACTCCCTCACACTTACCATCCTGGCAGTTGGAACTCTTGGAGGTTGTTGTAATCATTGTCAACCTTGACAAGAGACAATATGCATAAAAACAGAATCTTAAGCTTCAACAATGTATTCTTCTACAAACCCATGAAAATCAAAAAAAACCTAAACTTACTCATCTCATTAAATATATATATAAATATATATATATATATATATATATATATATATAAGGAGAGAAAGACATGGAGTTTTGAAGAACCTTTGCTACAGATATAAATAAAGTATTGCCAATTATTAACCAGTCCTCAGCCATAATGTACTTGATTGTGAGATGTCCAGGCAATGTAAGAGAAGGTGTGGATCTAAAAATGCTTAAGTCTACACAAAGCCTCAGTGTATAGCACTTGATAAAAATGTCAGCAAGTGAGACAAGTTGAAAGGGAAACAGGAAATCCTTTTTAACTAGAATCTGAACACCATACAGTGACAGCATTCTAAATGAAAGTTTATATTTTCAACATCCATTATCAGATAAGGTTTGTTCATACAAACTATTCTGAGAGAGAATAAAAATAAGATTAGATTTGTTAGATTTGTGAAAAAATGCAAGCTAATAGCTACAAAGAAAGCAAATGATTTTTAGTGCCTGTTTACTTGTTTGTACATAGCTCCAGCATCTAATCACCCCCCCCCCCCAAAAAAAAGAAGAAAAAAGGCATTACACAGCAACATGCAAAAGTAGAACAGGGTTGTTCATATGAGCAACTTTGTACTATCCATTGTGTTATGTTTGAGTTTGTGAAACAGGGATTTTTGCCAAAAATGCCAAGTGATGCCCAAAAAAAGTGGTCACGTTTCGGTTTACGGTTTCAGAGTTCAAAAATTTTTAACACAAAAACATTGGCAATATTTCATCCAAAATAAATATCTACAATTTGTTTCCGAAAATTTAATAATAGCGTTAATAAATAAAAAGTTTTAAAAAAATTAATAAATTTTTCATTTTTTTTTTTAATAAAATTTTATAAGACTTTAAAAAAAAATTTAAAATGGAAGTAAAAATACGAGCAAGAAGCAATATGCAATCAACTTTTTTTTTTCTTTGTAAAAAAAAACTAAAAAGATTTCAATTAAAATTTAAAATATAAGTTTAGGAAAAGATCATTTTCCCACAACCATTATTTTATTATATTTAATTTAATTTTCAACTTATTTTTGTTTTTAGTTGCTTTTTATTGCAAGTTTATTCAGCCGTCAATCTACGGCAGTTAAGTCGACAACGTAGATCAGAAAAAGCTAAAAAAAAAAACACTTGTTGAACAAAAAACGTAGAACGATTCAATTTACGCCACGGTTTGAGGGATGCTCGTGAATTCGTCTCCTATTTGGAACTTAGGAGGACTGTTGAGTCGAGAAAACTTAATCTGTAATAAAAATTGAACATTGTCCCTGTTTGGGGCTTGTAATTAAGCTTAAGCGAAGCCCTAAAAGACAAAGAGAAAGAGAGTCTAAAAAGAAAAATAACAATCACTAAGGTACTGTTATTTTTACTTGTAAAATTTTATGCATTAGATTATTTTTTTAAAATATTTTCACCCAAATTGAAGAAAAACATTAACAATACTACTCAACTGCATTAAATCTTATTCTTTTTTTTCTTCTTTTTTTTTTTTGGTGTAGCGTATGTCAATCAATGGAAATAAGAAGGGCACTAGGCACAATAGAGATGAACTTGGACAGCCATCAAGAAATGGACAAATAATTAGTATTATTTTTTATTTCATTTTAAATAGATGAAGCAATATTAATCATTATTATTCATTTTTTACTAGTATTTTTACTTTCATCATCATTTTTCTTCTGTGCTGTCTACTAAACTTCCGTAGTTTGAAGTTCTGAATAAAGTTGTGAAGAAAAAGAAAAGTTCAAAAAACGATTTACTATAATAAAAAAAACTTCCAATAGAGAGAGCTTTTTAATAAATAAAAACCAAGATATTCATTCAAACCTACAATCTAAATTAACAACTCATATCTTAAAAAACAATTTAAAAAATAGCTGAGAAACTTTCACCTTTTTCAGAGAAAGAAAGCTAGGTGTTCCATTGTAACAACAAAGATTAGCAAACAAAACTATCTTGCAAGTCAAATTTTATTTACTAGACTTGCCATGTATTAATTTTTTTTAAAGATCAAAATTAATCCAATTTGGTTCTGAACAAAACTATTTTGCTCCAAAAATAATGATGTAAAAAGTAATAATAATAGTTTTTTCTTACATTTTTTATGCAAAAAGGTTCTTCATTCCTCTATAAATGTTCGTTCAATATTTAAAAAAAAATGTTCCTATGCAGTATCAAAGAACTTTAAAAGCGAAGCTCTTAGTTATCAATTTTTAACTCCGACAGAACGTCACCATGCTAACTAACAGACATATTTGAACACTGTCAACAAAAATCTCATGTCATTTTGTTTGCTGGCTTCCTTCATAGAGTAAAAAAAATTATTAAGGTACAAATCGTAGACTAAAAGACAAATTGTAAAAGACCTTACACACGAATGATATGAGCTATTGAACAGGTATACTATCTTTTTTATGGTCATTTAGATTATTATTCTTTTCAGGGTTTTTTGGGGGGGGGGGTGCAGCAAAAGTTTTCTGATCAAAAAGATCATTTGAATGAATTACATTACTACAAGTTCAATCTTCCCGCAATGGACCTGTGCTCAAATTACACAAAAAAAAATACACCAGTGACACGCTTTTAGCAACTGTATTTAATTTTAGATAAATTTTTTAAAAAATTTAATTTATCTAAAAATCTTAATTTCATAAAAGCATAAAAAATAAAAATCAAACAAAAGGACTTTATGAAAAAGGAGTTAATTCTACCAATTCTAGTTTTTTTTATAAACTAAAAAAAAAAAAAGACAGTCCATTAAGTTATTGATGGACTGTCTTTTTGTCATCTATTGAGAGAGAGATAAGTAGACACCCTCAAGCGTTTAAAAAAAAAAAAAATTAAATTAAGTAACCAGATTTCTGATCAAAATCCATTTTTAAGCTAGTAAATAAGACACGCACAAACAAAAAGTTGGCTTCATTAAAAATGTATTTAATAAAGTAACATTTTTTAAAATTGCCATTATTACTTTGTTCCATAGACGCTACATTTGCATTTCAATGATTTCAATTTCATACACAACAAAATTTAACAACTATGGGACAAAGCAAATAATTAACTCTTTTTGTTCCTGAATTATTCTGTTTTTTTAAGATTTTTTTTTTTTTAACAGACTCAGTTTTTTAATCAATAAAATTGAAAACATTTTTTCTTGTAATAGATTTTCTAACCTACCGTTTTTTTTAGCCTTATTGGCCCAAAACAAAATTGAAAAAAAATTAAATTTGTTTAATTTTAAATTTAAAGTCAATGAATTTTTACTTTCTTGCTATTTTTATCATAAGCAACTGGCAAAATTTCCTTGTAAATACCAAGCGAAGACTAACTACTAAAAGAGCAAAAAAAATCCTAATTTACTCACGTCACAAACTATTTGTGACAAAATCCACTTTAAGTAGCCAAACCCTAACCAAAGGCACTTGATTAACAAGGATTAACAAACCTCAAGCTTTGTTCTTTCATATAAGTAAAAAAATAATTAAAAACGATTAAAAATAATTATTTTAAAAACTCATTCATTTTTTTCTTTAAAATTAAAAAGAAATAATAACCCTTCAAAAGAATATTTATTTGGTAAATAAATACTACTAGTTTAGAGAATGTGACAAACAAGTTTACAGTTACAAAAATATAACCTCCGTTAAATAAAATTAAAATTATAGGTAGATTCATTAAAAAAATATATAAACATTTTTAATTTCTAAATCACATTGCAAAATGTGTGGCTTAAGGTCACAAAAACTTTTTACAAGCATTGAAATATTGGAATCCCTGTGAAAATTATAGCATGCCTCAAAACAAAAATAGTTTTGAAAATAAGGCATGTAATTTTATTTTTAATTTATTAAAATAAACATTCACCGCGTGAATAAACTAGGAATTCATTTAATGATTTTTAATTGGTCAATAATGACAAACTAAATAAAATGTCCCCAATAAATTGTAAATACGTGATTCATTAGTCATTCATTTTTTAGTTTGATTGATCCACATCATGGTCTTTTTTGTACATGCAAAAAAAAAAAAAGAAATTATTTTAAAAACAATTTATTGACTGGATTGTTCGTTTGTTTTTGTCATTTTTTACAACCAATCTTTCGCAAAATATTACGGAAAAATATCGACAGTGATGCAAAGTTTACTTTTAACTTTTAAAAAAAAAAATAATACCATTCTCTTCTTTTTTTAGATTCTCATCTCGCCTTTCGAATTTCATTTTGTAAAAACGTTCAATAAGTAGATAACAGGCTAAATAATTAGGAATGTGATTAAGATTTTTTTTACTAACACTACTAAAAACAGTTCTAATGCAAAAAAAAAGTTCTTTCTTTGCTTTAAAGTTTTTTATTAATAAAAAAAAATAATAATACCATCATTCTCTCCTTTTTTAGATTCTCATCTCGCCTTTCAAATTTCATTTTGTAAAAACTTTCAAAACGTTCAATAAATAACAGGCTAAAAATAATTAGGAATGTGATTATTATTATTATTGTTATTAAGATTTTTTTTTTTTTTTACTAACACTAAACAGTTCTCATGCAAAAAAAAGTGCTTTCTTTTAGAATTAAAGTTTTTTATTAATATAAAGAAAAAAACTTTTACATCCCAGGACAGGACACATTTTGTTTTGTTAAAATAAAAAGTTGTTTTTTTTTCTTAACAGGAAAGATAAAACAATGAATAGAGAACAGTACTACTGTAAATATTTAACGCTTAAAAACGCACATTAAATTGCAATAAATAAATGCAATAAAAATGTTCATAATATACCGTAAGTTAAAAGATGCATTAAAAAAAACTTATGGTTGTTGATATTCCGTTTAAAAAAATGTATAATTAAAAAAAAAAGTTTCAACTCACCGAAATTTAAATAGGCAACTGTCCACTTTAGCCATGGCAAATTCTAACGAAATGACTTCTTTATTTGTGTCCAACAATTACCTATTTTTTCCTTTCTTCTTTTTTTATTGTTGTAACTGTTTTACGTATGTAAACACTGCACTGCATACACACACATATGGTGCATATCTGCAATGAGGTTCAATAATCAACTTTTTAAAACCTCTGTTGTTGTTTTTTTGTGTGTGTGTCCAGTGGCTTCGGATTCAGTACAACGAAGAGGCGGATGTATCACTTACTTCACTATCCCATCACTAGAACAAGTTAGGCGCAGTACTGACGACTCTCTGGGATGGTGTGGTACAACTTCCTTTCAGTTTTCATTTAATACTGGAATTTTACAATCTGCGCACAATTACGACAATGAATAAAAAAAAGAGAAGAGAAAATTAAAAATTCTTCCAATTGATATCGTCTTTTTTTTTTTTTTTTTTTGTATCTATTGTTAATCATGTTCGTTAAAGGTACTGTCACGGATAAGAAAAGGAATAATATTTTTTTTTATTTGTCTTTCAAAAAGTGTTGTGTTTATCTGTTTCGCCGCCACCTTACGAACACGCCAACCTGTAGATAAAGGCCAATACTGACCAGTCCCCACGGCGTCAGAGATTTTTGTAACTTACTACATGAGCAATGGAGACATGCTACCCTGGGATTGGAATCCCCAGGGGACTCTATTCAGCTTTGAATTTGTCTTGTGTTGCTTGATGACAAGATAAAGCTGATCTCTGCCTGCAATGAACCAGAAAGGTGAAAGGGATTTAAAAATAAAAAAATCCCAGCAGGCTTAGCTTGTTTTTTTATTTCCAATCAATGCTGGTTATTTGATCTATCACAAGCCATTTATGTCATGAAAGCCCAGACGCAGCAACTTGTGCATTCAACCAAGCTTCCTTGAGGCAAGGATGTGCGGGTGGTGTAAATGTTGAGTCAGTCTTCAGGTGCACCATAGTCACTCTCCATTGCAGTGCCATGTTGATGCCTCTCAAGATTGCATCGAGCTCTACCAGGTTGATATGCTTGTCTTTATGTTTTGATCGCAGCCAACAGGCATCTTCAACTAGGGATTCACCACTTTCCACAATGATGCCAATGGCCAAGGAGCTTGAATCAACCGACACGCTAACTTCGCCTCCATCAACACACCAATCACCTTATGCTGGATCCTTCTGTGCCAATCTGGTAATGATGTCCGTCAGCATCCGAGTCAAGGATGGATCCCACACCTCATCATCCCAGCCTGTCATCACCGAGTTTGTGCACTGTTTTATGAATGCAGTTGTGACACAGAGCCAGCCACATACTGGCAAATGTCTGGTCAACTTCCCACAGAGGGAGAAGATGCTCCAATGAGTGAGCACATTAGGTAGCGGTGGAAGGTCACTGCTGCGACTCCATTGTAATTTGCTCCACTCCTCCTGGACACGTAATCTCAGTACACAAGTACCATTCTCTAAATGCTCTGGATTCTTACTTGTCAGTACAAATTGCTGAAGATGCACCCGTACACGTGCTTTCATTGACAAATATGTCATCAATGTATGGGGACATGGCCCTCTGGGTGGTTTTGTCCTGTGCAACCATAGCATTCACTATTGATCAGCGGTGACACATTGAGCCCAAAACCCAAACAGGTGAGGCAATATCTTTGCCCATCTATCTGTACTGTTTGAAAGGCCCATAACGATTTGTCAATGTGGATCTGCAAATAGGCACGGCACAAATCCAGCACAGCCACATCCAATCCTTCCTGTTGCCACTCTGTCAATTTTTGCACGCAAACATCTGCATCTGCAGCGTGTGCATCTACATACAGATTGAGCTCCTGATAATCCAAGACTGGGCAGACCTTCTGTTTGTTTTCCGGCAGCACAAACATTAGAGGAATAAGGTCTTGGGGGGGGCAAGTTCTTCCTTGGGATACATAAGTAACCAGCCGTTATCCATCCAGGTTCATAGTTCACGAGTATATTCCTCCCTGAGCAGTTTTGGTACTTGATACTTGTCTGTCTGGTTATTCAACACAGGTGGTGTCTGGTCACCAAACCACTTCCAAAACACAACACAGATCTTCTTGTTCTGGTCATACTCTGAATGGAAGTCAGGTTCATTGATGGTGATGGCCACACACAAAGGTTGATCAAGTTGAGTTAAAGCTCACAGTCCCATCGCTGGGCACACATGCTCCTCCCAACTTCTTAATAATCCAAGCAGCAGGTCAAAGCAAGCAATTTGTCATCCAAAACCAGAACCTTAACATCAATAGGGGGCCTGTTGCTCATGTCAAGTTGAATAAGTCCTACCCCAGAGCACTTGAGGGTCCTCTCACCAACAATGAGAATGTCCCGTCCTCTTCCAAGAGCAACAAAGTGGTCTGCTTACAAGCAATTGAGAACAGCCTGTGTCTAGCAAGGCTGAACTCCTGATTCCATTGATGTGTACAGCAATTGCGGGTAGTGCCCCCTTCATATTAAGCTCGAGGAATAGACTATGAGTTATCTCTCGCCTGGCATTTTCTGATACATTTTCATCTGCAGGCACCAACATGTTTATTTGCAATGATACTTTTAGTGTGAAAACAGTGTTAAAACTTCAGTTGAAGCTATAAATCAACTCATAAAAATTTTTTATTGCCTAATTTAGCTATTATAAAGTTGATGTTTAAAGTCAAATTTCATAATTGATCTCCGGCGTTGACCGTGTTAAACTTCTGTACTTATTTGATATTGACACCTGCAATTTGTAGCTCACATCATGGGCATTTTCTCTTGCTGAAAACCATATTTGCTGTCTTCTTACAATTCTTCTGTCTTTTCACTTTCCTTTACTATATTCTCTACGAGGTCCTGTAGTTTTCATTCTGCATTTGCCAACCCAGTGTCATCTACGTATCTTATATTGTTAAAGTTATGCCCACTTATCAACAATAAATCCTGGTAGGATCTACAGCTCTCTTAGGATACCTACAGTAAATTACAGGATGTTTAGATAATTACTTCAAAAGTTAATTCTGTAGTTTCCTGCACTGTGCAATAAAGCACAATATTTATTGTGTATTTATTTCTCAAAAAAAAAAAATTAGTGTGACACAAACAATTTTTTTTTTATTCAAAAAGTGCCCCCCTCCAAAACAATTCAGAGAAGTCTTCTATATGCTCTGTCCTTTCAGGACATTGGCAAATTCTTTTGACTATATCTCTTCTAATCCCTGTTCTGCCAACCATTTACACAAGCTCATTAGCTGCTTTCCTCTGTCGCTTTTACCTTCAATATAGCCTGTGAGTGTCAAATTCTCCAAGCCCTCTTTCTTCATTGTGTGCCCTAGGAATTTCAATTGTCTCTTGCTGATTCTAAGTATAAGTGTCCTTTTTGCTTCCATTTTCCCGAAAACATTTCCATTGCTCACTTTTGGGAAGTACCAGCTTAATTTAGCAGTAATGGCAAAAGTTGAACAACAATTAAAGTTTCACTCCCTAACTCCTGATATTTATGAAGTCACTTAAGAGAACTGAATGGATAAGGAATTTTTTTTTTTTTGCTATTTAAACAATGTCTGAATGGTACATTCACTGAGTCACAAAAATACCTGTATCACTTAACAGGGATCAATTTAAAGTTCATCTTGATATTTTAACATGGAAGCAGTGTGGCATGCAGCCACCCCAACAGCCAGTTGAGAGGGTGGGATTGAAGAGGAGACGAGGCTTGCCTACTCCCCCCACCCCACCACCACCGGACTGATGAGCATCATTCAACACTCATTCCATTAGAGCCAGAAAACTGTGGAATGCAGTTAGGGGCATCATGGCAAGTTTCTCATCCCACCATGTCTCCATCTCCCCGTCCATGTCCCCATCTCCACCACCACCACTCCAGCAGGGGTAGGTGACAATAGAATGGAAATACTACATTTTTGGAAAAGTGATTTTTTATAACCTTTTAGAGAATATTACTAATATCAAAAAAATAAAATGACCATTTTCTATTTGACAGATTAACATACACACACATGAATGTGTGTATATATATATATATATATATATATATATATATATATATATATATGTTGATATTATTTTATTGGTTGGGAGGGAGTGAGCCCAGTATATGTCAAATTTGAAAGTGCCTGAAAATCATAGAACAGGCTGACCCAAGCCTTGTAACTGAAATTGGCTAGCAGGACAATTTGAAAGACCTTGATGGCTGTGGTAGCAAAAGTCAAAAGTCATTGTGATCAAGGGGTTGAGCATACTGTCATTTGTTCAAACTGTTGATCATTCCAGTGTATGCGGTCTATCGCAGAAACACTAAGGCCCACTCAGCATAGTATAAACTAGAGGTTGGCTCTGTGGGTGTTGAATAAACACAAATGTGTCTGAGGAGTCGTCTGCAACGGGAATTGGCTAGCCATCCTAGCAGACACATGTGCTTGGAGTAGCTATATATATATATATATATATATATATATATATATACTGGCAGAATGTATTCATTAAGATATGTCTGCCTCATTGAATAATTTAAAGAAGTTTTGTCTACTTATTTTTCAATATTTTCTCTTGTTTTTTCTAAGACTTAATTGTCTTAGAAAAAATGATGAATACAACAATTTCTGTCTTAGAAAAAACAATGCCCTGATGATGACATTGTGCTAATATCAAAAGTACTCAGAATAAATGAATATGTATCAACATGGTAATTTTTTCTCTGCCTTTAATAAGGATACTAAGAAGCTTGTCCATGATTATGAAAGGATCCTACTGAAAATAAGTAGGCAAAACTTCTCTACATTATTCAATGAGACATGTTTTTTTCATATATATATATATATATATATATATATATATATGGCTCGGCATTGCCCGTTCTTGATTCAAAAATTGTATGATTCATACAGCAATCGCTATCACTTGATTTAAAATATTTTTGCCCTTCCTTGCCTTTAAAGGAGTGCCCTTTGCCATGCTGATGTTGCTACATGCCTTACTTCTTGCCTATCTCACACTGCAAATTTTTTCTAAGCTCTATACTAAACATTAAATCTGTTACAAAAAAAGAACTAAACAAAATGAACACAGAACGATCAGCTTTAAAAAAGGACTCGTAACTGGAAAAACCGAATGAAAAAAGAATGTTAACAACAAATACTTTTTCACACCCAAGACAGTTCTGCGGAATCAGAATCAACATTGAGTTTAAGCAAGCGAATGAGCCAATTGGAGTAAAGTGCCATGCAAATTTAAATTTTTCCCACTTGAGATGAATGCAGCTATCGATTTTTTTTGCATGCTAGCATGCTAGTTAATATTCATGTCAGTCAGTTGTTGGCTCTCACACTGGCCAGTAGAAAATGGCTGCAAACTACATGAAAACTGCCGTAGAAGCATGAAAAAATCGATTATTTCCACTATCAATGGGAGTTGGGAAATGCAAAGTTGGTCTTGGCTTTCCCGCTAACTTGGAGCATGTGCATGTAAATTTTGGTGCAAATCCGTCAAAAATTGCGGGCGTGCATTCATTACACACATAAATACATCCTACCTTTTATATATATGTGTGTATATATATATATATATATATATATATATATATATATATATATATATATATATATATATATATATATATATATATATATATATATATATATATATATATATATATATATATATATATATATATAAAAAGACTGAGGCCCATTGGTACAGTTGGTATGAAGTTTGCCTACTATCGTAACAGTTCGGGTTTCAATTCTCAGCAGTGGATGCGCACTGCTGAAGAGTCCCAAATATAGGACAAAATGGCAGTCCAGTGCTTTCTGCATTCTGTTGAGGTTTCTTCTAGACTCAATGAATTATTTAATTATGATTATTTCAAATCCTCCTATATATATATATATATATATATATATATATATATATATATATATATATATATATATATATATATATATATATATATATACACAAGAGAGAGAGAGAGAGAGAAACAAACTATCATTTCTTATTCTGAGGAAATAATTTTATGGCTTAAATTTCCCAAACCTTTGGATAACACTGTGTGAGTGTGTGTAATCAGCTGCATCAATAAGTCTGTAGTCTAATGATGAAAAAAAAAATCATTATAACAGCAAATATTTATTTTTCAACATAATCTCTTTTCTATTCAATGCATTTAAACCAATGTTTCTCCATTAAGCTTTTAGATTGAATATTATTCAGTGTAAATTTCAGATCAATATTTAGCTGATAACTGTGAAACTATGAACATATTGATCCACCCTTGCATATACTGTATTTTCAGGTGACTTTTGAAATGTCAAAATTAACATGGTATCAAATTGTGCAAGCAGCTTTATCAGATTCTTCCCTCATCATAATTTTTTTTCCCTTAAATAGTTAATCATCAACAACAGACAGAATGCCGGATCCAACTTGGTAAATATCTTTGTTAATTCAGACCCCCCACCACCACCACACACACACACACATATTTTAGAAGTTGGGCGTAAATTATTTGCCCTTTTTCTTGATCTTTTGTGTGTTGTAAGATTTATATATGGTCAGAGAGAAGCTGGCATTTGTATTCTCATATCAGTTTAAGGTCATTGCAATGAAGTAACTGGGGAATGGGAGTTGAAGGTACAGTTGTTAATTTGGTTATCTCTGTAGAACTGTCAAGTCAAATACAGAGCTGAACTTGCAGAAATTCAGAATATAGCCAGATGTCACAGATGTAGGTGCTCCTATTGCAAAGGTTGTCATGTTCCTTTGAGTTGTGTGTTCAGTCTTTGTGCTAAGCAAGAGCTTTCCAAATATTTTGCATGAGAGAACATTTTTTTAAAAACTTTTTTTGTGTGTGAGTTCAGCTTTGATAAGCAAGCCAAATATGTACACAATTTTTTTATAAGCAACTTGAACTTTTATTTTGTGTAACAGACTCCAGCATGGGTTCTTCTCTGAACATAATAATCTTAACCTCTTCGAGTCAAGGGTCAACTGTTATCTATCCTCCTTATCAAAATCTTTATCACCACCTATTTCATTCATATCATACACTATTTCATACATATCATTCATTATAACTATTTTAACAGTAGCCCTCTACCCTTAGTGGCTCACGAGCCTTGTATTGGCTAAACTTTAGTACATAAAAAAAAAGAACTTAGGATTTTGACTAGTACACAGGTTGCTTAACCTTTAATATTCTGTATATAATTTCATTTACTGTACAAAATGTTTATCCTGCCACTGAAGGTGACTTTGATTCCTGAATTTGAATTTGTTTGAATTTTATAGTTGTGTTGTCATATCCTGCTATGGCAACATAAAGCAACTTTGAGTGAAATTAACAATAAGGATATTGCAATTGAGAGGCCTTGAAAACGGATGCAGTGGAAATAGAAGTAATAGTAATAATGCATGGTGCTAGATGTTAAATTTCATGCAAGAATTCATACTAAAGTTGTTTAAATGGTTGCTTAATTTTTATTTTATGTCTAATAACTAGAAAAGAAAGATATTTCATTGTTTACACTATTTACATGTGGAATATTGGCCACATCTTTGTTATGAATTTTTGGAATGAGAAGTTATCATTATTTACAATATTTACATGCAGACTTGATGAGGACAATAGTCTGCATGTAAATAGTGTAAACAATGTCCTCATCTTTGTTGTTGTTTTAATAACAACAAAGATGAGGACAACATGTAAATAATGATAACTCTTCATTCAGAGAGAAAGAAAAGATATTTCAATGTAATTGAACTTGTAGAATTGATAGAATTCTTGAATGCTGCATAAAATAATGTATTTTGAAATTCTTTGTTTAATTTTACTTTTTTCTTTGAGTTGCTTGAGCCACACTGACATCATTAGTACAGTCACTTAAGATTTAGTCAAATTTGTGTACAACTGTTTATAAACAAGTGGCTCATTTAGAAGAATTGTGTAATTCAAAATATATACAAAAAAGAAATAATTATAATAATAATAATTCAATGAAAGATTTTGTTAATAATTAAATAACAAGTAATTAATAACACGCCAGTTTAAAAAAGCTCTTGTTTAGACAATCTTGGAGTACACTATCTTATTAATGGTAATTCTGTGGGCAGGAGTCCCTTGTTGATGAAAGAGGTTCAAAGAGAATAGTCAGACTGGTTCAAGCTGATAGAAAGGTAAGGGCAACTCAAATAAATATTAATTACAGCAGAACTTCTCTGAATGCACAATGCATTCACCCTTGAAGCAGATGGGCTACAGCAGCAGATGACCACACTGGGTGCCACTGCTATCATAAGAACTGAGGATACAATTTGCTAATGATCACAAACATTGGACAATAGAAAACTGGAAAACATGATCTGATGAGTTTTGATTTCTGCTGTAACATTCAAATGATAAGGCAAGAATTTGGTGTCAACATGAAAGTATGGAACCATACTACCTTATATCAATGGTTCAAGCTGGTGGTAGTGGTGTAATGGTAGCAGGTATGTCTTCTTGGCATACATTGGGATCCTTAGTACCAATAACAAGATTGTTTAAATGTCGTAGCTTACCTAGTTATTGTGGCTGACCATGTGCTTCAATTTATGACTTTTATGCACCCATCATCTGGTGTCCTCTTCCAGCAGAACAATGTACCATGTTACAAATCAAAAATAGTAACAGATTGGTTCATGTGACATAGCAATGGAGCTTTTTGCATTAAAGGTCCTCCACAGTCACCAGATCTCAAATCCCATTGTGCATCATTGGAATGTGGTAGAAAGTGAAATTTGAATTCTGAATATGCAGCTAATCAAACTAGAAGAATTGCTGGAGGCCATAATAAATACATGGATCAAAATTTCAAACGCGCACTTCCAGAACATTCATTATATCCATGCTAATAAGAATTGAGGTGGTTCTAAAGACAAACTATTACTTGGATAGTTTACCTAATAAAGTGATTGGTAGTTCACTGCTACTAACAAGCAGGAATTTTTTTCTCCAGATGATGGCCATGCTGGCCAAAACTAGTTGAACCTAATTTTTAAAAATAAAACAAAAATATTAATATACAACCCAATGTGTCTGAATTTTTAGTTTTAACATTTTTTTTATTGTTCAAGAAATATATATATATATATATATATATATATATATATATATATATATATATATATATATATATGTATATGTGTGTGTGTGTGTGTGTGTTGACAATGATGTTATATTTGTTTAGTTGGTTGATTTTACTTGTAGCCTTTGTTGGGTAATTTAATGTCAAATTTTGCATGAAGTTCTCAGTGAGGATAGAACGCACTATAAAGTAGTCATGGACAACCTGATTAGCCTCAATAAACATTACCATCTGCCAAGGCACCTAATCATTTTAGAAGAAGGTCATATTGTGTGTGTGTGTGTGTGTGTGTGTTTTAGGATATTATAACAAAGACATGTAAGAATCGCTACACAATTGCAATCATGTTTCAACACATAGTGATGCATCTCTTCAGGTGATTTTAAATTACTGGTGAGTGAATGATTAATTTGGTTTCAAAAGCAAAATACATCCTCATTTTTTTAAATAAAAATATATAAGGATTGAGGGCTTTACCCTGATCAACCAATCAAATATGACCCACGTTAAATTGAAACTAAGCAAAAAAAGAAAAAAATAGAAATTATTATCTTAGAAATGTGTCATGGCCATGATTTGCCATCTAACAGCAACCAGACGTTAACTTAAAAACTGATACAAATGGTTACAATAAATGTATGCATGCCAGACAGTCAACTTTCATAAGAAATAAAAGCATGGTGGGTGTAGAGAGGTAATTTAGCCAAATGCCCAACTAGTTATAAGCATTGTGGATTTCCTACACAAAATTTTTTTTGTAGTTGATAAATAAGAGGCCTCTTTAAGAAACTAGTAAATAATCTAAACATATAGAATTTACAAGATGTTAATAATACTACCTGGAGATCAATACAGAACTAAATTAAACCCAAATGAATTATACAAATAGAAAGATAAGCCATATAAGGTGCAACACAGTTCAACTAAAATTTAAGAAAAAACATTGTCAAATTCCAAAGTTTAACTGAATTTTAAGGTAAAAGATAGACTGTGTTTACAATTTACTGTTAATTTGGATCTTTGATTTAATAAAGAAAGAAACTGATAATTTCCAATTTTTCATGTAAACACTAAAACAGGGTTCATATAAGGATCTACATGTCCTTGCCATTTTTTAGAATTTTCCATTTCACCATAGGAGTTTTATTATGCTCTTTTAAACTCCAAAAATATTTAGAAAGTGATGTATTATTTCAATAAGTATTATTGGTGAAGGACAAGATATGCTGATACCACCTAGTCTTAAAAGAATTCTTAGTACTACCAATATAGAATTTTTCAACCATCAGATTCTCTCTTGTAGAGATAGTACTTAGGTAAATAAGAAATTTAGTTAAACATTTGTTTTGTGATGGGCATTGGTCTGATTTCCTACAATTACATTGACTAGTATCATTAATGATATTTATATTACAATGTGCATTATTATGATCCAGATTATAAAATTGGTTTAAAATTTTATTATTGTGTAACTTTATAATCTTCTCAAGATTATTGGTGTAGCTATAACTTAGTTTTAATATGTTTCTGTTAAATATTTTACTAAGTGATTACTTTTAGGGAAATGTTTATCAATTAAAGGAAGGAACTTCTGGCCTAACTTAGTACTGACCAATTGGATAAATGGGGGGGGGGTATACCAAGTGATCTTTCTATTTCTATTTCTTTTCTTTAGACCACTATCATCATATTTTCTATGCCAGATTTCAGCATACTTGTAACCACTATACCTCTACTATGTATTGAGCCCTCTTCTAAATTAAATATTACAAATATTGGAAGTGTACTCTATTCGTTTTCATCGTACCTGTATATATATATAAGTGGAAATTGGTCAACACTGAGAGGCGACAGTCTGTTTCATGCTAAACACAATATTCATGTCCTTACAATTGCATTTAGCATGAAATAGACTTGTCACCTCTGAGTGTTGATTTCATTGTCAACTTTTATATTTACATAAGCTCTATTCCTGATAGTGAGCACTTTAACCCATAAATATAACATACCTAAAAACTATTTCATATTCATTATTTATATATATATATATGTATGAAATAGTTTTAAGATTTTATTATTTTTTTTATTACTGTTTATTTTTTCTTTTCTTTATCCTATATTCTTTTTTGGCTACCCACACTTTTTATTTGGTAACTACCAACCTTTTTGTTTGTATTGCAATATCTTATCCATTGCCTAAACACATATTAATGGATCAATATCCCTATTAAACTTACTATTAATAACTTAGTTTATTTTTCAATATCCGCCTAACAACACTCTATATTGGTTGGTTGTCTGATGATTGCAGTAGTGTGAATCTGAATAGCAGTCCAAAATTGTTCTCTTTCTGAGATGAGATGCTGGAAAGCGGATTTGGTCTCTTGGTAATTTAGACAGAGCACTGCATGTTACTGTTGTTGTTTTTTGTTTTTATTAGTTTTTTCTTTAGTCACTTGGTAGGCTTTGTTTTGGTTTTACTGATACTTTGGGGGTTTGTGTGTGTATGTGTATATATATATATATATATATATATATATATATATATATATATATACACATACACACAAATTACTAACTAAAAGATTGATGAATTTGAATTCTGTATGCTAAGCTAATGTGGACTGTTTTGAACCCCAATTTAGTGTGACC
Source organism: Acanthosepion esculentum (assembly GCA_964036315.1). Lineage (NCBI taxonomy): Eukaryota > Metazoa > Mollusca > Cephalopoda > Sepiida > Sepiidae > Acanthosepion > Acanthosepion esculentum. The sequence continues at coordinate 78,910,092 of OZ038490.1, read as the reverse complement.
TTGATTTTTTTTTGCGATGACATTTTATGAACCTCAACAATGACGTTATAATAAGATCATACTGTACTTATCACATTTCATGCCCCTCTTAGTGAATTTCACAACTCCACCATTCTGCCTATAAACTGCTCTGGTATATATTTGGGCATTTTCTGACTCAGGGATTGAACTCCAGACCTCCAAGGAATTAAATGAATTTTAACCAGATTTTTTTTTACTAAGACAATTATAGTGACTTTTTGAACTGTAATAGTCGTTCTCTCTTAATATTGCAATGAGAACAAAATATATTTCAGCAGAACAAATAAAGAGTATCATTCAACTTTTTTTTTAATGTTTATCAAATACAGCAGTCACCTGAAGAAAGCCAGAAAATACAGCAGTTAAAATATGATTAGAACACTGATGATTAAAACTTGCCTGAGACTGTCAATGTATAATAAAAACAATTATTAAATTGCTGAACAAAAGTCACTATAAACATTTCTGTTCAAAAATTATCAGCAGAAGTCAGAGGTTCTATTTTTTTTTTTTGTTCTTCTACACTTGGCTTCTCAGGTTATTAAAGACAAAAAAACAGATATTTTTCTTTTACAATAAAGCCTTAATTTTAAATGGTTATTGTCTACATGTGGAAAGATACTGCACCTTAAGTCCTGACAACAGAAGTAAAAACTGTGAAAACCACTTGACTATTAGGAAAACTACTCTTGAATTCTAGCTATGATCGTCAGAGGATTAACCGTAGGAAAAGCAAATTTGCTAGAAAATTCTTATCAGTTAATTTTCAAGAAACTAGCCTGAAATAGAAATTGCCTGAGCTTAACCCTATTTCACTTCTGGTATCTAAAGAATACAATAAGGAAATGATTGACTGTTGTATAGTCTTTTGTGTTGTCCAAAAGTAATTGATTAGTAAAAGTAAGTAAACAAAGGAAAATGGTGCATTAGATTACTGCATAAAGGAATAATATCCAGACAAAAGAACTATCTGGGAAAACTCCTAATTGTTAACACTTCAACAACCAATTCCATCAGCTTTAAGGCTTACCAATCGTCCGGTTCACACTCCTCCCCAGTTTTTTGAACAGGAGTAGATGTTTATTCCTTGTTTCCTGTTTAGGATTAAACTTCTGTTTCCTTCTAAATTCTACTTCAACTTTATACTTCTAACATCTCTATCTAAACTCTGAAATTTATACTATTATTGGGTCTCCAGGTTCTTCTAAAGTCATTTCCTTTTTTTTTTCACTCCCAATAGCTCCTTGCATCTTAGTGGCATTATGTCCTTACTTGGGGTGAATTGATTAAAAATGATCTTCAGAAATTTAAATATCTTCTCTCTCCTTGAAGCCAGGTCTTTTAATGTACTCTATCTCCTCAATATTTTCTCAGTTTCTTTCACTCCCAGTAGCCCCTTGCATCTTAGTGGCATTATTGCCTTGCTTGGGGTGAAGTGATTTGAAAAAAAAAAAAAACAACAATAAAAATGTATTCAAAAGATTCTTCCAATTCCTCATAATACCTGGAGTTTAGTAAATCCACCATTAAAGGACCTGATGTTAACCTGAACAGTATTCTGCACAAGATCTTGCTGGCTTGTTATTGATATATTTCAACCTGGACACCACTGTTTACAATAATCATTATTTCTTCTTTGTCAAGCAATTTCCTGTAGATGTAGGGCACACAACCTCACATGCTCTGGGGAAAACAAGATCCAGGTGTTTTTTTAGTCCCCTCCTACTCAACCCAGGATTCTCCCCACTCTCTTGGATTACCCCAGGATTTTAACTACTTTGACATAATTATCCCCTTTATTGTATGACTTTTTTTTTTTAGCTTGCACCCAAAAAACCAGCCTCTGCCACTTAAATCCTATGTTATTTTGTACAGCACTATTTATCAATTTTGAGATTGTTGCCTACTGTTTCCACAACCCGAGTAACATTCCCTATTTTTGGTTCTCATGAGTGAACATTCTGAAACAGAAATCAGTCTCCCAAAGTAATAGTGAATAGCCAAAAACTTTGCAATCTTAAGCTTGTCAATCAAAGATCTAACATCTAGAACAAGGTTAACTGCAGCTCTATAGTGACCTACAGAACTCACTGTAAGGGTCCTCTGAACTGATTCCTGATATAAACATCAGTTATCTGCTCCTTAAATTGAACAGAAATCAGTGAAATCCAACACACTTCCAAGGTCCTATCACATCGAGTGGGAGATTGGATTAATATGCTCATCTCTTCTGCCTGCCTTGTAAGAACAACATATATATTTTTACTTTGCCAGATTTAATCAGCTGATGGATATCCACACAGCAATGTATATCCATCAATGGTAAAAACAACCACCAAGCACAAAGTACTAAGAAAAGCATAGTATTCTTGGGATTGGCATTCCTTGGCAGTGTTATTGACCTTCACAGTCATTGCATGTAGACATCAGTATGTAACAAGATTTTATGGGGATTTCACACTGTGGTCTCTGTAATTCCCACTGAAAACTTAGGTGTGAAACTTAGCAGGCTGTGGTAACTTTTTTGTCTCAGCTGAAAATATGTACCGTTTCCAATGATGGTACCAGTTTGCCTCCCAAATTATTGAGATATCCTTACTCTGCACTTTGAGCCAACCTTTCATAATGACAAACTTGAGTTTCGTTCTTGCCCAAGTTTTTCTCAAGGAGTCAAAATGCAGTAAGGATGGAGATATCATCTATCAAAGCCTTTATTGGTAAGTCATCATTGTCACTAATCACAAGACTGATGTCACTTTTGTGCTCATGTCTGTGGAAAGACAAAAAATTCAATTTTGCTTGTTCTCTATCCAGAAATCAACCATTTTAACTACAGTTAGGTCATTGGAACATCCAAATGTTTTTTTTTTGTTTTTTTAATCAAGTTCACCCCAACCAAGGAATCAAAAGTCCAACTAAAGAAAATATACCTCCTGACAGGAATCAAATCTGCATTCCCTTTTTAATCTGAGAAACTATTTTCAAGCCAAGTATGCTTTGCCATTAAGCTATGGGAAGTTATCACAACAAAGTAAGAGTCAATTACCTGATTTAAGGAATGCACATTGGGACCTTTCAATTGACAGATGCACATTTCTTAATTTTCACTTCTTGTTCTCTGTCTACCACCATATACATTGATAAAATGTCTTGTTCCTAGCATGACATGATTACCAAGTACTTGAATCAATTGCCAGAAAAGAATACTATTTTTCTAAGTCCCATCATCATCCCTCTTCCTTATTTGAAATCATTTCTAAGTTAATTATTATCATTTGCCCAACTGATGTAATAGTGGCTCAGAATTAAAAATTAGACAACTAAATTTGAATTCCAGCCAAGTTCATTACATTCACTTACACACAAATACCCTTGGGAAAGCTATAAATCTATCTCCTTTCCCTCTCAGCTATGGATTAATTAGTAAGATTTGTATCATTAAATCATTTTTATCTCAAAAAATGTTTTTACAATATAAAAATATTTTCTGGCTTTAAATAATCTGCAAAGGATTGATCTATCAATCAAACTGTGTGTGTGTGTGTGTACATTAAATGGCACAAACACATGTAAATCACTCATGTACAACAGAGATATACACATACTGAAGTCAATGAAAAATGAAAAAGAGAATTTTGAATCATTCTTTTTAATATATCTGAAATACACTGACTTTATAGTTTATGCAAAACACAAAAAGCAAACATTCCTAGCAACTTATCATGATTGTAAGTGTTCTCCATAGATTAACAAAAATTTATAAAATTTTAAAAAATTAGCCTTTCACATAATAAAATTTCCTGTGATTTTGTCAAAAGACTTCTTCTATGTGCCAAATCCCTTCAGGACGATCATGGTTCTCCATAACTTCCTATCCTTTTTAGCTCACACTAAGGTTTGTCTCTTTACTATACCTCCTACTATCTGTTCTGCCAACCAGGCAAAATTTCAAGCCTATTTATTTGGGGAATTTGATTTTAGAATTATAAAACTCTTATTTTTTTTTTTTTTTTATCATTTTCTCCTGGGGAAGGAGATAATGCCACTAAACCTGGGAGTGAAATAGAATGAAAAGACTTTAGTGAGGAGAAAGGGCAACAAAAGAACAGCTAGATGGAAGATGTTGATTGGCATTGCATTTAAATCATTAAAGATTGTTGTTGGCAGGTAAGCAAGAAACCAGAAGAGAGTTCCACACTTAACTTAAGAAAATTAATCTTATATTTAACTTCATTCCTGATCTAAAAAAAAAAGAAACTAATTCAAGATATGTATTAAGAATTGGTTAGATTTTACTTGATAAAACAAGTGTGGTTTTTAAGTAGTTTCAGTTTAGTTTTATACACGAGTTAAAAGAAACAAGTTTACATATTTCACCAAAATTAGGTTTGACAAAATATATTAATAGCTTTCAAGCTATTATTTTCATCCTGAATTTTTATCAAAAGATATGATTTGTGAATTTGTTACTTCTTTTTATAATAGAAAAAGAAGCTGAGAGTATAAGAAGAAATAAGCCTCCACCTTTTTTTCTTTCTTTAAACAACTTTCTTTATAGCTTATTACTATCACCATCAAGCCCTTGCCCTGTGTTGCAAATTCCATGTCAGCAATGTGTCTCCACTTAGCCTGCTTCCACAGGTTGACTTAATTTGATAAGAAGTGTGATATCAAAAAGTATTGTTTAATCAATTTCAGCTTTTCTTCTTCTTATTATTATTATTATTATTGACTATTCTCATTTTTTTTGTTGATTTTTATTAATACTGGGGCCTAGTAATTTTTGATTTTCATTTTTTAAATTCTATCATTGTTAAATAAAAACTACATAGATCCAAACTAAATAAATATTTTCCAATTGTAAAGGATCCATTTGCAGGATTGCAGGTCGACAAGTTTGTGATGGAATGAGGTTGGCGTTGAGAACTTTCAAAGAAACTGAATTTAACATTCATAAATAACAAGTGTCAACATGTGGAAATACTTTTATATATTTTCATACAATGAACAACATGACTCACAAAAGAGAAAAATATACTAGTGTGTACACAGATAGCTGAAAAAAAAAGGAAAACATTTAAGGCTTTGCATTAAGGAAATGTGTCTGTGTATGTAAAAGTTTAGTTGTCAGCTGTTAGAAATTTTTACCCAATGTGGACAAGGATCGTGTTGGTCCTGCTACATCTTGAAACTAAGAAAAAGAGAAGAGGAAGAGAAGGAGCTATTTCCGTTCTTTTATAGTCTTGAAATAGTCCTACCTAACGGCATCTTTACAAACCAGGTGGAAATAATCCCTACAATACTCCCTTCAGATTGGAAAAATTAATTTTGTTAAAATATTAAAAATATTTGAATTTGTTCTTTTCTTCATAGCTTGACAGGAAAGATTTGAACGGAATAGCTGAGATATGAAGTGGGCGTAATGAGATTTGAAAAAATAAATGTTTCAATAAAAAGTAACAAAAGTAGAACAGAAACTAAAACTAATCAAAAAATTGATAATGGCATTGCTTATTCTAAAATGTTTGGGTACCTTAATTATGTTTACTACTAAGTGTAAACAATTTTAGAACTTCAAACAGCTTAAGGCCAGTGGTGGCATCCTACCAGTTCGCACAAACTGATTCTTAAAATTATAAAAGCTTAATGAACCAGTTGTTGAATTATCCGAAAATAATCCTATATATTAATAGCCAATATATAATAGCTAAATAGCTAACACCATTGCTGAAAGAGGGTTTTCTGTGATGAATATGATTTATTCTGACAAAAGAAATTGTATTGAAGTTAAAAATGGGGCAAATCTTCTAGTCATAAAATTGATAGATCTTCCATTGGATCTTTGGAACTGTAGAGATTTGGTTTGAATGTGGCTAAGAAACCATAATTCAGCTGACGACACTAGTCAAAAAGCATCATACTTCTGAACAGAAATATGATGAGAATAGAATTTCAATCTGAAAATATCTTAATAAATAAATGTTTTCTATTAAATTATCAAAATGGTTTAATTCTTTTTGATACTATACAAAGTGATTTGTTTCCGTTCTCAGATTGAAAAGAAAATAAGCAGAATAAATTCCTAAAGATAACCTGCCTTTATAGAACTGGTTCCTTGGAATTTTGGACGCCATTATTGCTTAAGGCTATTACGTTTACTAATAATAATAGGCATAAATAAACTATACAACATGGAGTAAAAATCTTTTATAGAAGAATTTAACTATAAGGTTAAATAGGAATTAAATCTGTTAGATTTTGTAGCCTAAACAGGAATACAGCATCTCAGTCAGACAGACTCCCAATGATAGGGGGGGGGGATATGAATTCAACTCTCATCAGGATAATTCTTTATTAATTCTATATTTTTTATTATTTAATTCTTTATTTCTGATCTTTACTGTTTGCTTAGCAGTCGTAGAATGATAAAATAAGGAACAAATAGGAAAACATTTATAAATTTAACCTGTTTTGCTTTTATTCTAGCTTCATCGGAAATTTTTTCAAAATGAGTTATGGAATGAATAGGTACTTTGAATTCTGTTTTGTTTGTTTTCATTGGCCAGGTAGATCTCACGGGTTTATACCTTGTGGCATTAATGTGTGTGTGTGTGTGTGTGTGTCTGTCTGTCTGTGTCTGAATTCTAGTGGACATTTTTGTTCCTGTCTGTGTGTCTGTTTAATTACTGAAGATGGTAGTGAAAAGAAATGAGAAAGGTGTATGTGTTGCACTAACATCTTCAGGAATTAAACCAGACATTACAAGACAGACACAAAAAAGCTCTCTAGAATTGCGATGCACCCATACAAATTAACATTGCAAGACATAAATATGTAAGATTTACCTGAATAATGAAAACAAACAACACAGAAATGAAAGTTCCTAGATATTCATTCCATAACTCATTTCCAAATATTTCTGATGAAGTTAAAATAAAGCAAAATCTGTTAAATTTATAAATGTTTTCCTATTTGCTCATTATTTTGCCATTTTGTCAGATTTAATCAATATTTGTTCCACTTCAGTTATAGAATGTAAAATGACCCAAGCATTATGATAAAAAGTAATAAAATTAGACAAGAAAATCAGTTAAAACTAATGACAAAGATAAATTCAGAGAATTTAAGATTATTTTTCTTTTATGTGGTCTCAATTTTTTTCTTTGTTACAACTTAAATAATTTACATTTATTCTAACAGGATTTTATATTGAGATAAGGGAGGTAACAACAAAGAATTGAAGGAGAATAAAGTCATCTCAGTTAATGCCAGAAAAAATTGTAATATTAGGTTGGTGCAAAAATAATGTCGTTTTTTGACGTTCAACTTCATGTGAGAAAACGTCATTATTTTTGCACCAACCTAATATTTAGAAAAATATGGCCAACTGGAAACTGTTTTTGTAATGTGTTTCATCTGTTAGGATTTCATCTTCATGTTTGTTGACATATAAAATTATATATCATTGGAATATTCATAAAAATTAAAGAAAAAGTGAATTGTCTTAAATGATTAACTTTTAAATTAAAAATAAAAATTTAAATCATAAGAATTTACCTATTTCTATTTTTTACAATAAAAAGATTTATATCACTTGTCATGTTCATAAAGAAATACATAAATAAAAAAATGAATTACACTGGGTCTGTGTGTTATGTCCATAAATAAATAAAAATTAATTATAGTGTCAAAAATAATTATAATAAAATAATTATAAGACTTATAATTATCATTAATTCTCTCTTTTTAAACCAATGTAATTCAACCCCACTTTTCTCCTCTTCAAACACAAACATGTGACATTCTCACTATCTGACAGGCAGTCAACACATATGTCAATGAAAATTTTGGCTCCTTTTTCAGGACATAATAGTAACATTCATCTCTCTTAGCACTCAACAAAATTTTGAAGTAAGAAAACCCAAGACACTTTTGTATTTTACAACTAAATAATCTGGACACTCAAAAACAACATGACATGACCAATAGGCAATTACAGACGTGTTGCGGACACCCCGGAGTGGGGCGATGGCCCAGACGCCTCCCGTATCGTAGGATGAACGATGTCACAGGGAGCCCGCCACATTTTTACTTTGAGATCTGACCAGGTGAAACAATATGGACAACAGAACGAAGATGTGTATGAATTATGCAGGGGTTTATTAAATGAAGGAGAATAGGATGTATATTGGCAATGCTGGCGGTTGGTCGTTGCTGATGTGGATGCTCCGGTTGAGGGTTGATAAGTGGATACTCCAGTCGGGTCAACAGTTGATGAAGTGCGGCTGCTCTGGGTGTGTCGACGGTTGCAGGGTGATGATTGTGGTCGTTCCGGTCGGAGGTTGTTGATTGCGTGGCTGCTCCGGTCGTGTCGACGAGGTTGGAGGTTGAAGTGAGTGCCAAAGAACCTTCCGTAAATAATTACTATCAATAGTGTACGGGAAAGGTTTGTTTGTCGTCGCCGGTGGGCTTTGCTGGTCGTCAGGTTTGGGTAGCACTGTTGGTCGTCAGGTGATTGCTGCTGGTTGGCTGTTGAGCGCTGTCGGTCTGCTGGTGATTGCTGCTGGTCGTGGCTGGCGTTGCGGGTCTGCCGGGTCGAGGCCGGTTCGAGTCCAATCGAAACCTCCCGTAATAATTACTAACATTAGTGTGTACAGGGAAAGGTTGTGGACGACGTGCGGGCGGCCAGTAGGAGTGACATGCCGAGAGTCAGAAGTGTAGAGTGAGAGTGTGTGTGTGTGTGTGTGTGTGTGTGTGTGTGTGTGTGTGTGTGTGTGTGTGTTCCAACTTGTGTTCAGTTGGCAGACGAAAAAAATGGGAGCGTAACTTAATACACAGCCCGGGGGCGGCAACCTGGCCTAGCGGCCAGGTGCCTGTGCACCGACCGTGTCAGAGCCGACCGGTCAGTATCGACCACAAATTAGGCGATGAGTTACTGTGTTAAGTGCGGAGTGCCTCACGACAGAAAATGGCGTTACTGAAATGTCAAGAATCTCACAAAAAATTGAGTGGAGATTTTTATGTGAAACTATCGGTGTAAAAACGCTTGAAGGTATATTACAATTAGGTTCGTAACAACCGTGAACAAAAGAAGTAATCAGTTCATCTCCAAACGAAATTACAAGTGTGCAGGGATCATGGTGGAAAGGTCAAGGGTGAAAAATAATGCCGTTCTCTACCGCCTTTAGTGAGCGGCCAAAAGCGGCTGCGATAGACGTCTGCAAATATAAATTTTCTCACATCTTCAATTTGCTGCTATGCATTGCTTGAGGTGGACATGTTTTTCTGACATGTCATAAAAATAGTCAGTTCAAAAATTTGAGCAATGAAAAAATTGAAATTTGAACAAAATGCCTGCCCCATGTTACAGTAGACAGAGGAAAATATTTGTCAGACATTTTGATTATCCTTTATTTAGTAGCATACTGTGTGTGTGTGTGTGTGTGTGTGTGTGTGTGTGTGCACGCACATGTGTAAGTGCATCAACACATCCATAGTCTAACGGAGTTATTATCTGAATTTTTATTTGAAATTTTCATTGTATAACATTTAGTCAACATGATTAAAGGTAACCACAGAGAAGAAGGAGATTATGTTGAAAAATAAATACTTTTTGTAAAATAAATGCTTTTCATCATTAGGCAGGATATATATATATATATATATATATATATATATATATATATATATATATATATATATATATATATATATGCTCAATACAAAAGTAGAGCTTTTTATATATATATATATATATATATATATATATATAAGAGAAAGATAAGAGTATAAGAGTTACTTAGAAGTTTTTAGCCTATCAAACTTCTCTAAATCTGACCACATGAACAAACATCAGATTTTTGGGAGAAGGATTTCTTGGTCAGCACCTTTTCTCTCTAATATATATCTAAACTCATAAATAAATCACTAAAAATTGCTGCTAAAGAATTACACAACCATCCTGACATGGTAATTAAAAAAGCCGATAAAGCAAATATCTTTGTTGTTTTAAAGAAGTCCAACTACAATTCAGAAATAGAACAATTACTTGTCGATCACACCAAATTTAGAAAACTTACTAATAATCCTACTAATTAGCTAAAACTGAAAATTAATAAATTAATCACAGCTAACAATGCAGAACAAAACAATCAAAAGCTTATTAAAATAATCGGAGACCAGGTTACATCTATGGTTATATCAGAGCACACAATCCTAACTTTCCACTACGCCCTATTATATCCAAAATTCCTACTCCTATCTACCAATTAAAATGCTTAAACAATTAATTACACCATACATACCTAACAAATACAGTTTTAAATCAACCCTTGAACTTATACAAATATTAAAATCTGAAAAAGCTAATAATGAAACCTAATGCTTTCAAACATTTCAAAACTGTTGTGTGATCAACTCCTAATGATTCTGCAAATTCAGCTTGTGCCTGACCTGAGTCTTCATGAAATAATGCCTCCAAACTTTTTCAGTGCACCAGAGCGTACTTTATCTTCAACATCAAAATCATTATTTTTGAAGCATCTAAACCAATCTCTGCATGTTGTTTCTAACAGAGCCTGGTCGCCGTAAGTCTCAACAAGAATTCTGTGTGCTTCACCAGCAGATTTCTTTTGAATTAAGTAGTGCAGTAAAATTTCCCTGCAAATACACTTTCTTTGACACAAAATTTGACATGTTTAACGCTATGAAAAACAAAGTTGTTTACACTTTAGCAAAATGACATACACTGAATTTCAAGCTTGCTTATAATACTTCCTTATAGATGCATTACCATCTGAAACTACACACACAGTTCTGGGAATGCCATCAGTTGGAAAACAGCGAGAACTTGAATATATATATATATATATATATATATATATATATCAGAGATAAGGGAGGTAACAATATATATATTATTGTAATTCAATAATTATATATATATAGAGAGAGAGAAAAAAATTGCTGTGTTGATACATATTTCTTTTATTTCCAAGTACTTTTGATATAGCAGAATGTCATCATTAGGGTATTGTTTATTACAAGATAAATATTGTAGTGTTCATTATTGTCAAAGACAAAATTGTTGTGTTCATCTGAAAGTTAAATTTCTTACATGTGAAGTGAGGAATCCTGCATCAGTGCTTGACCACTGACACCATTTAAGGGGAGGTAACTAAGTATGGTGTAGACAGTTTTTTTTTTATGAAATGAGTAGTAAAAAAAGAAACTGAAAAACTAGAAAAAAAGAAAATGTCCTCTGGGAGATTGTATCTCCAATGGTAAAAATAATATTTATGTTGGACACATTACAATAACATTGTCTACGTAGCTAAGTTTTCATTTGAATAATATGTCTAACATTTCTAAACATTTACAACAACATACCTAACCACAAAAATTCTTGTCAAAAATAGCTCTATCCTTTTTCACAAAATGAATATACATAATCTAAAAATTCTCAAAGCTATCTATATTAAAAAATTGAAACCAAACCTTATTAAAATTGATTATGAATACTCCACAAATGTTTTAAAATGTGTACAATAGATAGATTGAAATGCCAAGGTTCGCACTAATAGTTTCTTTTTTTACCACTCATCTCGTAAAAAAACTCTCCACACCATACTTAGTTACCTCCCCTTAAACGGTGTCAACGGTCACGCACTGACGCAGCATTTTTGCTTGTATATGTATAGTCCTTCGCCATACAGTATTGTCTTATTATTTTCTTGTGCATGAATTGCCAAGACTTCCTGAGAAAGATAATAGAGTGGTTTCTAGTTGCCTTCTCCAGAGTTTTGAATTTATACTAGTCTTTCTCTTAAACTGGCTGCTGCTACCCAAGGCTAGAAAGTCCAATCTATCTTAATATTTATCCCATAGTTGGAGAACATTTATACTTTTCCTAAGGGCATTACATACAAGGTTTTTTTGTTTTTTTTATTCATTTCACCCCCAATCAAGACAATAAAGTCACTAGCCAAGGGGATACTGCATATAAAAGAATACGAGAAAAAGAAAAATATGATAAGGAGAGAGAACAACAAGAATTAAGAAGACAGAAGATAACAATTGAAATTGCATTTAAATTTTTGAAGATCAAAGTTGACTAACCATTTCAACTGTAAAAGGATAGGATCAATCGAGATAGGTCCACTAACTACCTAATTTTTAGTGCAATGGCATGGTGCTTCTTGGGGGAAAAATCCCTAATAATTATGCATCTTGTAAAGAAAAGAAGTCAAATTATGTTTTGTCAAAAACAGTTCTTAATCTTTTTTAATCATTTCACCCCAGTCAAGACAATAAAGCCACTAAGACGCAAGGTGTTAATGAGTATGAAAGAAGATGATAGAAAGAAAACATTATTAAGGATAATAAAAGAACAGAAGATAGTAATTGACACTCCGTTAAAACTTTTGAAGAACAATGTTGACTGCAAAGCAAGAAACCAGAAAAGAGCTCCACAAGCGAGAAGTGCGAGAAGTGCGAGAGAAAGACTGTTAGCCTAGAAATTACAGTTAAAATCTATCTATTGCAACTATAAAATCATGAGACATTGCCACCAGTCTAATACTGTGCTTAGATTCATAAAGTTTAGAAACCAAAGAGGAAAGCTCATCAGAACAATTAGCATGAAAATATTTAGAGAAAAGGCACAGGGATTCTACATTACAGCAGTGGGAAAGTGACTGAAGCCAAGATGCCAAGTCAAGGCTGATAACATCACAGATTATTCTTTGTATTTTATTGAGAATCTCTAAATACAGAGCAGAAGGACTAGACCAGATGTGACAGTAATATTTAATGCATTATGGTAGACTTATAAATGTATAAGATAGATTCTAGTGAAAAAAATATTGCAGGAATAGGCAATAAAGAGCTGAGTAAACTTAAAAAAAAAAACTCTAAGATTTCCTAACAACAGAAGAAAAATTGACATTCAGAATTTTTTTACAGCAACTTAATACCAATGAATTGTTATGCAGTATCATATTTGAATGCATTTATTTTTTCAAATGATTCTTATAAACCAGCAAATATGGCACAATTCCCTACAACAAACTGAATATCACTTATGTTTCTAAATTTGGAAGAAAAAAATAAAATACTGACATAGATCCAGTACAATCCACTTAAGGTTAGGAAAACAGAAATTGTGTAATAAATTTTCCATAAAATTTAGTCTCAGGAAGGAGCTTTTCAAATTAAACTAATGGCTTAACTAAAATTAAAATGTGTCACTAGAGTATTTGTAGTTTGTTTAATTTAAATATGGAACACCATAATTTACAATTTAAAATCTTATATATAAAGCATAGTGTATGTGTGTGTGTGTTTGTGCATGTGTGTGTCCAAGCAACTCCTCTGCTCCCACTGTTCTGATTTCAATGATTCATAGCTCATTTAAAAGCCCTAGAAAGGTTAAGTGCAGGGAACGATTTTTGTTGAGCTCAGGTTCAGTGCTGCCAGATTATACATGGTTAAAAATATATATTAATATATTATACTAGCCATTATCATTCCTTTCATGGTACAAGGGGAGTAACTCTTATTTTCCTTTTACGTACCAAATTGCAGCTAGCTTAAAATTTTAAGCTAACTCCTATGGAAAACTTTTGGTTTGGGCCATCATCACAATAGCTAGGGAGGAGTAGATGTGATAGGCATCAATAAACTACAGAAGAACTCAAAATTGATTGCTTCATTTAAATATTGAATTAATGTTTAAGCTTACCTTTTAAAAGTTCAATGATAATTCTTCTGCTGCCACTTAATTTAAAGACGATTTGATGTACGTAGGTCCTTATCTTCTGTACAAACAATTATTTTTATTTCATGGGTGACAGAACAGGGGACAATTTATAAGATAGTGTAAAGATGGGAAAATAGAAATTAGAATTAGTTATACATTCAACATTTGAAGAGTTAGAGAAATATAAGAGCTAATTAAGTAAAAACTGTATTATGGAATTTATATGAATACATGCAAAATTGGAGCTCAATTCTCCCACAAATTCTGAGATTAAAAAGTGCCAGCTCTACTTCATAGTAATTTGGTATTTACTTGACCAATCTTGATTGTGACACAAGGTTGGTTAACCTGGGGAGCCCGGGCATGTATACTCAGGTTAGGATCAAAATATCCCCAAGCCCCCACAATCATTGGTTGTGAAAGTCTCAGAAGAAGGACTGATCCTTCTCTCCAGTGCAATGAGAGGGTGCGACCTCAGACATCTGCTCCCCAGGGCTGTGCACCTATCAGTATCATTTTCCTCAGTTGTGACTCTGTGTCCTCTGACAAAGCCACTCCTGAGCACACTTTGCCCAAAGACAGAGATGCAACTGAGAGATGATAAATAAATGAGTGAAATCTACTTGGTATTTACTCGAACACCCCCCCCCCCCGACACAGTCGGGTTGTGACACAAGGTTGGTTTAAAAGTTGCCTGCAGCAACCCACAACCATCAGTTGCGCTGGTCTCGGTGCGTGCACCGATCCCTCTCTCTCTAGTGCAATGAGAGGGTGTGGCTTCGGGCAGTTCTTCCCCAGGACTGAGCACCTCTTGGTATAATATTCCTCAGTTGCAACTCTGTCTTTTGACAGAGCTGCCCCTGAGCATACTCTGCCCAAAGACAGACACACGACTGAGAGATGATAAATAGATTTGTTACAAACTATTCGAGAGAGCAATTTTTATTTACTTGAGAGAGAGAGTAATTTGCATTTGCTCCTCAACCCCCACAAGGTCAGATTGTGACACAAGGTTGGTTTAATGTGGAGAGCCCAAGTGTGTACACCCTGGCTAGGAACAGAGACACAACTGAGAGATGACACATAATGTGATACAAACCACTCGAGAGAGCAATTTACACACTAAAAACTCAATATCTGTATTATATATTATCTACTTCTAGGCAATATGACTCTTCAGGTTTTACTAATTTGATTTTAAAAATGTTTATTTCATTAATTAACTGTCCTTCATTACTGTTCTTTTATTCAAGGATTGTTTTTATTTTAATATCAAAAATAGTTTTGTTTAGGAATATCATCTTATATAGTGCAGAAAAGTGTTTGAAATTTGCATTTTGCTTGGCCTTTTAGTTGGCATCTATTTGTAAAACTTTCCTTAACTATAACAAGCCAATTTATGAATGAAATGTTCATTTAAAATTTTTGTTTCAAAGATTTCAAGTAGTGAATATATCTTACTTTGCGAAGCGATAGCGAGCAGGTGAAGCCCTGCTAGTATTATATATAGTAATGTTATTTATTTTAAATATGGGATACCATCAGAGCCAGATTATGACCTATTGGAGCCCCTAGACTAATGAAATTATGAACCCCCAAGAGATAGCCACTTTCTAATTTGCCCATAATTATCATGAATATTTTTAATTGTGATGATATATTTTAGTGACATTTACTTGGCTTGAAATAAACGTATTGCAAATTCTTTAAATAAACTAAAATAGACATCTTTTGTTTGTCAATAAAAATAGTCTTTAAGAAATACCACTATTTCACTCTTTATTGCAAACCAAATTAGCATATATTTCAACACAATTCAAAACAACAACAAAAAAAACAGGTTTTTCATAACCAGCAATAAAAAAAATAAAATAAATGAGTTTGTTATATTGATAGCATTTCAGTATGAAACCTTACAAGTTATAACATCTAGAAAATTAAAATAGCTACTTTATAAAAATTTCAAAGATGGCACAAACTGGAAAATTCTTATTCTCTTACTTTGCTTCTTGCAAGGTCAAATAAATATGAGTTTGTCATATTGATAGCATTTCAGTATGAAACCTTACAAGTTATAACATCTAGAAAATTAAAATAGCTACTTTATAAAAATTTCAAAGATGGCACAAACTGGAAAATTCTTATTCTCTTACTTTGCTTCTTGCAAGGTCAAATAAATATGAGTTTGTCATATTGATAGCATTTCAGTATGAAACCTTACAAGTTATAACATCTAGAAAATTAAAATAGCTACTTTATAAAAATTTCAAAGATGGCACAAACTGGAAAATTCTTATTCTCTTACTTTGCTTCTTGCAAGGTCAAATAAATATGAGTTTGTCATATTGATAGCATTTCAGTTTATGAAACTATTTCATGGGCCATCTCATCCCTGAAAAACAGTCCCAAGCACATTCAATTAAGCTTTCTCATAGCTCCTATTTTGCAAAACAAGAATTTGATTGATTTGTTTTTTACAGTTTATCAACCCTTAATGGGATATTTGAAAAACCAAAACATATTTGGGATTGTAAGAATAATTCTTTTTTTGCAAGTGAATATTGTATTACAATGTTTTGGGGACAACAATAATTTTTCTAGATACAAGTCCTATTTAACCAATAGTTAGGGGGGAAGTGCCGGATTCATACTTTCCCAAGTGTAAGTGAATGAAATGAACCCAATTGGAATTTGAACTTGTCTCTTTGAATCCTCATTTTGAACTACTATCCCACCTGTACATCAACCATGTAAAATGAGAAAACCATAGCAATGTCCAACAGAATTCACTGACAGAAAAAAAGAAAACATTCCAATTATATCAATCAAAGGAATGATCTTGAAATTCAACAACCTTACAAGTTTATTACTGATAAAACTTTTATCAGTGCTGCCACTATCAATCAAAGCTTGAACTGTATTCGTGTCATTAACAAGTACATTTTTACACGCATGGGGAATTAACACCAGCAGTTGAGGCCAGTGAGTTGCTAGAAAAAAAATATCATCACTATTATCTGAAATAGGAATAGCAGATGTAGTAGAATGCCATTTTGTTTTTTAAAGTGTCTAACCTTTTCATATTCCCAACAACAAACTCCTTTAGCTGGACATCAACTTCTTGGGTGGTAACCATTACTACAGGGCATACGTTTTTTAGATTTAACAGATACTTTTGAATCCAGTGCTGAAAAGGAAAGATAAGTTGATAATTGGTCTGATATTAGATTTACTGATGCACTTGTGCTAAATTGTGCAGATAGATATTCTTCTTTTATATGCCATGTCCCTTCAGGATGTAGACGATCAGGACTCACCACAATTTCCTGTCCTTTGTAGCTTGTCTTTTTGCTATCTCTCCTAATCCCTGTTCTGCGAACCATTTAGACAATCTCGTTACATAGGTTATTCTCTGCTTTCTTCTGTTCCTCTCTCCTTCAACATGTGAGTGTTAGATTTTGCAAGCCTTCTTTCCTCATTATGTGCGCTAGAAATTGCAAAATAACTTTTACTTTTTCTTAATCTATGTGCTGTATCCCTTCAGAACTTGGGTGACCATGGATCTCCACAGCTTCCTGTCATTAGTAGCTCTTAGCAATGTTTGTCTTTTTGGTATGACTTCTAATCCCTGTTCTGCTAACCATTTAGACAATCTCGTTACGTAGGGTATTCTCTGCTTTCTTCTGTCCCTCTCTCCTTCAACATGTGAGTGTTATATTTTGCAAGACTTCTTTCCTCATTGTGTGCACTAGAAATTACAAAATAAGTTTTACTACTTCTTACTATATGTACTGTATCCCTTCAGGACGTAGGCGACTTATGGGTCTCCACAGTTTCCTATCTTTAATAGCTCTTAGCAATGTTTGTCTTTTTGCTATCTCTCCTAATCCCTGTTCTGCCAACCATTTACACAAGCTCATTAGGTAGGTTATTCACTGCTTTCCTGTTTTTTCTTCAATATGTCCTGTGAGTGTCACATTCTTTAAGCCCTCTTTCCTCATTATGTACCCTAAGAATTTCAACTCTCTCCTCCTGATTCTAAATATAAGTGTTCATTTTGCTTTCATTTTCCTTAAAACTTTGTCATACTAGCTTAATTTAGCAGTAAAGGCAAATGCTGATCAAAAATTAAAGATCCACTCTCCTAAGTGTTCATTTTGTTTTTATTTTGCCTAAAACTGTCATTGCACCCATGTTCAATATATGGTATTCTCAGTATCCTTCTGTAGAACCATATTTATGTTGCCTCAAGTCTCTTCTTCATCTGTGAAGAGATTATCCAGCATTCACTACCATATAGGTTAACTGATATTACATAACAGTTCAGCAATCTTTTCTTTGTTTCTAACAAAATTTTCCTGTTTATAATACTTTGCTTAGCTTTTGAAAGGCATTTTTCATTATTCCAATGGTGCCTTCGGATTTCCATGTCCCATTTTTCGTTATCTGTTAAAACATGTACTAAATATTTCAATTTTTTGTACTTGCTGGATTTTGGTATCTCCATTTCATAGATAGGAACTTGGCTGATCCTCTTTTTTTAAAAATCATTTCACCCTGTTATAACTCACTTCTAGCAGTTATAATATTATGTCTCAGTTAAGTACTCACCATGACGTATTTGAAATTCTCCTCTACTGACTCCAACAGACTTCTGTTGATTCACTTGGAGTTCTTTATATAAGGCGTCTTGCCTAGTTCATTTGTGTTACCGGGGGTATCTTATTTACTCTACATCCCTGCTTTTGAGATTTTTATTTTTTCACTAGTAAACATTTTATTTTTTAATATTCACCCCCTCCTCTTTCTGGTGGGTTCACCACAAACTTTGCATTTCTTTCGTTTTGAGTCAACCACTATATTTTTTTTTTTTTTTTTTGTACGTTTCCTTTTTCTGGTGATCATACTTGTACATTCAATGAATACTTGGTGTTGGTACATCAAAAATATCATACATTACTTGCATAAGTTCTTCCTTTCTTGTGGGCCTTTCTTCAGTAAACCTTTTCTTTAACTGATTCCAATACCTTTTGTGTTCCCAATTTCTTCTTTTACCATATATATCATTTTTTCAATTCGTAACTTTATTACGCCATCTTCCCACATTTCATTTCAATTTTTTTCTGTGAGAAAAACTTTTTCACTAATTTTGAAAAATTTTCAGTGCTTTTTTGTTATCTATTCTTATTCTTTTTTGACCTCGTAACAACTTGTTGAATACCGATTTAATTTTTCTTGCAAATATCAATTCTGCCAGTGATATGTCTGTCAGTGTATTGGAATTCAGCGTTATCTGGTGTACTCTCAAGAATTTTTGTAGTGCTTCTTCGCTCACTTTTTTATTACTTGGTTTTTCAAAGCTCTCCAGAAACTGTACAGCTTGTCCGTTTGACCATAGGTGATACAGCAGGGTAGTAACATGCTCAATTGAGAACATTTTACAAAGTTCTTTAAATTCAGAAGTAGTGAATTGTGTACCGTTATCCGAGACTATGGCATTCTGGAATGCTATATCTTGCAAACAGTTCATGTAAAAAATTAACTGTAACCGTGGAAGTTGGTTTTTTGCACTTACAAATTTCAGGCCACTTAATAAAACTATCCACTATCGCAAGATAATGTGATCTATTTATTGGACGTTCAAAATCTATGTGAAGTCTTGACCATGGTCTTTAGTCAAGGTTGTAATTTCATGGCAGGTTGTTACTAATTTTTTAATGTCTTGATCCATTTTGGTCCAGAATACATAGCTTCTTATAATAGATTTCATCTTTGAAATTCCTGAATATCCACTATAAAATTCATTTAATATCTGCTTTTGTAATATGATAGGTATTACTACTCTTTGTGCAAACATCAGTACTCCATCACAGAGCTCGTATGCATTCAAGTCTGGATTGCATTCTAAGAATCATCTATCTTACTTTCTTTTAGACATTTGTTTTATTTTCGAAATAAATATGGCTTGTTCTGCTTTTACTTTTACTTCTTCCAGGTTAACTAGTAGTTCACATACCACATTGCATAAAATATTTTTAATTTCTATTTCACTTTTTAATGCTGCAATAACAGTGTCTACAAGTGGTTCAGTATTTTTTTGTATCAATCTTGATAAACCATCAGCATGTCCTAAATTTTTGGACATATGGTATTCCGCCCTGAAATTGTAATCTAATATGGTGCTACCCCAGCATTGTAATCTAGTTGCTATATGTATAGGAATTATTTTTTAAAACCATAAATTGCTAATAGTGGTCAGTGGTCCGTTTGTAAATGAAAACTCCTTCCATGTATAAATTTGTGAAATTTTTCACTGCAAATATTATTGCTAACACCTCTTTTTCAATCTGGCTGTAGTTTTTTTCTACCAGTAATAGTGAATGCAAAGCTTGTGCAACAACTTTCATGCTACTGTCATCATATTTATGTAGAATTACCACTCCTATATCATAGTCACTAGCATCTGAAGCCAATACAATTTCTGCTTTTGGATCATAGTGTCTAACGTTAGTATTTTCTTGATTTCTTCAAACACATTCTAACACTTATCAGTCCAATTCCACTCTATATCTTTTTTAAGCAAACTGTTCAGTGGAACTATCAAATTCTGCATATTTAGATTTGATCATAGTTTGATAGTCCTAGAAATGCTTGTAACCTAGTAACGTTTGTTGGAGGGGGCATATTCTTCATTGCACTTGCCCATGACAGATCTGGTTGACAACTATTTTTGTCAATGACTTATCCTAGGTACTTGATTTTAAGCAGAAACAATTTGCATTTTTTCTCACTAAGTTTGACCCGTACTCTTGTATTTTTTCAAAAATTCTTTTCACATGCCTGATAAGTCGTTCCTTAGATACACTTTTAATATATCATCCAGATAAGCAACTGCAAATTCACAATCTGCACGCATAGTATCCATAGCTTGATGAAATAAAGCTGGAGCCACTTTTATCACAAAAGGAAGTTGGTTGAAAAAAATCCTTGTGTGTATTTATAGTTATTAACTCTGAACATTCTTCTTTAACGTGGATTTGCAAATATGCTTCAGAAAGATCAAGCATTGAAAAAAATGTCACCATTTAAATTTGCAAAAATTCCTCTGGACTTGGTAATGGAGAGTTATATGATTATGAACATTTGTTTAACTCTGTCAAAAAATCAGTACAAACTCATTTTTTTTTTTTTACATGAACTGCAGGTGCTGCCCATTTTGAATGGTTAATCTTTTCAGTCACACCTATTTTTTTCAAGTCTGTCTAATTCTTCATTGACTTGATCCAATGCTGTGAATGATACACTACATTTAGAGTTAAACTCTGGTATCAACTCTTTTCTCACTTGAAATTTTGCTTTGACTTTGGAACCCTGACCTAACTCATCCAACAGTACTTCTGGAAAACATTTTTTCAATTCTTCCTTTAAATTTTCCCACTGTTTTTTTAAACTGTCTGCTTGTCCACTTACATTTTTGCAATAAATATTTATAAGTAAATTCCACACCTCAAATAATTCCATCCAGTCAGTACCGAATAAGTTTGTAGTATTTTTTAACACATAAGCCTTAGCTTTTACATACTTGTTATAGAATGAAACTGATAAAAATTATTTCTCACTCAACACACCATGTGCAATTTTCAAAGTTTTTTAATATAGGTTTTCCGTTTGCTTTCCATATGGCTTTGTCGATTATTCTGATACACTACCAGTGTCTAGTTGCATTTATACATCCACATTATTAATTTGCACATCCACAAAATATCTTTAATTTTCTGTAATAATTTTTTCCTTTGCAATGCTGTGTACAATATTTTTCCTGTGAGAACTTTCCCTTAATTTAGTTTTACAGTGTGACATTTTATATCCTACTTTTCCACACTTGTAGCACTTTGAATTCTTAAAGGGACAGCTGTTTCCGAGATGTAACTTTCTACATTTGAAGCATAGATTATTTTTTTTCCACATTTTTCTTTAGTTTTCATGTATGCTCATTCTTTTTCTTCAATTTCTTCAGTATCACTTCTCAGATTTAGGATTCTCTGACATTCATCCGATATTTCTTGTGGTGTTAATTTTTTATTCTGTTCAAGTTTTGTTAGAATTCTTGAACGTATTTTTGCATCATTTTTTGCTGTTAACCCTCGAATGAAAATGAACCTTTAAACCTATCTGGAGTCAGTTTGTTTAATTTGAATCTTTTACACTCCTTGTTTACAATTCCAGCATTTGTGACAAAATCTTTGTCTTCTTTTTTGTCAGATTCACACACTTCCAACAAGTATTGAATAACAAACTTTTCTTGATAAAAATTTTAGTCAGAATATTTACTGTTTCTTCAAAGAAAATTTCTCCTGTTTTTTTCAATAGTACAAAATTAGAGTATTTTTCATGTTCTAGTAGTGCTTTCTTGACAAAAGTCTTGTTTATTCCTCATCCTCCCACTCACTGCATTCTTCTCATATCTTCTAAAATAAGCAGTAAAGGTAATTCCATCATATGAATTGTATGTGAATTCAGTTATGGCATTTACCACCACATGAGAGTGAAAGAACTTGTGGAATTTTCTGTTTTCTTCCATATTATTTCAATTAAATTTTGTTCTTGTTTCTGGAGTTCGAACAACTGCTGTTGTTGCTGTTGCATTTTTACCACTTAAGCTAATAATTATTCCGTATTGGAAGCATATCAGGGTTTTTTTTCTTCTTTTTTTTCTTTTTTATACACACCAAAGAGAAAAAAAAATTAAACTAATGTGGTTCTAATTTCTCATTATCACTGTTAGCACTGAAGAAAAAAAGTATTTTTTTTCTTAATCAGTATGAATTTCAATTGCCACTGTTATAACTCACTCCTAGCAGTTACAATATTATGTCTCATTTTGGCACTCTTGTTGTGTCATTCTCCTCTACTGATGCCAATAGATTTCTACTGACTCACTTGGAGTTCTTTATTTAAGGCGTCTTGCCTAGTTCATTTGTGTTACTGGGAGTGTTTTATTTATTCCATAACACACCCCAAGCAATGCAATAAAGCTACTAGGTTTCAAGGAGTTACTAAGTGTAAGAGAATATAAGTAAAGTTACTATTAAGGAGAGAGGACAGCAAAAGTACATGAATTAAGAAGACAGAAGACAGAAGATAATGATTGACATTGCATTTAAATTTTTGAAGATCAAAGTTGACTGGGAAGCAAGAAACTAGAAGAGAGTTTCACAAGTGAGGAGTGCGATAGAAGAAACTGTTAATATAGAACTTACATCTAGCCATTTCAACTGTAAAATGATGAGTCCTTGCCACCAATCTAGTACTGCACTTAAATTCATAAAGTCTAGGTACCATAGCAGAAGGTTCTTCAAAACAATTACCATGAAAGTATTTATAGAAAAGGCACAGAGAAGCCATATTACTGTGGTGGGAAAAGGACTGAAGCTGAGATGCCAGGTCAGGACGAGTAACAATTGCAGATTCTACTTTGGATTTCATCCAGAATCTCTAGATATAGCAGGAACACCAGACCATAAATAAAAACCATTTTTACTAAAAACCATACATTGTCTTTTTACAATTGATAATATTATTTACAGCCGGAAAATATTTTTAGATTGTAAGTATTTTTTGGAGATAATAATGTGTTACTAATACAAATCCTACTAATTAACCCATAGCTGGAGGGAAAATAGGTAGATTTATATCTTTTCCAAGGGTATTTACGTGTAAGTGAATATAACAAACTTGGCTGGAATTGAAACTAGGCTCTCTGAGTTCCAATTCTATCACCAATTACACCACTCATACATCCAAGCTTACATCACCTGGTATTCCCAAGCCATTACCCATCTAGGTGCTGAACAGGCTCAACATTGCTTAACTTTGGTGATCATATGAGAACTGGTGTTTCAACATGATATGGCCGTAAGTCATTATCAATATTAGAGCTTTGCAGTACAACATCAACTGATCTAGTTTGATCAAAGGCAATATTGAAGTCAATAGTTTTATTTTCAAGTAGACTTGAAGCACTGCTGGCATATTTGGACTGGGGATGCCCAGTGATCTCTTTTCAGTTTTGATAGAGTTCAGAAGCATCTTTGCAGCCTTTTCAATGATGAAGTATTTCCTACTCTACAACCCCTGTCCCACAGATTAAATGTCGCAAACTTCTTGCTATTCTATCACTATTTCCATGGTACTTGTTCTGACAAGCTACATACTTTAGTTCTGCCAGTTCTGACCTTTACAGCTAAGTAAGACCCACCATGCCATGTACACTGGAATTAAGAGAATCTGCATTCTCTTCATATTTTATTAGTAAGAAGCAAGTTCCATTCGGACAGCTTTTTCCCCAAGAACAATGGAACAGACTCCTGAGAGGGTGTTTCCCTGACCACTAAAATTTTTATCTCTTCGAATCTAGGCTTAACTCTTATGTTTCTTACGTATCCTCAAAAAATGCCATTCTTACCTCCTCCTCTTATGTACATCAACCTCATTCAGTAATCCTCTTACACCGTTCCTTGCATTGGGTGAACAATTAGTAAAAAAATAAAAGTCTTCATTATATTCTGTGATACCATTGATGAAGGTATCACAAATTGATTCAGATTTATACCATTCAACCATAATATTAGTAAAATTTCAATCTTTTGCTATATTTTTTAGTTCATATAGAAATCAGTCAAGCATCCCTCCTTGCTGTTGTTTGCAAATTGGTAAAACATGCCAAACAAAAGTTCATTCCTTAGTTTAATGCACATCAGAGTCTCTAGACTCTGGTGTCTGATGAGAGGTGTGCTGTGAAAACTTTTAAAGTTCATTAATTATTTTCGAAAGAAGTCCAAAACACAATCGGTGTACATATCAAAATCAAAATTCCTTTAAATTGATTATAAAAGTAAATCATTATTATAATAAATATATACATAATATATAAAATAATATAAAAAGAAAGTTTTCTGCAATAAACAATATTAAAAACAAAAAAATCAATCATGGTTAGAATCCTTAGAAGGAGATTTAAGAATATGCCTGTCCAAAATTCGACAATGCAAAGATGATATTCTAAAAAAAATATCAAGCTCAGATATCTCATTAAATGTTAAATTATCATAAACAGAAAAATAAATAAATATAAATGTTTTAAGAACTTTAATTATTATCTTTTTATTACAAATTATAATAAATTGTTTTGTTTTTGTTAATAAATAAATTATAAAAACTATATACTTTTTCAATCATCATAATTTAAGCATGCTATGGAAGTTTAGCTATAGGTTCAAGTGTGCCATGAGATAAAAAAGGTTGAAAAACTTTGCTCTAGTGCAATGTTTCTCAAACTTTTTTTTTTTTTACTTTGGGGTGTACTTGTAGTAAAATTTTTTGCTTAGCATTCCTGGAGAAGATTAGCAGTACAGCTTTCATATAAAGGGATTTATGAAGAATTTGTTTATTATTTTTTTTTTTTTTTTTACAGAGGCCGATAATACCTGATTTAAATTCCTTGAGGAAGTCAAAAGAAAAAGCATTATCCACTCCTTTTTCATCCTTTAAACAGTGGCCCCCTGATGAGTACAGATCTCCCACCCTGTGTCCTTGCTGTCCATAACTCTGGGTATATGCACTTTTACACAGTGGCCTGTACACCGTCCACTCAGTTTCAAACAGTTAAAGATTAAGGAATTTAACATCCAGTTTAAAATACCAACTAACAAAGACTTTACTCAGACATGGAATGTGCTTGGTGTCTGTAGCTTTTTAAAAATAAATTTTTTTTAAATATAAAAATAATTCATAAATTATTCTTCTGTTAACTTGGGACACACATGACTACCTTTCATGGCACATTAGTGTGCCCAGGTGCACTGGTTGAGAAATTGTTATTTGAGTCACACTCTGCATTGTATTCATAGATATTTATTGGTGAGGAGGTTAACTTTGTTTGGCTCAGATTGCACAGGCAAAGATTCTATGAAATTGTCGAAAGCTTCAACCAAACCTCCAGGAAAGTGACTTGTTGCATCTTCTCAGGCTAACGTTCTCGGCTGACATGAAGTGGAAAGACTATGTTGAATCCATTGCTAGGTTAACTGCTAAGAAAGTTGATTCACTGTATTGTGCAAGACAATTTTTCTCTCTCCAGAATCTATCTTACATTAGTCTACCATTTGCCCAGGCTTAGAATATTACTGAAACATATGGTCCCGTGCTCCTGCTATTTACCTTGAGCTCCTAAATAAAATTCAAAGAAGAATCAGTAATATTATTTCCCATCACCAAAAGGTTGCCTTTTCTATAAATACTTTCACGTAATTGTTTGGATGAGCTCTTCACTATGGTACCTAGACTTTTTGAATTCAAGTGCAGTACAAGACTGGCGTTGAGATCTCATCAATTTACAATTGATTGGGTTAGATGTAACCCTAAATTCTATGCTAACAGTTTCTTTTCTTGCACTTCTCACTTGTGTAACTCCCTTCCAGCTCTATGCTTTCCAGCCAACTTTAATCTTCAAAAATTTAAATGCAATGTCAATCACTATCTACTCTCTTCCTAATTACTCTTTTTGTCCTCGGTCGTTAGTAATGTTTTCTGTTTTCTAATTCTTCCACAACCAGTAACCCCTTGTGACTTAGTGGCTCTACTGAACTCAATTAAAAAAAAATGTATGTATATTTTTTTGTGGCTTCAGATGAATTTGTATCCCTTCAAGTAGTTTCTTTGCCTGAAGTGATTTATCATAACTCTTGTGGTACAAAGAAACTAAAGAACTGCTTGGTCTTATACTATTTGCAACTGTTTCTAAATAAGAATGTATTTATAATTGTTGCTGAAATGACATCTATTATAAGAGGGTGGGCTGAAAATTTCATAGGCTGACTATGAAGGAGTGATGCTTGAGTTGATATCTTGTACGCATTAATTTCAACTCTTCTTACTAATAACTGCATTGTTTCTTTCCAGGTAAACTGTCTGTTCATAGAAGACTTCAAAAGTAACTAGTAGTGACCTCTCTTGAAAATTAACAAAATTTGGCATCATGGTATTATCAAATACTTGCAGAAAAAGAGTTTAGCCCTCAAGGATATTCATGCTGACATGGTTTTCTACATTAAGGGGTGACACTCCAGCTTTCTCAATGGTGCAAAAGTGGACAGCTGAATTTAGGAGAGGAAGGAAGAGTCTTGAAGATGTCTCAAGGTTTGAACATCCTACAACTGCCACCACTAAGGAAAACATTGATAGCATTCACAACATGGTGATGGATGACAGGTGATTGACTATGAAACAAATAGTCAATGCTATTAGTGTATCTTGTGAGAGAGTTGAGAATATTCTTCACAATGAACTTGGCATGACAAAGGTTTCTGCTTGGTAGGTACCATATCTTCTAACACCTGATCAAAAGTGAACAGGCTGATCAGATCATGGGAAAATTTGACATTGTTTAAGGCAGATTCAGCTGGTTTCCTTGAATGATTCCAAACCCAGGGTGAGTGTTGGGTTCATCACTGAGCCAGAGACAAAGAGACAATCCATGCAGTAGAAACACCCCTCCTCATCTACTCCAAAGAAGGTTACGGTTGTTTTATCTGCAGGGAAAGTGATGGCTTTAGTTTTGGGGGATGCAAAAGGCATTGGGTTTATTGATTATCTTTAAAGGGGCCACATGATCAATGGAGAGTACTATGCCAACTTGCTGAGGCAGTTACAAAAGACTATCAAGACTAAACACCCAGGAAAACTGACAAAAGGGTCTTGCTTCATCAGGATAATACTCCAGTACACAAGTCCTTGGTTTCAATGGCTGCTGTGCACCACTGTGACTTTGAAATAGTTGATCACCTTACTTATTCTTCTGATTTGCCCCCCCCCCCCCACATCTGATCCCCAACATCAAAAAATACTTGGCTGGGAACCAGTATCACAGTGATGATGACATCATACCTGCTGTTGGTGACTTTCTTAGCCAACCGGATGAAAGCTTCTTCACCAATTGGATCCAAGCACTGCAACACTGATGGAAGAAGTGTGTGGACCGCAAGCGGGAATATGTTGAAAAATAAACTTCATTTGATCACATTCCATAAGAATATCTTAGTCAGCCTATGAACTTGTCCACTGACCCTTGTACAGGGTCTTATGAACCATTATACTTCCTACAAGTTCAGCCCCTGATCTAATCAGTGCAGGAGTAAACCAGCTTGAGCAGTGCATACCACAATGTATGTAATGGACAAAAGCAAGGGGTGAGAAGAACATACTCACCTGGATGAAATAAAGGGTTCTGTTTAAAACTCCATGAAGAATTGAAGATATGATATACACCGGAAGAAGGACAGAGTATACTGGCTAAAATACTGAGAATGCTAGTCTGAAAAAAAAAAATAATATTTCATCTTTCGGATTAAGATAAAGATGTTTCATTTTTTTCTGTATGACATATGTAGGAGTTGTAAAATTATCGAATTGCATTTGATGTCCACGCCTGCATTAGATCGCTTAGTTCTTAGCAGGTTTTTGATTGACTTCAGTGAAGAAATAATCTTTGGATAGAGATTTCACAATACAATCTCGTAGAAAAAAAAAAAACATACACACAATTTTGATTAAAAAAAGAAACAAACAAATGATGTGCTTGTGTAGAAATTTAAAGAAAATCAAGTCAACAGAGTTGACAAGAGAAGGACAAGTGATCAACTGAGGATATGTTGAAAATATAGTTGACCTCCACTTATTCCTTACATTCAGTTATTCACATATGCCCTTGGGAAAGATATGAATCTATCTCTTCTCATATACCCCAACTATAGGTTAAATAGTATGTCCTATATTTGAGAAAATGATTGGTATCTGAAAGAATGCAATAATTTCTCACAAAAAATTATTATTCTTACAATCCAAAATATGTTTTGGCTTTAAATAACCTACAAAGAGTTGATAAACTGTAAAAAACAAATCAATCCACCTATTGAAATGCTCTGGCTATGTATATCAAACAGACAAACTATTACTAATTATATATATATATATATAAGAAAAGGCTAAAATGCCAACCAGGCTTGCAACCTGGATTACGATCATAAGGTCTTCTCAGGTTATGAGGTTGGTTGGCATTTTAGCCTTTTCTTAAATATCTTAGCTCTACATATTCAATTTTGAATTTTTATTGAGCACTTTTTTGTTGTCTATACCTTTTAGGTGTGGCTGTTTTCAGTCTCCATTTACATTTATATATATATATATATATATATATATATATATAGATAGATAGATAGATAGATAGATAACTAGTTTTATGACATGTTGTTATTGTTTTTTATTGCAACATGCTTAAGATCATTCTTTTAATGCTATATTGTGGTTTATGCTGAATGGACCTTAGTTCCAGTTTGCTGGGAAGAACACATAATGATCAACAAATTTTAACATGGTCAGTACACTCAAACCTTCAGTCAAGTTGATATTAAAAATTGCTGCAAAATATTGATTTATTTAAGATGGAAAGATATATTATGACATGTCTCTAATTTGTATTTAGATACATTGTATTTATTTTCAATTTTTCTAGTTAAATTTACCTATATTGCATATGATCCATTATTGTACATAAATTAGGTTAACAATAAAATTTGTATTTTATATGAATACTACCTTACAAAAATTGAGATGTAGTAGAGTTGGAGACCCTGTATCATAGATTTGGGGGTTCCATGTCACAGGGTGAGGGGCCACAGCGTAGATTTAGTGAGGGCCCATGAAAACCTCACACCTGAATATAGCTATCCTGAAGTAATTTTTTTTTTTTAAATTTGTACCATATTGTAATGATACAGAAAGCACTTATCTCTCTTGATTCAAAATTTCTCATATTATGTACAAGAACATATGGTGTATAAAAATTTATATAGCAATGGAACATATAACATTTATGGCTAACAACAAAGAAAGGCTAAATTTCTATCCAATCAAATTTTCAAAAATTATCAATATGCAACTTAGTGCCAACAGAACAGACTTTCAGATAATTTAATTGTAATTAATCTTTGCCAGTAGGACAGTACACATTAGTTCAACTAGTTGCAATTCCTTTTGAGAAAAGCCACTTTGGAGATCAATAAAAGTCCTTGATCTGAAGGAACATAACTAAGCATACTTAAAATTGAGAATAAAGTGCTTAAACCTTTTCTCACTAGATTTGATAACAAATTCCTTCCTGAAAATGCAAATGGCCATCAAGAATACTCATCAACAACTATTAACATATATTTTTTTTAAATCATTTCATCCCAAGCAGGGCGATAATGCCACAAAGATGCAGAGGTTTACAGGGAGGGAAAGAGAATGAGAAGAATTTAGTGAAGAAAGGACAATAAAGGAACAGGGTTCAAGAAGACAGTAGATGGCGATTGATGTTGCATTTAACTTTTTGAAGATTGTAACTGGCAAAGAAGCAAGAAATCAGAAGGGAGTTCTACAAGCAAGAAGTGCAAGAAAAGAAACTGTTAGAGCTGAAGGTTGCATCTAGTTAGTTCAACAATAAAATGGTGAGACCTAGTTGCCAATCTAGTAGCATGCATTCATGCAGTTGAGGCACTAAGGAAAAAAGCTTATCAGAACAGTTGCTATGAAAATATTTGTAGAAAAGACAAAGGGAAGTCACTTAGGTAAGAAAATGACTGAAGTCAAGATGCCAGATCAGAATTGATTACATTACAGATCCTTCTTTGAATTTTGTCAAGAATCTTGAGATATACGGTAGGAGCACCAGACCAGATATGGCAGCAAGATTCAATGCACGGTCAAATGGTAGATTTATAAATCTGCAAGACGGATTCTGGTGAAAATTTCCTAGCAGAAGACATTGCAATTGATTCAATTTAAAGATGCTAGAAGGATGAAGAAGATCAGGCAAAGTTTAACAAATGCACCTGCAAAAAATGGTGTGTCAAGAGGAAGGTTTTTCTCTAGACAGTGCTGTTAATGTGTACTCCCTTGGCAATCTTTATTGCTCTAAAAAGCTATTTTTAGAATTTTAATAAAACTAGATATAAAACTGAATTTATACGTCTTTTTTCTCAGCTCTCAATCTATTTTAGTGAATTGTGAGAGCAAATGAAAAAAATACTCAGAAAATGTATTTTTCAAAAATTATTAGTTGTTTATTTAACTTTTCTTGTTCTCAGACATTTTTATAGATAAAAAAATCTGTTTTCATATTTATTTATTATATGATAAATAATAAATATGAGCATTATAGTTCACATATTTTTATAATCTTGTAAATATAAAATTATTCTTGTAAATAAACAGTCTAATACTATATATACTCAAAGTATAGCGCAAGTTTTTATGATCAGTTTTTTTTGTTTTGTTTTTTTTACACAAAAAATAGGGGGCCATACTATACACAGATAAACATGTAAATTTTTCTGGAGGGGGTAAAATTCATGCAAAAAAATTCTGGGGTCAAACTATACATGAAGTCAACTTATACACGAGTATATACGGTAAATAAATAGTGCTCAATATTTTTGTTGTCAATTCTCAAGAAAAAAATGAATAAATCCAGTTTCATATGTTTACGATTTATTAAAATTCTAAAAATAGCTTTTTAAAACAATAAAAAGTGCTGAGGGAATACACAGTAATAACATTGTCAAGAAAAAAAAAAAAATTTTTTTGTCATAGCATTTTTATGCAAGTACATTTGCTAAACTTTGCCAAAGGTCCTTTAAAATCTATGGACAACCAATTGAAGCATTGTTAAATAAAGCTGACCCTATTTTGAAACATCATCAATATGTAGCTTAATCTTTAAGGCATATTAAGTAACTAATAGGAGGCACGGTGGAGTAATGGATAGCAGCTTGGATTAAGGAATCGGAGAGCCGAGTTCAAATTCCAGTCGAATCTATTACATTCACTTACATGCGGAAAGGTATGAATCTTCTTCTTCTCCCCCCCAGCTATGGGTAAATAGCAGGACAGACCAGTTTCTATAGCCTTGGATGGCAACTGGTCTATCTCAGAAAGAAATGGCAACCTACTGCAGGGGATAAAATCTGCCTCATCAGTCATGTATCGAAAGATACATGTTCACCTAAGCGTGTATCATGCATGGCACATAACTGACTGAAGTGACTAGCATTTTAAAAAACTTACATGTCAGCAAGTTTCAAATATCAAAATATGCAATGGTGGTATAATATTTTAAATAAGATATTTTCTTTTTTTTTTTTTTTATATATATGCAGTGTCTCATCAGGTCTTGGCAATCATGACTCTCCATAGATTTCTTTTTCTTTTTAATATCTGTGAATTGCCATGACTTCTTTGGAAAGGTAATGGTGTAGTTTCCCATTGCTTTATACACAGTTTTGAATTTAGAATTTTCCCTCTCTTAGACTGGTTGCCATCCAAGGCTCAAAAGCTCAGTTTGTCCTGCTATTTAAACTATAGCTTAAGGAAGGTAGTTTCATGTTTTTTCCAAGAGCATTAACACAAAATGAATGAGACTGAATTGAGCAGGAGTTGAACTTGGCATGCCAAATTTGTTTTCCATGCCATTAAACATTACAATGTCCAAAATAGATATTTCTAAACTTTAATTTTTACAAGACCAAACAGTGGGAAACAGATAGAAGGATTATACAAAAGAAATAAAAGTTTTGATAATCTACCTGCATACCTAGCTGCCTTGAAAATCAGCATTCAAAATAGTGGCTTTTTTTTACCTGAACTCATTGACAGCAGTGAGAAATATACACCTATCTCAGCCACAAAGCAGTCTTTAATGATTTTGAAATGATTACAAAAGTAAAACTTGCAACTGGAAACATTTGCCTATACTTTAATCTTTTTTTCTCTGAGCCTCAGATATTTTTTTCCCCTACTTGCAACCACACATCTGGTGATTAGTAGAGTAAAAGATTCAGGCTCATAGGCTATCTTTAACTTTCACTCTTTTATACTTTTTCCATTAGTTGGATGTGGGTATTTGAACTTAAATCTAATAATAAAGGTATTTGTGGCTTATTTCTTGTGGTGCCAATCGCCAATGTTCAAACATGTGATTTCAAATATAGATTTTCAAGGCAAACAGGCTCTTTCTTAGAAAATAATATAATCTTTCCAGTCTCCCATTACTTTACTTTGTGGCAGACTAGACTGAGCTGAATAAATATACCAGGCATAAATATAAATTAATAGTGACATGACATCAAAAGTTTATATTGAATCAATTGCTAGGTCTACTGCTACAAAAGTTGGTTCACTGTGTTGGGCTAGACAATTTTTCCCACCAGAATCTATCTTATACATTTATAGGTCTACCATTCGTCCATGCATTGAATATTGCTACCACTTCTGGTCTAGTATTTAGAAGTTCTTGACAAAATCCCAAAAAGAACTTGCAATGTTATCGATGCTGACCTGGCATCTCAGCTTCAATCATTTTCCTATTGCTGTCATGTCGCTTCCCTGTGCATTTTCTATAAATACTTTCATGGTAATTAGATTGACAGCTATATCTCATCATTTTACAGTTGAAATTGCTAGATGTAACTGTCAAATCTATGCTAACAGTTTTGTTTCTCACACTTCTCGCCTGTGTAACTATCTTCCAGCTCCATGTTTTCCAGACAACTTTGATCTTCAAAAATTTAAATTCAATGTCAATCGTTATCTACTGTTTTCTTTTA
Organism: Acanthosepion esculentum; assembly: GCA_964036315.1. Lineage (NCBI taxonomy): Eukaryota > Metazoa > Mollusca > Cephalopoda > Sepiida > Sepiidae > Acanthosepion > Acanthosepion esculentum. The sequence goes on along the minus strand of OZ038490.1, from coordinate 78,876,612 downwards.
TTGTTCTCTCTCTCTTTAATAGTGTTTTTCCTTTTCTCATATTCATTCATACTCAGAAACTTCTTGTGTCTTAGTAGTTTTATTGCCATGCCTGGGGTGAAATGATTAAAAAAAAATACTATTTATAGCTGAGCTTTATAATGGTAAAAACAAACAAGGTTTTAAATAAATCTATCATTGCTTTGACTCACACAAGACATAAGTCAATTTACTTTCTTTATTTTTTTTTTTTCCAACATTCAACCTCGTCAATGTACAAGCTGGAGAGGGGCGCCTCAAGGCAGCGTAATGGTTAGCAAGTTTATCTTGCTAGAACAATTATGACTGAGTAGTGAGTTCAATCCTCATTGGCTGCCTCCTGCTTTCAACCTTGTGCCACATCTAAGCTGCACTTTGAAAATCACTGTACAAGCTGGAGAGAGAGACACACAGGCACATTTATGAGTTGGAACACTCCTAAATGTGTCTGTCTGTAGAGGACCGGGGTGTGAAGATGATATCTCTGGGCTAAGATTTCCTGCTGGCCGGTCCAGCTACATAGGAATGTTGGACTTTAATGAAGTCCAAAGAAGATAAAGAAAACAAACAAGACCGATATACATGTATGCAAACAAATATATATTATGGGTAAACAAATATATTAATACACGAAGACATGAAAAGTTACAGAGTGTTTGTATAGAGAAATTATGTGAGTGTGTTGAGTGTCCGTACGAATGCGTATATTGTTTTTAACGTGTTCCCAGAATATGGGAAACGCTGTATGTGTGAGATGTCACATATTGGCCTAAGTGGAAAAGAGAAAGTTTTTTTACCTTGCCTCACGCGCGAGGTTGCAGCCCGAGGCCTGAGTCGAGAATGATGGCCGCCCGTGTGCGTAAGCCGGAAAAGGAGAAAGAGGCGAAAGGTCAGCCAGTATTTATACTCGTGGGAGAGAGACCCCTGTTGAAGGATTAAGGAAATGAGTAGCTAACTCCGACATGTCTCTCTCTCTCTCTCCAGCTTGATGCTTGATGAATTTCAATTTATTTCATTTGCTTTCTTGTTTCATTTTTTTTATCATTAATCCTTGTTTCATACTGTAATGATCTCACAATAACACAAAATCAAAACATTTCTCACCAATTAAAAACTAAATTTATATTCTATTAAATTTGTATTCTACTTAAATTGATAATATAATAGCAATGTGAATATTCAAGACTAATTTGTCTTTTACTTTGAAACAATATCTGTATTAGTTTCATTATAAAATTATAATTACAATATTTAAAACTTTGTTTTGCTCAAACACGAAGTAAATTCCATAACTCCTTTCATAAAGAAATGGAAAAACTTGCACTATATAAAAAAAGTAAAATCTTATACAAAGGATAAGGGAGGGGGGAAATCTAGCCAATTTCTGGATTTTTCTTGGATACTTCAATAAAGTTTTTTAACAATGCTACCAGTTGATTTAAATTAGGAAAACAAAGAATCACTCTAAAGTTACAACAGATACTGTCTTCTTCTATGTGTTCTTTCCCTTCAAGACATAGGGCGATCATGGATCTCCACAACTTTTGTCTTTTGTAGCTTTGAGTAAGGTTTGTCTTTTTGCTATCCCTCCTAGCCCCTGTTTTTCCAACCATTTACACAAGTCCATCTGATATCATTTGATATCTTTTAAATAAATTCTGTCTGTGTGTCTGAAACCCCTCTAACTCGGGCTACACTTGCTCTACATAGGCATACCTTTTTTGAAATCAGGATGATCCTGGAATTGAAAAATCTGTCTTTTATCTGGCGCTTGAACATCCAGCACTGGGATTTGTGTCTGAAGGAGGAGGGAACAGTTAAAAATTCAAATTTTAAAATAATTTTAAAAAATTAGTGATTTTAAGTTTTTAATTTATATTGAGTTTAAAGAAACACAAAAACTTTATGAATTTAAAAATTTTGTTTTAAGTTCATTTTAAAATATCTCCAAAATTTTGTGAATTCAGGAAATCAATTTTATTTCTTCAAAATGCCAAGAATCAGAGTTACAGTGAGAGGTTTCATGATGTGAGATTTTGAACTTCCACAGAGTTTGTGATTTGAAGAACTTAACTCAAGTGCTATTCCGCAAAGTTTGTAATTTGAAGAACTCAATTTTGGGCCTGAATTGGAATTTCATCCCAAACTGGTCTTTTGGCTGGAATTGGACTTATGGCCTGAATCAGAGTTAATGCGAGGTTTTGAAGTTCCATGGATTGAATTGAGGAATTCAAAATTACCATTTCAAAATTATCATTGCTGTTTTCTAAGCTGGACCAGAGATCTCTTTATTTTGGGCAGGAGGCCCAATTAGCTCTCTGCAGGACCTAGCTTAGAAGTCTGCACGGAATTCAGCTTTTAAGCTAGTTATAAATAAAAATGCATGTTGCACTTAGTTTATATAATAAAACATGGTATCACCAAAATACATTCTTAATATTTTTAATAACAATAGATATTAAAAGCTGAAACTTAATATATTACTCATATTTCATGAAATACATATCTCAGATTAGTCATGAGTATGATGACAAACTACATCTGGCAGCAATGCCTCTGATTGAAAGATTGAAGATTTTGAGGAGTGTGAAACCACCTCTTTCCACGTCCACTCTTACCTGAGGTGGTAGCACTTGTTAGGGTCCCAGCTATAGGAAAATAGTGTTTTGATTTTGTTTGGTGGTTCCCTAAGAAATTATAAAAATAAATTATGGTAAAAATACCAGCAATATATTTATTAAAAAAAAAAAAAATGACCAGTAGTAATACATTTTTATAGCAAAATGACAATCAACACAGAACTAAAGTAAAAATACATTTTTATAGTAAAATTACCAGCAATCAGACATCTCTCCCCAACATCGAGGCTACCATCCTTCAACATCACCTCCATTGGGTGGGTCACATGTTCAGAATGCGTCCCACTCAACTCCCATGTATCATCCTGTTTGGAAAACTCACTAGCAGAAAGAGGCTACACGGAGGCCCAAAATGATGCTTCAAGGATTAGTTGAAGACATCCCTGACACAGGTTAACATCAACCCTGAGATCTGGAAAACTGTTGCTGCAAATTGGCCTTTCAAGCCGGGGGTGGATGGGCGGGTGTGTCTTGACTTTTGAGTTCAACTTTCAACATGAAGAGGATCTGCAATATGCTGTCAGGAGGGCCAGATCCACCCAGCTGCATCCAGCACCCACACTCCTCTGTGACTTCTGCTCATGACTCTTTGGGAGTAGGTTGGACCTTCACAGACATCTCCGTCACCGCCACCAAGGGAGAGAAAGGGAATGAGCGAGGATAATGACCCCAATGCTTGGATGTGAGTGGATGCTGACTACCAGCAACACATTTTATCATCTACAAACTATATATCTAAAAAACATACATTTGCCCTGAAAGTATAAAATTATGTACAAAATATCTGCAATTGAAGTCATAAAATTGTATTCAAAATATTTAGATTTTAGCATTAAATAACTATTATATAGGAATAAAGTGTTGCTGCCGACACTTGAGTTTGAACCTAGATCACCAGTGAGCAAACACAGGCAATCCCATTATTGAATTAAGTAGCCCATAGAGGAAACACATAAATAGAAAGTAGCATGACATCTAATTGATCACCTTTTTCTAGTCTATCTTCTATTACTATACGGTTTGCTATTCTATATACTATTACCTATTCCTTGATATTGATCACTATACAGATTACTATTTGGTGGTTACTTTCCGAGTGAATATTATCAAGCAAGTACTATTAGTACAAGTGTTATTTGAAGGCATCTGACACCAGTTTTGTTCAACGGCATTACTATAGTTTTATCTGTGATTACAAAGTCTCTACTACAACAAGTATTTGTTGACATCACAAAAGTGGCAACAGGTGTTCGTTGAGTCACAAAAATAACCCATAGAGATGTTGATATGTCACTAACCAACATCAACCACCAGCATCTCTCAGATGTTCTGGAATACATCATCAGTGATATTTTCAGCTGGAAATCATTAGGGGTTTTGGGGTCTTACAACATCATACCCCTTCTTCAGAGATCAGATATTGATCAGATATTAACTTGGGTGCTATTCTTCTAATAATGAAACACTATCTCAATACACAGTGACAAAAGAACTCCTTAGGCCTTTTTAGTCCAATCACAATCAACACAATCATGGCTCACTGGCTTCTACTATAAAAAGGGGAGAAAATGCAATGACTGTTGTTTTTTTTTTAAACAAATATAGTGATACTCTTGTCTTGCACTGATAAGTAGTGATCTTTCATTTCACTTCCTGAGGATAACATATGCCTGCAACTAAAAAACCTGCAACACTTGACTTACAAAATAAAATCTGACATGTCATATACACTAGTTTCACAAAGATAATGTTTGTATTGTGATAGGCTATTATAAAATACAAAAAATATTTTCAGTTAAGTTAAACTAAATGATTAGATTTATTCTCAACAATATCAATCACTAATCTTAGAAAATCCTTTTTCTGAACAGAGATGTATTGATCAGATTAAAAGGAAATAACATTACCATGAACATCAATTATCAGAGGCCAACAAATATTAAATTAGCTCTAATATTATAACTTCAATATCCACTTCCCCAGATGTGTGGATAGCTGAAATTTTACCGGCATTAAAAATAGAATCAGCAAGCCAAGTTTAAATTTCACCATAGCCTGTTACATTTGCTTTCCTTTATGAAAGACATGAATCCATCTCTTCTCCCACCACCTATCGGTTAAATAGCAGGGTAGACTAGGCTCTCCAGACTTGGGTGGCAGCCAGTCTTAAGAGGAGGAAAAAACTCTGAATTCCAAACCATCGAGAAGACCACAGGAAACCACTCCATTATCTTTCCCAAGAAGGTATGTTGATTGACAGATAATAAAAGAAAAAAAGAGTTTGTGGAGAGCTGTGATTTCCTATGTTCTGAATGGATATAGCATTAAAAAAAAAGATCCAATAAACTTTCCCAACTGTCATCAGACTAGGAAAGACTAGTGACAATTGGGAGATAAAGAGGATGATAAGGGTTGGTAACCTGGTTCTCAAGGGTCAGTGACAGCACACAATCATTACTACATCACAAACAAATGGGATATGCCCCAACAATGTCTCAAAATAGGTGAAAGAAAAAATAAGAACATTATCATGTGTGAAAGGAAAGCTGAACTAGCACATTAAAATTAGTTGCCTGTGTTGACAATGATGTAAAACCTTGGACTGAGATGAATAAATTTGTAGTGTTTGTGAAGAAAAAATCTTAAAAAAGATATATAAATTAAGATTTGGTAAAATTAACAAACTAGACAAATTCAAATTATAGCAGACACATTATTAGAATATATTTTATTAGTTTCAAATGATATAAAAAACCTTTTATTGAAAATCTCTCTATATAAAACAGAGGATGTCTGTGTGTCTGTCTGTGTGATATCTTTTCACTCGAGATCCATCCAACTGATTTTGACCAAACTTGACACATACATTGTACAATGTAAGAGATAGGTTCTTAGCATAAAAATCAATAATTTTTAAAAATTCAATAATCGATAAATTTAACTTTTTTCCTCTGATTTCGTTCAAACTCGGTATGTAAGTTACTTACAACATGACAAGCTCAATGATACTTCATTTTTATTTTATTTCTATGCCACTGTGTTTAGCAAAAAACTGTGAAAACAAAAAAATCAATTTCAGCACAAATTTTAAATAAAAACTCCCTCAATTTTCAAGTAATCTAATATAAACTTCACTCAATTGCAGCCAAAAATAAGTTGATTGTTTAACAGTCATTTAACTTGATAATTGAGTCCACCCATATCGTGAAAACTCATGTAAATAGTGGAAAATGGCAAGTTTTACTGGTTTCTTTGTTATTTTTCATTGATCTTTCAACCAATTTTCATTAAACTTAATAATTGCTTTATAAATGTATCCTCTTTTACATCCCTGGTAGCACACTGACAAATTGTATTTCAAAAACTCCAAAATAATTGTGGTCTGAGGTGGGTCTTCATGTTTTACCCCTTCATGTCCTTGGCTAACTTTGATTGAATAAATACAGACTACTTCTGTTAATCAGTAACTGCATTAATTCAAAATGTTTTTTTAAAGTAATTGAAGAAGATAGACTGTGTTATATCTAAACATGATACTGTTTTTGCTCCATTCTAATTGAACGCTTTTTCTGATCGACCAGCTGGGTATGACTGCTACTTATTAATAAGATATCACCAACAAGTGGATACCAAATTAAAACAAAATTTAATTTATGATTTACAGAAAAAGAAACAAAAAATACAGATTTTAAAGCATATATCAATTTATTAATCTCTGGTGCTACAAGCAGTTTCGCTGGTCTCTTGTTCAACTATGCCCCACACATAATAATCAAGAGGGTTGCAGTCTGGGGAGTTACGTGGCTGATGTAGTTGCAGAAATTGTCTGATGGCCATGACTGGGTTTTCCTGCTTGTGTGGCATGGTGCAGAGTCCTGTTGCCAGACATAGGGTCTTCCAGCAGCCACCCTCTTGATGTAGGCCTCCATGTTGAGTCTGCAGCCCTCACCAACAAATTTGGGAGTTCTTTTCTTATCAGAAGGATCAGAGTGAATTTTCCAAGCTGTCGTACCTTCATAATCACCATTAGACTCATCCAACTCTTTCTGAATCCTCTGCACTGTCCTCAGATTGACACCCAAACATTATGAAATGTTCGTGTTGGAACTTCCAGCACAAATGCCAATCAGTACAGCATGCTGTTTCCAAATTTCTGAATTATGGTGCTCTTTTTCTCACAGACAATGCCCAAGCTGGCTCTACTATACTGTGTAGCCGACAAAATCAAAAACAAACAACATGCATGCATGAAATTAAAAATATAAAATGGCAACAATTTATTCATCACACCCTATATAGATAGATAGCTATACACTCAAAGACAAATAGGTATAAACAAGGTGGCCATAGAAGTCAACACTAAATGATGCTTAACAGTTTCACCTTAAGGTTTAAAACTGCCAATTATCATGCAGTTTTGATTTTTATGTCCATACTCTTCATGTATATGTGTTATGTGTGTAACCTAACACCAATAAAAAAAAATGCATAAATTATTTTTTAACTTAATATAAAAATAATGAAAACAAGAAAATTGACAGACATTTGCTAATACCTCCTGACAAGTGGGCTGAACATTTACACAAAGATTTGTCTATGGAAGTCTGGAGTAGAATTGCTGAAGATATCATCAGTCAACTAAGTGACAAATTTTATATTTGTATTAATCCTATATATATATATATATATATATATATATATATATATATATATATATATATTTATTTGAGTGTGCAGCTTATGTTTCATATCATAAAGAAACAACTTATACAAAGAATTAATTAGCAATGTTAATGTGATTAATGGTGAAATCACTTCACTAACAATACTTAATGAGACATTAACTTACTATCATTTCCTACAATCCTTATATTTGAATTGTTGTTAGATCGAATGACATGCCAAGTACTTTTGACAATTTCAAATTGTCATCTTCAGGGCGCAATTTTTCCACCTGACAACAATTCAAATATAAGGATTGTATTTGTATAAGTTGTTTCTTATATATATATATATATATATATATATATATATATATATATATATGAGAGAATACAAGAAAAACAGTTATATATTGAAAAATAAAGATTTTCAAAGTCCAACTAATTTTCATGCAGAGGTTTGGTGATGTTTGATGATGTCTGGGTTCAACTCTTTGATTGTATACCCCTAAGACTCGCATAGTGGGGGCCTATAGAGCCCTAGTACTAAATGTGAAAAAGGAAGACATTTTAAATATGTAAAAACAGATGTAACATGAAATAAGCACCTTATTTAAATTAAATATAAAGTAAATTTTATTTTACTACTTGATTGGATGCCTAACAATATGGTTGCCCAGGGTTATCACACCCTCTGAACACCTCCCACGCTTCAGCATTCTACTGTTTTTATGTATGTACTCCATTTTATATATTTTATTCCAATATTTTACATCAATCATTTATTACATAATTATTATTTATTTATATAATTTTAATTCACTTAAATCAATTACAGCACAAAAACTACTCCAAAATTGACCAATTCTTATTGATTTGATAAAGGGTTTAATGCACAAAGTGTTGAGTAAATCTAAGAATGTTTTCCTTAAAAGAAATGTCCTATATATATATATATATATATATATATATATATAGGAGACATTTTGGAGTAATTGATAGTAATTTGAATTGAGGAATCAGAGAGCCGTGTTTGAATTCCAGTTGAGTTCATTAAATTAACTTACACCCAAATACCCTTGGGAATGGTATGAATCCATCTCTTCTGCCCTCAGCTACAGATAAAATAGCAGGGCAGACTGAGTTCTATAGCCTTGGGTGAGAACCAGTCTAGGAAAAGAAAGGACAACTCTGAATTCAAAACTTCCAACTATGGGTTAAATAACCTCACCAACTTTCAAATGGCTAAGCGTGGTGAGTACGGATACACCCCTAAAGACATGTTCCATCAGTGTGCGGTTTCTCCAAGGAGTGAGGAAGCTCTGGATCTGTTCTAATGAGCTTTCATCACTGGTGCTGTTTTCTTTTTTTGGGGGGGGGGGGTAGTAAATGTTCAAAGAACCTATCTCATGAACAATTCCAGAGTTTTGTGTAATAACATCAGTCACACACACACACACACACACAAAAATCAATAAGTTTATAGCATGACTAATAGAAGCTGAACTTTATTTAAATTTGCATCATATAATGCTCAATCTATGAATTAAGTGAAATACAGGTTTAACTTTAAGAGGCTATTTTTATAAATTCTACTTACTACTACCTTCAGATTTAATAAAGATATTTTCATACTGTCCTGAACAAATAAATGAAAAAAAAAAACCTGAGAACCTGGAACAACCTAACAATATTTTTATTGCAATCCTACACAATCCCCCAGTTTAGTTTTATGTCAGATCATAAATGCTAAATTGCAATGATTGCTAAGAAGGCAGTGATCCCTGCATCACTTTATCAACATTTTCTCTGGTGTCTTTTTAGTTTGAAAAAACAAAAAGTCTTTCTCTTTGTGAATGCAGAGTACCATTTCCCACCCTTCCTACTCTTCCTGAACAGTAGCTGCTGAAAAAAGCCTTGACACATTACTTTTTCTATAGCCAGGGTGGTATGTATCTGCAGATTTAAAGGTATATCTCCCCACTCCCTATTTCTCTTTAATCCGTTGTGCGTGCCTGGGTCAACATTATTGACATGAAAGGTGGAGGGGGGAGACAGGTGCAAAAATAAAATTTCTTTTCACCTTGCAAAATTGACCAAAGAGATACACACGTTTTTATTCTTAGTATAATCATTGTCTTTTCTAAGTCTTGTAAGGTTAGTATTGAAATTGATACGTTAATTTTTTTTAATTAAAGAACAAGGCTCAATATTGAGATTGTCAAACAAAACAAAAACATTAAAACAATGTCAATTGTTTAAGCAAGAGGGCCTCTAGGCTTAAGTCTAAAAAATGTTAAAAAAAAAAAAGTAAACAGTTGTACTTGTAAGTAAACATATTTTCTTAATGAGTTAATTTTACTAAGAAAAAATTGTTTAAAAATTAAGTCGGTGAAATTTTAAATTCAGTACCATTTGTTATGGGGCTGTTTTTTTTTTTGTTTTTTTTTTATACTTCTAAGCCAATTTATTGCCACCGTTAATTAACAAACTTAGTAATTATGAAGAAATATTTTTAAACGATTAAATAATAATAATAATTTGCTTTCTGTAGTAGTGTGAAGTTAGTGGTTCGTTAAACTCACATAATTCGTCTGTACGTGTGTTTTATTTGTATTTTTTATTATTAAAAAAGTTTTCGGTTGTTAAAAAGAAAAAAATAAACACAGTGACACTGGGCATCATTTAAAAAAGAAGAAAATTTCAAATGATTTCGAAAATAATTGTTATCATGAAAAAAAAAAAAAAATAGGAGAGAAAATAATTCCAGTTTCGAACAGCTGAAAAGAATAAAAATATTGCAATCAAAGATTTGTTTAAAAGACACGATTTTTATTTGTCTCTCCTGAGTCTCCTTTGCGCTCTAATTAAAAATATAATCTACAAAAAATTCCATTTGCTTCTGTCTCCCATAAAAATAAAATATAGGACAAGAAGATGTTTACTAGGCTTTTCTTAACCTACCCTGAAAACCACAAATATAGGACACTTAGTGAGGGTCAAGCTCACTACTGTAGTAAAAATGCTATATGTTTGCTATATACAAGTATAACTGCTCATTAAGTAAAATATGTTGTGATTTACTGTTTTTTGTTTGTTTATTTAAAATTTTAATGTTTATATTGTTTACATTCCGGCTAATTGGCAATTTGCCTTCTTCATCCGAAAACAATCGCATAAGAAAAAATCAAAACGTTTAAATAAAACGAGAAAATCGACAATATGTTAAATAATATTCTTAAAAATTAAGACAAAAAAAGAGATTGTTTGTTGTTGGGATAATAATTCGTTCTGCTCAGAATTGACAGTTTGTTTTTGTTGTTTTTTTCCTATTTTTTTTAATTTGCTCAGGATGACAACAATAAAAAAGCTATGCACACAATAATCCAACATGAATGCAGAAACAAAAGAAACGTAAAAATGTTTTAAATATAGAATAAGATAAGATGTAACTTACCCAATTTTAAACATACAGCTATTCATTTTAGCCATGGTGAGATGATGTTGTTGTTGTTTTCTTTCTTTCTTTTTTTTGCACATCAAACTCCAATTTTCACACGTTATAATCTACCCGTTGACTTTTTTTTTTAAAGAAAACGATTTTGGAAGACCATTTATACCATATATATTATTTCACTTCTAAAGACAATATAATCTTAAATACATTCTCAATTTTTTTCTCCTCCCATAAAAAAAACGTGGTTCCAGATATGTTCCCGTTCCGAGGAGAGAGGCAATCAGGAAATGGGTCTCTCTAGTCTAGCAAGTTTTTCATCTTTTGACAACCAACCTAAACAACTTTGATTGTGTTCGTGTCGTGTCTTAACTTTTCTCTTCTTCTTCTCTTTAATTACTCATGCTGATTTGAAATTATAATGACTTGGAGTATATGGCACTTAGCTCAGCCCTTCACATGTTCGTTCTCTGGTCTGCTACATTTACGATAAATTAGACAACAGAAAACACAAGGGAGACAACTCAAATTAATTTCCTTACAATAAAACCTTTTTTAAGTCGCATCCCATGTCACAATAAATAAATAAATAAATAAAGAAACAAAAATATATATTTGCTTTGCATTTTTTTTTAATTGGTATCACCTCAAGTAAGTCTGTACAGCCACTAACATGCAAAGGTTACAAGTTGCAGAGGAATTAGGAACAAAAACATTAATAATAGGTAGAAAGAAAAAAAAAAGAGTAATAAAGAAGACCATAGCGATTGATATTGCATTTAAATTTTTGCAGATTAAAGTTGGCGGGAAAACATGGAGCCAGAAGGGAGTTCCACAAGCAAGAAATGTGAGAAAAGAAACTGTTAGCATAGACGTTACAGCTACACCTAGATAGTTCAACTGTAAATTGATGAGATTTTGCCACCAGTCTAGTATTGCACTTAAATTCATACAGTTTAGGTACCATAACAAAGGTCTCATCCAAACAATTACATGAAAGTATTTATAAAAAAGACACAGAGAGGCAACTTTATGGTGGTGAGTAAGTGTCTGAAGCTGAGCCGCCAGATCAGGACCAATAATATTGCTGATTCTTCTTTAGATCTTATCAAAGAGCTCCAGGTGAATAGCAGGGGCACTGGACCATATATGGCAGCAATATTCTAAGCATGGACGAATGATAGATTTACAGATATGCAAGATAGATTCCAGAGAGAAAAATTGTCTCACCTGACACAGTTAACCGATTTTCTTAGAAGCTGACCTTGCAATGGATTCAATATAGTCATTCCACTTCATGTCAGCTGAGAACATTAGCCCAAGAAGGTGCAATGAGTCACTTTCCTGGAGGTTAGCATCAGCCATGCTGATGGAAGGCAGAGAGAGGTCTCTCAGATAATTAATAGAGAGAAATTTAGTTTTGAAGGCATTTAAATTGACAAACCAACTGTTGCCCCAGTTAACAATGAAATCCACAAAACTTGAATATTAATTTATTTGACACTCATAAGCAGACTGTAAAATATTATTATAATGGCACTTGTGCTACATTTAAGCTATGCTTAATAATCATTATTGTTGGAAATACCTCCACAAATATCAGACTTACCAGCAGTACTTTGTTGTTTTTGTTTGTTCTTTTGCAACCATATATGGTATATAACACCAACTATATTATGATCAACAATATAATAATTAGGAGACACGATGGAGTAATGGATAGTGGCTCGGATTGAGAAATCGGAGAGCCGAGTTCAAATTCCAGTCGAATCCATTACATTCACTTATGTGCTAATACCCTTGGGAAAGGTACGAATCCTCTTCTCCCCCCAGCTATGGGTAAGTAGTAGGACAGACCAGGTTCTATAGCCTTGGATGGCAATTGGTCTACCACAGAAAGAAATGGCAACCTGCTGCAGGAAAAATCTGCCTTGTCAGTCATGAATCGAAAGATACACGATTGCTTAAGCATGTATCATGCATGGGACTGATATAATGATTAGTCGACATAGCTTTATGTCCCTCACTGAGAAGATGGTTTTAGGAGTAGATATGTTCACCTATTGTCTGGTGCACGCTCATCAATCATATGTTTCTAACATCTTTACCTAAAACTCTAAACTTTTATTTACTATTTCCTTTTTTTCCTCAATAGAAGTAGATAGGTTTGCCTATCATCCAGTTCACATTTCTCACCAGTCATTTTGAACGGGAGTTGCAGTTCATCCCTTGTTTCCTATTTAAGATTGGGTTTCCGATTCCTTCTAAAGTCTTTTTCACTTCCATTTTCATTTCTTGATGGCATTATCACCTTGCTTGGGATGGTACCTCTTACTCTGTAACCCTCTACCTTGAGTGGCTCTTGGGCCAAGTACATGGTGAACATCATTGTAAAAAAAGAATTTGTGACTAATATGGAAATCTCATAATTGTACGGTTCAGCAGATCCTTAAACCCTACTTCTGCTATGCATGTGTGTTTTGAGCAACATGTGAGTGTGTGTTAAAGTATATGTGCGTGTATTACTTCACTACAACTAGTTATTGGCACAGAAGTTGGAATCAGCAAGCTGAGTTCAAATATCCACTTAGACTGTGAATTCTCTTTCATACAAATATACTTGTAAAAGGCATAAATCCAACTCTTCTCCCACCAGCTATGGGTTAAATAATAAGGTAAACTGGCTGTTAGCAATAGAAACCACCCAAGATGTGGACTATGAATTGGATATGTCAAAATCAAGCAAGTACATACATGTAATTATTTGGGAAGTGTTTTAACAGACATGTCCCCAAATGAAGAGAAAACTTGAGGCAACAAAGATAAAGTTCTAAAAAAGGATGCTGAGAATTCCATGAATGAATTGTGTAAGCAACAAAGAAGTTCTAATGAAAATGGGAACAAAAAGGACACTTGTTATGGGAATGAGCCCTTTTGTTGCAGGTGTGGTCATTTTTCCAGTAAGTATTTAATGGCTCCTGGCACATTTATCTCACAAACAATATTTGGCGGACTCATGTGAGTTTGGGTTAAAATAAGTAACACAAAACATGGAATTTAAAACAAACAACAACTGATGCATGTTATTGACAAAAGGAAATACATGTGTATACAATTGAAATCTGAGAAAAAGACATTAAAACTAGCTATGTTGAACTCATGAATATTCATCAGCTGATAGTATTATGAGGATCATACTCACACATGCACATTTCCCACATTGTAAATGACCGTCTACATGCAAAATACATGAAGCATTGTTTTCATTGAACTTCAGGTAATACATCAGAATGCCCTGTAGAAAGTTATTGTGTACAATGTTTAATACTTTATAAAATCTAAAAGTGCTTGTTGTCAAGTTCTGGTCAACAATCTAGTGTGTAGCAGAAGTTCTCACTACACAGTCAAGACTAAATTACAAAACCAAAACAATTTTATTACTTATCTAGGTAGTATGGTAATATATGATAGAAAGTGTGGCACAGAAATCCAAGGGCACATAGGAACAGAAAAAGGTGCCTTTCAGAAACTAAGCAAAGTATTAAGATAAAAAATGCCATTAGAAACAAAGAGAGTTCTGAACTGCTATGCAATATCTAATCTACTATGTAGCAGTGAATACTGGATAATTTCCTCATAGATGAAGAAAAGATTTGAAGAGAGACAAATATGGTTCTAATAATGAATGATGAGAATATCATGGACAGGACATGTTAGAACAAAGAAGTTTTAAGAAGGGTAGGAGTAACAAGGAAACTGATGCTAAAAATCAGAAAAACACAGATGAAATTTTGGGGGCATATTATGAGGGAAGTGGGCACATAATATAATCTTCTTCTTCACTAATGTATTCAGGGCTACATATCCTAAGGACTCTAAGGTAAAATCATATAATTATTTCAGATTTTATTCTCTAGTTGTGGTGTGAACAGAAATTGATAAGGTCATTTTTGTTAGTGGGTTTACAGTAAACCTTAAATTCTAATTTATTATTGTTACATATTAATAGGATGCACAGTGGAGTAATGGATAGCAGCTCGGATTAAGGAATCGGAGAGCCGAGTTAGAATTCCAGTTGAATCCATTACATTCACTTACGTGCTAATACCCTTGGGAAAGGTATGAATCCTCTTCTTCTCCCCACAGCTATGGGCAAGTAGCAGAACAGACCGGATTCTATAGCCTTGAATGGCAACTGGTCTACCACAGAAAGAAATGGCAACCTACTGCGGAAAAAAATCTGCCTCGTCAGTCATGTATCAAAAGATACATGATCGCCTAAGCATGTATCACATATGTCACAAAAAGTAAAGTATTAATAGAATATCAATAGATATAGCCCTGAATACATTAGTGAAGAAGAGGATTATATTAAGAATACATTCCAACTTCTACACTACCCATACCATTTCATCTTAAATGCAAAAAAACAAGCTCACAAAATCCATAAAACCAAACAAATACTTCTAACAAAAATTATATAAAATTCATAATCCTACCCTCCAACACTTCAACTAAACTTGCAAATGGATTAGTTTTGGAGGTTGTTGTAGCAATTGTCGTATTATGGAGGACTATCAGAAATATAATCAGGATGAAAAATAAAATAAAGAACAATTCAAATGCAGGAGTTTATTATATATATATATATATATATATATATATATATAAACCTAGTGAGCCAGAACCTATCTAAACAAGGTTTCACCTAACGGATCTTCAGGTTATTAGGTATAATACCCTGAAGATCTGTTAGGTGAAACCTTGGTAGCGAGGTTCTGGCTCATTAGGTTTTTTTAGATTCTGCTCTACTTAGTGTATTGAGCACTTTTATGTTTTTACTTAATTTACTCTGTCGGTGATTTTTCTTTTGATTATTCATTGCAGTGCTGATTGATCATTTTCAACCAACACGGATGTCTTTAGTCTTTTCTTTTTTTACTGAGTTTTTTTTCCCCTGATATCGGTTTGTTCAAATATATTTTTATTTACAAATTGTATTTTCCCGTTTTTTTGCACACCACCTGAGTATAGGTATTAATATATATATATATATATATATATATATATGATTAATAATTACAGCCAATTTTCTAGCCTTATCTAGGATTAGCTTCACCCCTACCTACACAACCAAAATTGATAAATATTGTTGCTACCGAGAAAAACTCCAACCGACTCTTCTCTACTGAACTTTTATATAAATAACTAAACTCATTTGTCTGCATTGACCAGCATGCAATGAATTCTCACTGACTTGTTCATTCCTGATAGACTTCTAGATAAAGTTTCTGCAATCTGTCATGCTGGTCCCATTCAGATAACAGTAGAATTTCATGTTGATTAACAAGTTTGTTATTATAGTAGTTATCGTCATCTTTTACACACTGGGGAAAATAACTACTTTATAACCGATTGTGTTAAACATTGCTAGTGCAGTGGGTCTGATCGTCACTAAATATTCTTTTATTTTGGCCTTGTATCAGACTAGAGTAAACTTGGTAAATGTCTATTTGATGGGAGGTGTTGAGGAAACAGATTGAAACAACAAAGCTGAAGATATGGGCTAAAAAGAAAATAGTCTTTTGATAAAAACTCATCTAGATTTTTAGTTAGCAATTGCCATATTTTTTTTCTTTATTAATGTTCACTCAATACAAGGCTTAAGAGCCACTCAGAGTAGAGAGTTACTGAATAGAATATGAATGTAAGTGTAGAAAGTGACAATTATGAGGATATGGAGGATAATTAACAATGGACCCTTGACTTGAAAAGATTAAGATTTTGGGGAAGCATCCACATGGAGTCTGTTCCACAAAGCAGCGGTTCTTGGGTAAAAAAGCTGTCTGAATGGAACTTACTCTTTACCAGAAGGAATGAAGGTGGTTTGACTCTTTGGATGTAGTATAGCAGTTCTTAGTTGTAATGATCTGAACTGGCGCAACTAAAGAATTGAGCTTGTCTCAGCATTTGCCATAAAATGATAATAGAGTTGCAATAGGCTTGCGATATTGCATCAGTGCGAAAGAAGTTTCAGGGTAGAAAATATGTCATTCCCTACAAGGTTGCATAAATGGCTTTGAACTCTATCAAGTTTGAAATGTGAGGATTGAGCATCTCCAACCTAGATAGCAGCAACACTATACATTTGGTTTAATCTGGCTCTAGTAAAAAGGAAGTATCTCATCTTATTTCTATGTGTACGGATACAAAAGGCAATTATCTTCCTTTGGTCGGTATTAAATCACGTGTTTCACATGACAGCCACTTAGTGACATCGCTTGATACAGTGACAAAAAGTAGCCGTTCAGTCAGCTTCAAGGAGTCAAGCAGACTAGTGGCTTTCTTAGCTTGGTTCTTTTAGCTGAGGCTAAATCTGCCTAAACCATGTGGAGCAGCTTACAAGCCTATGGCACCATTTTTCTATAGAAATATATCTTCATCAGATATAGAAAATATCTCTGGCTCACAGTCTTCATGTTGAAAAAACCGAAGGCTTGCCATTTCCCATTTGCAGAATATATTTTCACTAGAGACATAGCAGATATATCCAGTCCACTCAAATCTGAAATCCTAAATATGGCTTCTCCAGAAACTCAGAAACTTATATGTAAGACCCTATCTTTTTGTTTTCCTTCCATTCTGCTTGTTGTGTAGATATATGTTATAGTTTCTCTGCATGGGATATGTGTAAATATCTATAATTTTGTGTATGACTTAGCAGTATAAAACTTTCTTGTGGATGATTCAAATATCTGTCTTACCCACTTTCTGCTTTATATTAAGGATCTACAGAAGAATATTCTCAGATTTTTAGTAAATATTGTTACAGCTTTTTGCAACTCACCACCCATATCTTCACAAAATTTTACACTTAGCAAACCATCTCTCTTTCCCATCTCTCTAATAATATAATATGCACACTCTCCACCCACCTCGCTTTTGATATTTAATAGCAGTTACTGAATGCAAAGACAATCAGGTCAGAGTGATGAGCACAGCAACAGTTGAAAGCCAAAGCTAAAAATAGACTAATACACGTGACTAGATACAAATGATCAAGTGAGAAAGGTCAACAGAACTCAGTTGGGTGATAAATCTCGAAGGAAACAGATTGTATACTAAATTCTCGTGTGAATTGACTTTTCAAATTGAAGTGAAGTAATGACAACCCCCAACTTACATGAAACTCCAACAGAGAATTAAATGGAGACAAGTCTTGTGCGGACTATTCCTCTTTCACTTGTTACAGTCAAGCAAGAGAGATCACACGATGAGACAGAATCCAATTTAACTTAGCACTATTAAGGGTACAGGGGAATAGCAAATGTGACCATCACCTGAGAAACGATAGTGTGATATTCTTAATTGGACGAAGGATCCAAAATATGAATTCTGCACAGCTAAAACTATGACTTACACAGCATCGGATCTTCATAATTAAATGTACGATTTTTGCAGTGCTGAAACTAAATGACCAGATAATGAATGCAATCTTGAAGTAAGAACAATAGGTCAAAGGACACTGCTACTTGAGTGAACGAACTGGTTTAGACTTAAAAGGGACAAAGAGAATGATAAGAGAAAGAGAGAGAGAGAAGGTAAAAGAAAAAACCTTAATTTATTTCAGAAGAAAAACTGAAGCTAAGTTTTTGTTTCAACTTTTAACCTCATAAAATAACGCATACATCTTTTCACACAGAAATGTATAGCACACATCTTCCCACGCATTCTAATATCTAAATGTTTTTTTGTGTATTGTCTAGTTGTACTTAAATCTTGTTAATTTATATATTGCCGTTTGTCGTTGGTCACTGTTGGTTATCATTCCAAAATCATGTATTTGACCCCTGCACTGAATTCTTTCACTGTAAACCTGAGCGTCTTTTAGATGACAAGTTGTTGCCTTTTTATCTTTTCTTTTTAAACTTTGTGGTGTGGTAATTGGCCATAACAATATATATGCAGATAATGCCACAGTGTATGGGTGTACCTCCAAAAGTTTGGATAACCAGAGACTGGCAGCTGATATCTTCACTGATCAAGCTCTCACAGCTCAATAGGAGAATGCCTTGTTTGTATCATTCAATACAAAAACAAAACTAGTAACATTTCAGTATCACTGAGCAGAATCTAAATTTACTCCAGTCCTGATGAATGGTCGCATGGTCGATGCATACTACCCCTGAACCCCCACCCCCATCAATGGCAAGGCTTTGCAATTCTCGCTTTCTTATCAACATTTACTTTTTTCTACCCACATTTATATACATTACAAATTAAACTAAGCACAACTGACTATTAAAAGATTAAAATTTTTTGTTGATTTTGTCATCAGTCTGAGGATTTTTTTTACCAAATCCATGAATTTGTTTTAATCATGTTTAGTCTTGAAAAAACACTGCAGGACTGGTCTTATGTTAATTGGCATTGCTTGTATGAACTTGTGTCATATGATGTTGCTACTCACTCCAATTTTTGTTGCTAACGCCAACAGTTGATTTAAATAAACAGATGGTTTGCCTGTGAGAGTTGAAGACATTAATTTGCCAAACATCTCTAGCTTCGATTTCTCGTGCAACAATACAACTGCTTCTTTAAGTTTGCTATAATCTCCTGACTGTAAAATGTTGTAGCTTTCATACTATCTCCAATAGCAATGCAGCCAACACATGATAAAATTGCTGTATGGGTGTCCTTATCCTCGTAGTGTTCAACTGTGCCTTCATAATTGAGAACTATACAATCACATTTGATTCAGTTAACATGGCTAGTTTAATGGATACTGTTTGTATTGATTTGCTAACCTCTGTTGATGCATGTTTCATCTCCTGTTTATTGTTAGACATGTTCACTTGATGAATGCAATAAGAATAGATATGTGTTTCCTCGCATGTCAAGGGTCACTAAATTATAGTAGCAGGAAGCTTAGGGGGTTAAAATGAACAGTTGACTTGCCCAGGCGAAGAAGATTAATGAAGGATGATGAGGAGGAAACAAACAGGTTATTTTAATAAAACAAGATAAGGAATTTATTCATGAATTTATCTGTTTGACGTATTGTCCATCGCTTGTTATGGAAAATAAATCAGAATTCCATAGTTTTAATGTATTTCCTTGAAGAGGAAATGTTCATACAAGCAATTAAATGATCTGATACAAAATAATATTAAAAAATGTTTAAGACAATGGTAAGAGTCTGTTTCTCACTAAAAGGATATATGGTTTGCATACATTCAAAAGTAGACAAAGAGATATAATTTGAAATACTTAACTTTCTTGGATTGTTCAGATAAAATTCTTTGAAATGCTGTGTGCTTGTTAGAGTCCGATAATATAATTAGTGAGTAATTTTACATTGGCGAGTACTTCAATGCTGGTCGCAAGGAACTGAAACAAAACCTTTCACATGACTTCAGACACTCTTCTCTGATTTATTTAATTTTTCTCCTCATTTTATATCAAAAGGAATTTCAGGTAGACCCGCTACTTTCTTTCTTCTTCTTGGCTGACCTGGCTAATTTCTGTGAAGGCAAGGTTTTCATTGGTCCAAAAACAATTTCACTCAGGAATTTATTTCTCTCTTCTTCCTCAGTTCACTGGTTAATTTCTGTGAAAGGTAAAAATCTCATATAGGCTTACATATTTCTTCTCTTTTTCTTCCTCAGTCCTCCGAATTTGAAGTGAGTGAGTGAAGAGAGTTGTTATTATTTCGCACTCACTACAACCCACTACCTTAACTGGCTCACAGGCCTTGTAGTGGATGAACAATAGTATAAAAAAAAGTGCACTTTCTGTACATTTTCACCTTAGTGATTTACTTACCACTTAAAGACAGAATCTTTGAAATCGAAATTATGATGAAATGCATAACATTTTTCTGATATAGAAATGTTTATTTATATATCATAAATTGTGGTATAAATACGGGAAATCTTCCAAAAGTTAAAATATCAATATACAATTTTAACACAATTTATAATTCCAATCAATACTGCTGAAAAATAAAATTATTAAGGCACTTGCCACAAAGTGAACTTATTTTTAATTTTTATTTTTAACAAACGAAGGTAAGTATTAAATTTTTAAATAAGATTAAAAAAGCAAAAATTTAAACTTATGTTTACTCTTGGCAATGAGTTTGTATTTGTTTTTATTTTAAATGATATCACAATTCAATTCAGTTATGATTTGTTTTTATTTTTAACAATGACAATGTTGTGGAACGAATGAAACTTATTTTGTTACTATTATTAGTAATTAATAATTGTTATTATTACTATTCTCCTACCTACTATTTAATGAGTTATGAGTTCGATCCTCACTAGCTACCAATATAAACTAAATAAAATATTTTATTTTTTTTTTTTTTAGGGTTGAACAAGGAAGTGTAGAACCCTTGTCACATGACCTAAAATACGACATGTCGCTGGTAGGTGAAATTTTAAGTTCGAACTTCGATCCCTTAAAAAATAATTCTTTTGAGAAACTTAAGAGATTTAAGAAGAGTCATCATTGAAAGTAAAATTCTGTTTGTATTGATCTTTTTCTAATCGCTTTGATTTATACTTACATTGTTGAAAGGATTATGAATTTTGAATGGAAAAAACAACTTTTAAAAATGATAGAAATATTGCTTGTGAGATACGATATAAAAAAAATTAATTTCATATTTTGTGATCCAAATGTGGATTTTATTTTTTCTTTAAAACAAGAATATTAAAAACTGCCAATATTTTATTTGAAATCTATTCACAATTTAAAATTATATATTTTTAAAACTGAAAACATTTTTATTTGCTATTATTTTCGTATGACTTTTTTTTCCCTAGCGGCATTTAATATTTATATTATCATCATCATCATCATTATTATTATTATGTGCAGTTATTTCGGCGCCAAAAATAATGTACTCCATTCATTTACAAATGAGGTGACTGTTTGTTTTTTTTTTTTTAGTTCGTAGCTACTTAGTCCTTGGTTAAAACTTAAATATGTCCTGTTAGTTTGAGCGACTATTTGCTTCTTTACATGTTCTTGCCTTCTTTTTCAGCCTGTGAATTACTAAATTACTTTGTCATGATCAGGTAAGAATTTCATTTCATTCTTAACTTTTAGTTTTTTTTAGGTTATTATTCAGTATTTTACATTGCATTAGAAAAAAATAAAGCATCAAACAAAACAAAAAACAACTATTAATTACTGAATGAAGCTTGGCTTTAGGTCACTTTGTAATTGTTACTTCATGCGGGGGATGAAAAATGAAACACTGTCGTTTAAATCAATTCGATTGATTAATTAACGATAGTATTTCATTATTTTTTTTCCGAATCTAATTTTAAAATTTTTTTTTTTTAGTCTGATGATTTTTTAAAGGACTCATTGTAAGAATAAACAAACAATCTTTTTTTTTTAAAAAAAAAAAAGTGGTTTAAAGTGTTATTGAAAAAAAAGGACATTTTTTTTAAAAAACAAAAATAAGTAACCAATTGAAACAAACAAAAACTCTTTAAACATTGACATTATTTTAAACAAATTTCAAGTTCGTTAGCGGTCCATTAGTACGTCAGATTGTCGTTTTATTTCCATTGTTTTATTTTTTTATCTTTTAATTCGTTATATAATTTAAATATTCATTTATTTTAAATTAAGCTTAAATTGTTTTGTTTGGCGAAGAAAGTCATTGTTATATTCTATTTACGTCCCTTTGTCCACTCGTAGCAGCAGCAGCCATTAATTGACTCATGGTAACCATGTGCTTTATTCGTGAAGTTGATGTCGATAGGAAAAAAGGAGAAAGAGCTATGTATGCTTAAGATTTTCAATTCTGAAGACAACTATTGAATCAGGGAAATCTTGGACTTAACAACAGACTGACATGTTTTTTAATTTTGCCCCTTAAAATTTCATAAAGGAAAAAAAAAAAAAAGGGAGAGAGAAGAAAAGGCAAATCAGTGTAAACTGTAAATCGATTTACTCTGCAACAGGTTTGTGCAAATAATAATAATAATAATATAAAGAATCTTCTTTTTTCTCTTGCCACATCAATATTTTTTATTAGGCTGTAATTATTTTTAGATTTAAAACAAAAATTTGAAACCAAAAAATGCTATCGTTTTTAGATCCTCTCTTTTTTTTCTTTATAACGTTTACCTAAAAAAGAATATATATTTATTTTATATTCCTATCTATAATTACTTGGCTTGTATCTTGCTCTTATTTTATTTCATTTTCTGTTTTGACTTTGCGATAATTCGACTCACCTGAACATTTTTGTTGGCGAGCGTCCAACACTCAACCGGCCTGAAATTTTTCAAAATAAAAAAAAAGAAAATAGCATTAAAAAATTCTTTTTCTTAAAATAAACACGAAACTGTTGGAAAAAATGAAAACAATAAATTACCTTGCTTCATTACGATACGAATGATTTTTGTAACCTTTCTTTTAAGTTTCTTTCACTGCTCTTGAAGAATTTTTAAAGTATAACGACATCAACGTTTATTCATAACTTTTAAAAGTCAGCATGCAAAAATTTCAGTTATCAATGTATTTTTTTTTTTTTTTTGATTAAATTCAAAACTTGTACAATAAAGTTCCAAAAATATTCGATCATTTTTAAAACTTTTATAGCTAAAAAAAAGTAGCTGGAGGCGGAATGACGAAAAATTAATTGACTTTTAATTTAAAATAAAATTCCAAGGAATTAATATTCCAGAGTTTTCTGATCTTTTTTAAAAAACAAAACAAAAAAAAAACCACTTGAATTTTATTCCGAATTTTTAGGAACGGCAAAAAAAAAATTGTTCATTAAACTACAACATTGAGTTATTTTTTTTTAATAAAAAAAGGATTTGAAATATCTCCAAACACCATGAAATTGAAACTAAAAAAAAAAAAAAGTCGTTTCCGAATTTTTTTATTTATTTTTAATTGTGAGATCTGTTTTTTTTTTTGGGGGGGGGGTTCATTTTAACTGTAACTTGCAAAAATTGTTACATTTAGGTTATTTTGTTTCAAGGCGTAGAATTTTTTTTTTACTAAGTGATCCTTGTTTATGTATTTTTTTAAAAAATTCTACTCAAATGCAAAATGTATTAATTTAAAGAGAAAAAAGTACTAAAAAATCGTATTATATTTTTATCAAGATTTGTTGTTAGATTCTTTGCCGAATTTAAGTGTTCTGAGCAGTGATTTAAAAAAAAAGTTACCTTTTTTTTTCTTCTTTTTTTTACACTCATTATTACACTAAACTTCTAGAACTAAAAAGTAAAAATTTGTGCAAACAAGAATTTTTACACTTGGATCTTTTAAGATAAAATTTGTCATAAATGATTTAAATGCATTTTCATTTTAACTTTTTGTTTTTCTTTTTTTTTTTTTAAACAAACATCACTATTTCATCAGTTTAAAAAAAAAAAAAAAAAGAATTAACTATTTGTTAATGATTATGAGTTAACTTAAGCCGTCATTTGAAGAAAAAAACAACTAACTTTTGATGAAGTGTAGTAAAAGTAAACTTCCTATTTCATTTTGATGAAATTGTCAGATTCAATTTTTTAAAAAGTCTCTCTACATATCTTATTAAATAGTTTACTTTAAAATTAACTTAAATACTTTTTTTTTCTTGCTTCATTATGGAAATTGACATTTTTCATTTAAGATCTTCATGTATGTAAAATAAAATAAATACTTTAATAATTACTAAGATGATCATTTTTTAAATTTGTTTATTACATAAGTTTGTTGGCTGAAACTTTCAAAGCTATATAATAGTTTAGGCTTTGAACTGCATTTTAAATAATACTTTATTGAATTGTCTATATACTCTTTTAAATAATTTTAAAGGAAAGGATTTCCTGTCCAAAATGGCTTCCTAGCTTTTCAATAGAAAATCCTTTCAATAATGGAAAGGAAATTTAATACTTTTTTTTTTCTAGTTTTAATCCTGATAAGTTTTTACCCAATTCCAAAAATTATTTTTGTAATTTGATCTATGCAATATTTTTGAGTATGGTGCATTTCAGTAACTGTCAAAATATTTAGCAATTTTAGAAAATAATTCTTTCAGACTTAATGGAAAAGTTGGAAAATTGTGTAATAAACCAGTTTCAATTTCTTTAAATGCTAGTGAAAAAAGGTTAAAATAAATAAATTTTGTATTTTAAAAACTAGTTGTTTCTCTTGGTATTAATGGGCTGTACAGATAAAATTATATTAAAAAAAATTATGAATGCCAAAATGATATGTAAATAAAAGCTATTTAACTTTTCTTTTTCTTCTAGTGTATAATGCATCAAAGCAACACAACATGAAAACTGTTGACATTGCTATAGGACAACAGCAATGTGTGACTTGGAATTGGGTAAGATTACATCCGGGCTTAATGAAGTGTCATTGAAGAAGCAATTACCTTTGCGTTTTTCACAAGCATCACATCATTCATTTGCTGAAAAACGCCCTCTCCAGTCTGACTCGCCTCATGTTCGACATGTTTCTTATTTCCAAAGACTAGATTTGCAAACTGTAAAAGATGGCAATTTTCTTAAAAGTTTGCCACAGTATTCCACGCCGTCTCAGTTTTCGAAGTATTTTTATAGCCATCCACAGGCCAAGTATTTAGGTTCATCTGATTATAATTCCAAATTCAATGAATCTTCAGTTCATAAAAAAGAAAAGTCTTCCAACCCTTATTCCCGGCCACTGAGTGCTAAGGAATTGGTACAGAAATTTTCAGACAGAAAAATGGCATCCTCTTCCATTACCATTCATAACAAGAATGATAGCTACAGCTGTAAGGGTAATTTCCCTATGAACCTCAACTTCTTCCTCAAGCCACAAAGCCTTTTAAAGACTGATGTTGCCTTACAGAAAGTTGAAACTATAGCCAAACATTCCTTGATATCTGACAGTAGTTTGTTGTTAAGGTCCGTCTCCAACAGTTCGTCAAAGGAAACTTTTACTACAAACAGTGTATTACCCCAAAAAGCTCCTTTCTTGTCAAATAATCCTGCTCATGTCCCATTTTCTTCCTTCGGCAAACACATATCTTCCATTCCTAAACCAGGTACTGCCCAAGTGAAAGCTTGTGAAAGGCCACTTTCTGTTAGGAACTTAAATTACACTCCAGCTCTATCTTATGACGAAGTAATGCTTTCACATGGTGAAGTCATGGACACTCAGTCAGATCTTCCCAAGGAGGAATCCGAGACATTGGATAATCACGGCCAAACAATGTATTATAAAATTGGATACAAAGCAGAAAAATGTTTTTCTGAAATGAAACTATCAATGGCTGCAGGCTTTAGTCCTGAGAATTCTAAAATCAAATCTCTTTTGGAAGATGAAGATGGATTTCAGGCTGTGAACCAAGAAACAAATTCACTTTCTGCAGAGATGTCCTCTGCAATTAGCTACTCACCTGAGAATAGCTATATAAAAAGGTTTGTTATTAAAATTTAAAGTTTCTGTTTATATCATTTCACATTTTTAATTTTTTTTCTTTCCTCATATATGAAAACACTTATATAAAAAAAAAAAATATTTCCTCTACAATTTGATTTTTGTTGTTAAAGATGTGGCCTTGAACAAGGTATCTATTCTGAATAGCTTGATATCTGATGCTTGATAATTAATACTGAGAATTTTACATTATAATGGTGAAATATTTTATTTGTAAAATATTCTTAATTACGACATTTAGAATGATCAAATGGTTTTAAAAATAAACCTATAACATTGGAAGTTAATGAAACTCACATTTTAGTGTCTTATTAGTCTTCCCATATCAAATATTAACCTTTATTATTCTGTACATAACTTCATTTGCTGTACAAAATGTTTATCCTGCCACTGAAAGTGACTTTGATTCCTGAATTTGAATTTGTTTGAATTTTATAGTTATGTTGTCATATCCTGCTATGGCAACATAAAGCAACTTTGAGTGAAATTAACAATAAGGATATTGCAATTGAGAGGCCTTGAAAACAAATGCAGTGGAAAAGAAGTAATATTAATAATACAGAGTGCTAATGGTTAAGCTAGGTACCTCCACGAGATCGCTAAAAAAAGAGCATAGCATGATGAAAAAGACGCTAAACTTGATGAAAACAAAATTTTATCGTCTAAATGTTTATTATTAAGAGGAAAGATCAAAGTATTTTTTGGGTATTTTTTTACATTTTTTAATCGTTCCTAACAAGTCCGAAAATTTTGTTAAAAAATTTTTTATTTTTTTTGAGTCGGCAAAATTGACAGATGGCAATCCATTTTTTTTTCCTTTTTATAAAATCAATGAAAATCTCAGTTTGAAATTCAAACTTATTTTAAGAAAATCAGAAATTATGTTTATTTAAAATATTTTGAACCAAGCTTAACTTAGCTTCTGCGCCGAAAAGATGTAATTTGAAGATAAAACAAAGCAGGTCATAAACTTTCGTGTCACTTGACAGGTGATGAATGACATATTGATGGATTCCGTGAGGATAATTTGTTCTACTGAAGGAGAAAAGTGAAATATTTTACATTTAAGTGAACAAATTATTTACCTCGTTATTTTTAAGGAAAACTTTAAGCACTCTAATTTTTTGTTTTTTTTTGTACTTAGCTTATACCTTTACATTTACGATGCTTTATGGAAAATATATTATAAAGAAATTAAAATAAGACTGTGACAAATGAGATTAAATTTCATAAGAAAGGTATCTAATTAATTTATAGGTACCTTATGAAATTTTATCAGAAGTGTACATAAAATACTATAATTTTATGTACATTTACTACATTTTACTGTGTTATTTGCATTTCCATTCATTTTATTAATTTTGATATTTCTTTTATGGAAAAAATGCCATAACTGAGATTAATATAAAAATAAGATCATATAAATTTCATAAGATGATACTGATACTTTTAGGTACCCTTCTCCACACGTGTTTCGCAAAAGTAAAGGTCTTATCAGCAAAGAACAATGCTTAACTCAAATAACGCAACTTAATTGTATTCTGGTTGGTCCTCCGTACTTTATAATTAGAGCCCGATTATAAACACAAAATTACATTTCTTAATTACTGCGGATCTTCTGATTAGTCAAAACGATACCATTTACAACGCACTAAAAAAGATCTATCTCATAAGGACACATACAAAATCTGATGTGGCTTTTAACTAATTTTACAATATTTTAACAACTTAATCTATTATAATTAAAAAATAACAAATAATTGTATTAAAAATTCATTTTCATTTTTCATCAAAAAATTTTTTTTGCTTTCAGAAAATATTGTCCATATTCATAAAAACAACTAAAAGCATTTGAAATTAAATAATATCTTTGTTTTATTGAGTTTTTAGCATGTTACAATTCAGAGCTGATTTTCAGGTAGGGGGAATCTAATTAAAAACAAAAAAAACATGATTTGCATTCCTCAAAGCCTTGTGCTTTTAAAAAAACTATTGTAATCACTAAACCTGATGCGATCGAATTTCTAGCGTTTTCGTAAATTAGTTGGGGGGGGGGGGGTAATGAATATAAAAAAATATTTCTGCCATGACTTTAATAAAAGAAAACATATTTATAATAATTTTGATCATCTGTGAATACTTTCTGAAAGTTACATTAACATCCGGCAATTATTTTTATTTTTGCGAGATTTTGCAAATTAATGTGTCATACAAAAAAAATGTGCTAAAAATTGTATGCTATTTTACTAGTTCCAGTAATAGAAAGAGAAACAAGGATTTTTAAATGAAAATTCAGATCCTTCTAAAAAGAAGGAAAAATTTTTTAAAATAATTAAAATAAACTGATCTTTCCTCTTAAAAATCACATAAATATTTAGATGATAAAATTTTGTTTTTGTCAAGTTTGGCGTCTTTTTCATCATGCTATGCTCTTTTTTTAGCGATCTCGGGGAGGTACCTAGGTTAAGCTGATAAGAATTAAGTACTGCACCTGACTCATAGCTGAAAGTTACATTCTGTATTGGACCACAGAAATTAGGTTGTACCTTTTCTGTTTTGTTAAAGCAATTTCTATTTTGGATTTGCTTCCTCACTTGGCAATCTGCATTTATTTTATTTTTTTTTCTCTCCATTTGTATAGCCGCCATCAGATTGATGGGCATGTTGCTATCAATTCTGAAGGTGAAACTGATGATTGCTTGACAGAAGAAACAGATTCTGATTATGAAGGTATGTTGTTCTTTGAATACATTTTTTGAGGCTATAAAATTATCCAATTTTTAAATATTCAAACAAGTACATTCTTTCACTGTCTGCAATTAAATTTTAAATTTTGATGTTTAATGAATATGTAATGTTAAATCTTGAAATAGTAATGACTTTAATTTTCATTTTACTGTAAAATAATTTTGTTTGTATTGAAGTTTCTCTTTACTTTTACAAGCTTTTTTCTTTTTTTACTTCAGACACATGCATTTTTTTTTTTCTCTCGATAAAAGGCTTTTCCTTTTCCCAAAATAACATTAATTAGTGAAAGTTATTCTCAAAATCTGATAGTGAAGTGTAAACAACTGGAGGAAGAAGAAAAGAACATGGGAGGGATAATGGTCTATTTGGACATAAAAGACACTGAATTGGCTTAGCAAAAAAAGAAAAGAAAAAAACAGGCAGAAATGTGATGCCCATTTTGAAACCTGTTATATCTGGGATTCTGTTGGCATTTTTTCTATCCCGGTTATTACTTTATGCCACTTTCAAATAAAAATACATTCAGTCAGGGAAATGGGCAAAAGAATGAGTTACTTTTCAAATTTTTGTTCCAGGTGCTAATCATTTCCTTTTGGGGGGAAAGTGTCACTTGCCAAAATTGACCAATGTGTTATTTGTGTGAGCTCCCACAAATCTACCTACCAAATTTATTTCTAAGTTGAAATTGGATATTTTGATTGCCTAAAACATGCAGTGTTTTTTTAAGTGAAGTATTCTCTTGAATTTAAGTTACTGCAATTGCTGATTTGAAGTGAATAAATTTTCTTTTATAAAGACTGTTCTAATTTCTGATGATACTGAATAAACATAAACAACAGGGAAATCTTTCTGGTTGAGTAAATTCTGTAATTTTAGAAATCTCTGCACATTAAAAAGAAAAATGGCTTTAACATAATGAATAGTGCAATATTACTAACTAGCTTAAAACTACACTATCAGGTGACAATTAAGATAGCTCCTGCGGAGAGCTTTTCATTGGGCCTTCAGCTTGTTCAGGGGTTTGAGAGTCCCTAAGCCTTTGCATATTCTCAGCATTGGAAGCTCTCCTGGTAGCTGTTCAATTTGGGTTTTCATTTGCACAGGACTTACTTTTCCTTGCTGCAGCCATAGCTCTTTTGATTACAATCTGGTCTTCTGTTGGCGGAGATTTCTTTTTGCAAGGCATATTGCTGTTGTATACAATAGACAATAATAAACTACAGAAGAACTCAGAATTGATCGCTGCATTTAAGTATTGAATTGATATCTAAGCTTACCTTTTAAAAGTTCAATGATAATTCTTCTGCCACCACTTAATTTAAAGGCAATTTGATGTACATAGGTCCTTACTTTCCATACAAACAATTATTTTTATTTCATGGGTGACTTTCGCTGAATTTCACAATTAATTTTGATTATTCTCAAATTTCCAAGTTATAAAAAATTTGTTACAAAAAAAAAAAAATCATGTAAAATTTGCCAAAAACAATAGCAGTAAGTAAAATTTTGGAATCCAAAATTTCAGGATTGCAGGTCCAGATTCAACCCAGAATGTGTTTAATTTGCTCATAGTTGGCCTGATTCTAAAATGGTATATTTTGGGCTATGACTTCTAGGAGTGAAGTTGAAAAGTGTTACACCCTGACATTCACATTTATTTATATAGATATAATAATTACTGTTGTGTATTTCTTTCATGTCCCACCCTATAGTGGGAAGCGGGGTAAATTTGTGTGGTTACTTCCCAAGCAAATTAAACCATTTAGTTAACCTGTTTTGCTACTACTATGTTTCTTAGGCGGCTGACTTATTTGTTCAAGGCACTCCAATATCTTTGTCTATTAAGTGATCAGCTTGGTTTTGAAATAGGCTTTGTCGTTGATGTTATGTTGCTGGTCTTCATTAGTAACCTTCACCATGATAATTTCTTTCTAGAATTGTTCCCCCCACCACCACCATTGCATTTTTTTTTTTTTTTTTTAGGGTGCAAAAAACATGAACACATACTGTTTTAAAATTGTTATAACTTTAATTATATTGTGCGTATAGATTTAATTTTTGTACACTAATAAAAGAATGAATGAAGGTTTTCATTTTGTCAAAAATGTGATGTTTCCTCGTGTTTACATAAGACACTCACAGTTTGCTCTTTCTTTCACCTGACTCATATTTATTTGTCTTGTTGACGAATAAAGTTATTTTGTTGTTTATAAATAGACAAAATAATTCACCTTCAGAAAAACCATCAGGTATATTGATGGTTGCCAGTAGCTTCCATAAAATTAGTCGAGCATGAATGATAGTAGCCACTAGTGGTCATCATCACTTTCCTCCACGTTGCTAGTGTGGTTATCATCTTTGACCACTTCACCATCAATATCTACTTGAGTAAAGCCTTCAAAATCATCATAGGAGTCCTACTCAAAGAAAACCCCTGAATAAAGGCTTTGTTGAATATTGATACGGCCAAAAAATTAACGTGGGTTTAATCAGTGTTACACCTCATGTAGTCTAGAAGAATTCAAAATGGCGTTGGAAAACAGAAGTTTAACCTTGTTCCAAAGTAGTAGTAAGTGATTTCTAGCTTAAAATACCAGAAATAACTGTTGACAGGTGTTTATTTATAACACCTGTCTCAAGGCAACAGAAGACTGAATGCACCTAGAGCAGTAAAGGGAGAGAATTCTATGGCGACAATTTTCGCTTGCAGCATGATATAGGTTAAACATAAAATCATTTACATGGAAAGATATTGAGCAAAATATGATTTATAGAATGTTGGGTAATCAAGGAATTATATCATTATCATTTCCATCCCCCCAAGGGAGGCAATAAAGCCACTAAGACATGGTGGTGGGAGTGTACAGAGTATGAGATAATGAGGAGCACTATTAAGGAAAGAGAACATTAAGATGGCAGAAAATAACAATTGAAATTACATTTAAATTTTTGAAGATCAAAGTTGACTGGAAAGCCGGAAGAGGAGTTCCACAAGCGAGAAGTGTGAGAGAAGAAACTGTTAGCATAGAACTTATGGTTACATCTACTCATTTCAACTGTAAAATGATGAGACTTAGCTGCCAATCTAGTACTGCACTTAAATTCTAGCTATCACGGAGGAAAGTTCATCAGAACAATTACCATGAAAGTATTTATAGAAAGGGCACAGGGAAGCTACATGACAGGAGTGGGGAAAGTAACTGAAACTGAGATGCCAGGTCAGAACCTCTAACATAACAGATTTTAGGGGGGAATAATCACTAAATATATAGCGTGAGCACTGGATCATATGTGACAGCAATATTCAAAGCATAGATGAATGGTAGCCATATATGTAAGATAGATTCTGGCAAGATAAATTGTGTAGCATGGCACAGTGAACCAACTTTCCTAGCAGTGGATTCAATGTAATCTTTTCACTTTATGTCGGTGGAAAACGTTAACCAGAGAAGGTGCAAGGAGTCGCTCTCTTAGAGGTCAGCTAGTATCGTCCATGCTGATGGAAAACAAAAGAGGTTCTCGGAGATGATTAAAAGAGAGCAGTTTCACTTCAGAGGTGTTAAAAGTAACGATCCATTCCTTGCCCCAGTTAACAGATTGTACTTTTTTTCTTTTTTTTTATAGATCAGCTGCCAATTTCACCTTGTTGAACACTTAGTGCTAAAATGGGTAAATAGTTTTGTCATCACCATAGATACTGAATTGAGAACTGATCTCATCAGCAAGGCCATTGATGGCATTTAGAAACGGCATAGGTCCATGGGGTATAGCTCTGGTGGGGGAGACACCTGTATTAAGGCAAAAGGAACTGGAAGAGTGACTGTTCAAGAAACTTTCATTTTGTGATTTGATAAGAAAGACTGAATCAGTTCACAAATTTGTCCAGAGATACTATAACCTTTCAACTTTTGAAGACCAGCATGCCAAACCATATTAAATGCCTCTGAAACGCCCACAGTTTTACCATTCTTATCTAGAGCTTGATAGAATCTTTCAGCAATAATCATTAATACGTCGTCAACAGTTGACTTAGAGAGACAAAAGCCATATTGCTTATATGAAAGAAGACTGAGAGGTGAGATTCTTAATCAATTCAGAGTTGATTAGTCTCTAGTAATTTGCCAAAAATAGGTAGAAGGCTAATAATAGGCTGATGGTTAGAAGGATCAAGCGATTTGCCAGAGTTAAAGACTGGAACTACCAAAAAGGTTTCCAGCAAGCAAATAGCAGCAAGGCATTTATTGAGTTTAAAGAAAATGGGTTACATTTCTTAAGGACTATTGCGGGGATACCATCAAGTCAACATGCTTTGTGAAGATCCTGTTTAGAAATGATCACAGAAACTATGGCTTGTTATATGTATATTATTCAATAGAGCTATTAATGTGAGGTCAAGCAGATATACTCCAGATGAATTAATAGAATTTGAAAAGAATCTACAAGCAAAACATTGTTTTACCAGCAGAAGAAGTTAACACGTCATTGCGTGAAGCGAGAGAGGAGATAGAAGACGTAGTCTTATTTAACGTGCTATTACAGAGCTGCCAGTTGTCATGAGAACCAATCTTGGTAGAGGCTGTATGGTGTCATTTTATCAGCAAACACACTTAACATCTTTGAGGCCCTTTTACAATTATTATGAGCAGATACAAAGAAACATCTGTTGTGACTAGAACTGTCATGCTGGTACAGGTGGGAAAAGTGATTCTTGGACAGACCAGTATTTATGAGAATGCAGAAAAGCATCGCTGTTGGTTTTTATCCAAAAGGAAACCTCAGTGGCACAATTCGCAATAGGAAGGTTAAGAATATCAATCCAAGGAATGTCTCGAAGAACGTCAAAAAATGAATCCCAATCAGCACACTGGTAACAGAAAGTCTTGTGAGGTTCCTTTCTAATAGACAGCTCAGAAGTAATATCAACAGATACTACAATCTGATCTGAATTGCCAAGAGGATATAGTTGTGATGCTCTACAAGAGCTAGGGCAGGAGGTAAAAAAAGAATGCTGATCAGAATTATTCGGGAGATCCACAATTTGACTGAATGGGCAACAAAAGTTGACAGTCTGAAAACTGGCAACATCAGTAACAAAATGCTTAAGCCACTTGGTGTGATGAACATCAAAATCAAACACAAAAATGTATGCAGGTGATGAGAGAGAAAAAAAATTCAATTCTATATTGTCAGAAATTTTGTCTAATATGTTAGTCCTGAGTAGAAGGAGAGCAATCAAGGAAAGAGATAGCTAGCTAACAATTTGCAATAATGAAAGTTGAAAGCGGATCAAAGAATCATCTGGGGACTCGGAAGACAATTACTTTGCAATTGGAAGATTTTTCCAGATGTAAACACCAAGGCCATGCATAAGTATCTTGGAATTTTTTCAACAAAGAGGAAGATAGTCTGGAACAGAGAGTTCATTGGTAGCATTAGAGAAATTTTTTAATTATTTTCACAATGTGCAGATTTTAATATTAACCATCTAAAAGGAGGGGAGAGTTATAAAGGGAATGGATTAATTCATCAGTTCATTTTTCTCTATTTTAGTTGTGAATTCTGGTCTCTGCTTTACTGAATCTCAATACATTGCTTGTAAACATTTGTTCTATTGCATTTCAATATTAAAACTAACAATTGCCATCATTATTGATAGCGCAGGTACACTAGTTTATAGAATCATCCTTTTAATGGGATAATCTGAATAGGAAAGAACAAAATGAATAAATGACTATAGTTGGATTTTTTTATGCTAACAGATTGGGGGAGGGGGAAACTCGGACAGCTAGGCAACTCAAAAGTGTTGTACCCGAAACTCGATATGAAAGGAGGAAAAATAAAAAAAGATAGAACTTTTGACTGTTGTAGCAGCATTTCAGTGTCCCCTAGGCATGGTTTGAGATTGCAACGAACTGCCTTGTTGCTTACACACAATGTCTGTCCTTGTAATAGTAACAGTGGTGTAACAGTATAACAGACTGTTTTAACAAGATAACAATAACTTTCTGAAGAGTGGAAGGGATTTCCTTTCAGCTTTCCAGATGGTTTCATTTAAATGTATTGTAGTTTCGTTCATCCAATCAGATAGGATCTACAACAGCAAACGTTAAACTGGTCAACAAAGAAAAAAAAACAGATTCCCTTCCTTTTTTTTTTTTTTTTTTTACCTTGACTGACCAACACACAACCATTTGAATTCCATCACTCCCCACCTTCACACACACACAGTTTCTTTGTGAGTACAAGTTACAACACTTTTTTTTTTTTTTTCAAAAAAGTTATGCTGATTGGATCCATTAAGGAATGTATAACAAAAACAAAGGAAATTGAAAGCCTTTTTTGTCTTTTTTCCTCTTCCTCTTCTTCAAAGTTAACAGCTATTACTACATAATTTATTAGGTGAAAAAGTTGACAAATTTAAATTAAAGGTTGTAGCTCATTTTCTAATATATTTCATTGAGAAATTTCAGTCTCATCCTAATGTTCTCTTTTTCAGAAGAGTGTGAGTTGGACAGTAGTTATAGCAGTCTGTCACAGCAGTTGTCTAGTTTACAACCCAAGTTAACATCCTCTGATCAGCCAAATAGCACTTCAGGTGCACAACCAATTATCTTTCCAGCCCTTACTGCCAGTCTATTCCCAAATGTACCACCCACAATCAATTTTGTGTACAATGGATGCAAAGGTGACTATTATTCTCATTTAACATCTGGTTTGTGTTTGTTTATTTTCCTCAGATTTATAACCACTTGTTTTAATTTTTCTTTTCTTTTCTTTTTCTTCTCCCTCCTCTAGTTGATTGCTTACCTTCAGAGATGAAACGTTTGTTGAGATGGCGGCTTAGCCCAATTACGCCACTTGTTGTAAAAAGTGCTTTAATGAGGGCAGGCTTCAAAATAACAAAGAGTAAGTAATTTGATTACTTGCATTTGTATTTTTATTATTAACTATCATCCTACTGACTATTGAAATTTTTGCAAGCAAAAAGAAAAATGTTTGAAATTAATGGTGATAATTTCTTTAAATTGCATTGGAGAAAATATTTTGCTGTCTGAAGCTCCTGTCCGGACACTTAAATTATGGTAAATTTCCTCATCTGGACATTTAAAAACTTTTTTGGTGACTCCTATTGAAATATATATTCCTCTAGAGACTGCTAAATTTAACATTTATTTATAAAAAGTAAAATTCCAATCCAGGACGTTTGTGTGTGTGTTTTTTTTTTTTTGTTTTTTGTTTTTAATACAAAAAGAGGAGTGAGATAAATATTCTGAAGTTACAAATATGAAAATTATTTCTCTCTCTGGGATTTCTTTAGCAATCATATATATCTTGTTCCTAAGAAATATCCATTGTTTCTAGTATTCTCTGGCAAAATTCACTTGGTCCATCATCAGAATTGTTGGTTAAATTGTTTTTGCACAATTTCCATCCTTATTTTATAAGGCTTTATCATCTATTTAAAAACATTTAAGAATCATTGTTTGAACTGGAAAATTAAGTATTTGTAAATGGCTGTTACTTTTTCAAAACAACAGTTATTGAATGGTTTGGTTTCTGAAACCATTTAGGAAAGATTATATTTGCATCAAAGTACCATTTTGTGATGAATAAATCATCTTAATATCCAAACAAAGCAGACATGGCAACATTGAGAATCTTACCAGGAATTATTTCTCTAACATTTTTAATGAATCCTTAAAATGAAAAATAAAAATAGTGTAAGGTATATTTTCCCAAAGGTTGCTTGCTTGCTTTTTTTTTTTTTTTTTTTTTTTTTTATTTATTTATTTAAACAAAAGCCATTTATGTACAAGTTTGGCTCTGGTAGCCTGTCAGCTGTCTTTATTCATATATTTTAGAAGTCGAATATTGAAATTTTAACAGTAAGTGAAGGCTGCGACTTGGCATTTCTTTAATGTCCAGATGTTGGAACTTCTCTTCCCATACGGCCTACTTTTAGTATCAGTCAGTTTTTACAGTTTGTTTTTTTTATTAGATTCCTGACACTACATTACTTTATACTGCAATCTTCAAAAGATTTTAATTAGAAAATTATTTTGATTGGTTTGTTTTTATACATCTAAATGTAAACATCTTGATAAGTAATGTATCTTTTTCTCTCTCTCTCTCGTCGTTTTTCTCTCTCTCTCTCTTGCCCTCATATATTTTTTTTTCATTTTTTCTCTAGAGAACTTTGATTGGATTGGTTGTTTTGGTAAGCACATGAAAAGCCAAGCATTTCGTACACTCAGAGATTTTCAGAAGGTAAAGTTCATTTAAAATTGCTTAATGAATATTTAAATGACACATTTTATCCATGTGTTGTATGTAATGTTCAGGGCTCTCGTACCTTTTCGCTATTGGCATGTATTCAGGCTGATGAATAGCAACAAGGTACCAGATTAGAAAACAGTTTGAGATCTTAGATCATTTTGAAGTAAAAGTATCTTTATTACTGTTTTTTTTTTTTTTTTTTTTTTTTTTTTTTTTTTTTGTTGTTGTTTTTTCCCAACCTTTTAATAAAAAATCATTTAGCTTATTTGTGAAGAGAAAATAATATAAATATACTGCAGATATTTCTCATATAAACTTAATGTTATTTTTCTTTGTTTCAGCTTAACCATTTTCCTGGTTCCTTCCAAATAGGCCGCAAAGACAGGCTTTGGAGGAACGTGTCCAAATTACAGCTGCATTTTGGGAAAAAAGAATATGGTTTCTTCCCACAGACATTTGTCCTTCCAACTGATCTAAAGCTATTCAAGAAAGTGTGGGAAGATGGTGGAAACCGTTTAAAATGGATTATTAAACCAGTGAGTTAAGTTCACTAACACTTCTACTACCCCCCTCCTTTACTTTTCTGATATCTAAAAACATTTGAAAATCATAGATGATTATGCTTGAATACATTTGGATGACATATATTTGAAAATAACTTATCCTGTTAAATTTTTCATTAAATATTCTGACAAAGTGAAAGTTTATACTGTTCATAAATTCCATTTGATTCAGGCTGTTATTTGTAAACCAATTTATATTCGAGTTTTAACTCTTCTATTTTCTACAAATTTCCATTTATTTCACTTGTCATCAAACTTAACATATTTGAATAGTTTCCAGTTGCATAATGTGTTTGCAATGTAACTTGTTTTAACAGTTTAAAATATTTTTTCCTTTTAATCTTCATAGAAAAAACACAATTTGATATATTAATTTTGTCATTGAAGATATTTACACTTAGCAATGCTTTTTTGTTTCAAATATAAAATATTTCCTTAAATCCAAAATGGTGCTTATTTCAACTATTTTTCTTTCCTGTATGATGATTTTGCTCCAGGAATCAATTCCCTATTTTTTTATAAATTGAAAAATTCACTGTTATTCCAGACTACACTTATTTGTTACAAGACTTTTTTTTATTTATTTATACAAATAAGCCTTACCTTTTTAATTTCTTAAAGCATAATTGTATTTTCTACAGAAATCAATTCTGCAACAATGTCTTGTACATTAGTTTATCCCTGTCAATGTTTAACTTAATCTTTGCACAAACATTTTCTAAATGTTCCCTCTTTGCAGATCTTATTAAAAATAAAATTAAATCAGAAATATTTAGTCTTATCAATGGTGGATTATTTAATATCAATATAATGCACAATTTTAGTAGCCATAATTTAGCAAATTGAGAACCCCCCCCACCACCACCCGTTATATTATTGTTGATATAAGGTAAATGAAATAAAATAGAGAAACCTTAAAATAACCATGATTTTTTTTTTTTAACTCCTAAGGTGCAGCTTTAAATGGAGATTAAATTTCACTTTAAAATTGAATAAACACAAATGAATTTCTTTTGAATTCAAATCTTATACTAATTTTCTAAAAATTTATTTTAAGCCAGCATCAGCTCGTGGCAAAGGAATAAGAGTTGTCCACAAATGGAGTCAAATTCCAAAACGTCGACCTATCATTGTTCAAAGGTATGTGTTTTTCAATATTTAGCTTCTGTTGCAAATTTCAAATTTTTCAATTTCCCATTTTACCATTTTATGACTTTCCTCTTTTTTTTTTTCTTTCCCCTCTTAGGTATCTCTCCCGACCTTACCTTATCAATAGCAGTAAATTTGATATCAGACTTTATGTGCTAGTAAGCTCTTTCGACCCTCTCAGGATTTACTTATATTCTGATGGATTGGTCCGGTTTGCATCCTGCAAGTAAGTATTGCATGATTGTCACATTTATTTAATTTTACCTTTTTCATATTGTAAAAGTATTTGTTTTGTAATTATTCCAGGTATCAAATATCTAATTTTGAAAAAAATAAAAAAAATAAAGTTCTCTTCTACATGAATTCAAATGATTTTTTTGATTTTCTTTTTAATTTTCTTTTTCTCTGCTTGTAGGTATTCTACCACTATAAGCAGTCTAAGTAATCGCTGCATTCATCTCACCAATTACAGCATCAATAAGATGAACCCATTTTATCAAAACAACACAGGTGATAATTATCAAGGACATAAATGGTATGCTAATAGTTGTATATATGATACATTAACTTATCAGGAAAGAAAATAAATTCTACAGTTCATATTTTAACCAAAATATAAACATTTTCACTATTATAATCTCATATGTATCTTGTTTTTGTGTGTGTGTGTGTGTGTTATTTATGAAAGTATATAAAATAGACATATGTAAAATTTCATTATGGGATAATGTAAGCAGATTTTAAAAAAAAATATTTGAGTTATTAATATAATTTAGGAATTTTGCTTTATTTTAGATAAGTGTTGAAATAAAAGGTATTTTTGGTTACATTGTAGGAGCCTGAAGACATTGTGGAATTATTTGAAAAAGCAAGGAGTCAATGTTCATAATATCTGGGAATCTATCAAAGATATTGTAATCAAAACTATAATCAGGTAATTCTATTTTTTTTTAATTTTCTATTAATTTGGTATTTTCTATTTCTGGACATTTTATTTTTAAAAACTTAGTTTTGCAGCATTCAAAATTTTATCAGAAAAACTGGTTTCTTTTTTATATAATAGAAATGTTAACAAGATTTGATAGGTTTTTCAACAAATTGTACAGAAACATTTATAAATTTAGGTTGACTACTCAATGCGTTGTCTGCTGGTGATGTCTCTCCTTCCACAGACACCACTTCCAATAAATACGCAAGGCAGCTGAAAGTGAGCACTCTACAAATTATCTGTACCATATTTGATGAGAAAACTTCCTCATTCACTTTTCACATTGTCTTTACTGCTCACTGGTCCAGTCTAAGTTTTTTTGAACAGGAGTAGAGGTTTATCTCTTGTTTTTTGTTTAGGATTGGGTTTCCGGTTCCTTCTGAAGTCTTTTCATTCTCTTTCACTCCCAGCAGCCTCTTGTGTGGCATAGTTGCCTTGCTTCAGATGAATTTAAAAATATACACTGTTTCAGAAATGCTCTGACCTAGTCTTCTAGTCATTAGTTTCTTTCTTCATTACTACATTTACCCTATCATAGAAACATACCCACTGACTACTAAATTACTTAATAGAATGGAACATCTCTCAAGACAAAACAAAAGAATCACATTATGCTGGATACCAAGCCACATTGGTATACAGGGTAATGATAGAGCTGATTCAGAGGCAAAAGAAACCAATAAACATTAATCACTCAAATACAAAAATCTCTTATACTGATTTCAAATCTACCCTAAACTCATCATAAATGGCAGAAGCATTGAAAATCCAACCCAGTACCATCATAGGAGAGTGAAAGATGGGGGTTATTTACATCCCAATTATTGTCCTCATCTTTGTTATCACAATGTTTCGGCTGTTGTGCCCTCTGGCCTTCATCAGATGTATATTGATCTGGGTAACCTACAGGAAATTTTTGTTAGCTCTGCTGCTGTAACAAAAGAGCAAAGCTTCAATGGGTGCAGTCAAGTATGACAGGCGGCAACAGCAGCAGCACACACCGGCAGTCAGGTTAGGTTTAAGGAAGGTCATTATTACAGTAGATATTTCAGTCACCATTTGCAAGAATGGCAAAAGACAATTTTCCTTGCCTCCACACCTTCATATTTCCAAAGTTTAGTACCAGTACCAACAACTGATATTTGTCAATCCAATTATGATTGTTTTGCTTTGTAGTGGAGAAGCCATGGTTTCCAGTTTAACAAGAGCTAATTTGAAAAGCCCTTACTCTGCATATGAGTTGTTTGGATTTGATATCCTGTTGGATGAAGCTCTCAAACCTTGGCTCCTGGAAGTGAACATCTCTCCCAGGTAAGAGGGAATAAACTCTTAATTTATTTTACAATGTTCATTCTTTGTTTAGCACCTTTATAATATTTTTCTTTATATTTCTAGCCTTCATTCCACCACTCCATTGGATATAGAGATCAAAGAACCACTGGTCTGTGATGTACTCAACATTGCTGGTTTTCACTTGCCTGTTAAAGATGATCTAATGGCCAATGTTGTCAACAATCACATGGAAGAGTAAGCAATCATAATTAAAATTCAAAATTAAAAAAAAAAAAACATCAAAAAATGAAAAATTGTATAAATTACAT
This sequence comes from Acanthosepion esculentum, assembly GCA_964036315.1. Lineage (NCBI taxonomy): Eukaryota > Metazoa > Mollusca > Cephalopoda > Sepiida > Sepiidae > Acanthosepion > Acanthosepion esculentum. Next base: position 78,835,055 of record OZ038490.1, on the reverse strand, counting down.
TTTTAGTATGTGCTGTTTCAATTTTACTGATCCAACTGAAAAATATTAGAACTCATTTTCAAACTGTTTTTTAATATTGGGAACAAAATTATAAACCGATCCATTTCAAATGTCAATTTTAATTTCAAATTTTTCAAATTAAGCATAAATATTTGAAAAATAATATTGCCAAATCTAATTTTTATTTATAGTGGCCATTACAAACCTCCAAACAGATACTGCCTTGATAAACGACTCTACAGTCAAAATCTTTCTGGGGATGAAAAACTGAAGCATAACTACTATTGTCATCGCAATCTTGACATGGTAAGAGTGAACTTCTCTCTACCTATACATATTTTTCCAAATTTTTTTATACTTTAAAAAAGAAAAGAAAAAAAAGGAAACTATTCCTTATGATGATACCTTTTTTCTTTTTTTTTTTTTTTTTTTTTTTTTTACAGCAAACACAACAAACCATTTTGGATATATTAACTCCATATGATGTTCGCATTTTACTGCTGACTCTTGATGAAGAGAGGCGCTCTGGCAATTTTGAACGTATTTTTCCAAATTATGCAACTTCCAAATATTTACGTTTCTTTGAACAGTTGAGATACAGCAATCTGTTGCTGAATCAATGGCTTCAACGCTACCCCAAGTTGGATTCTCGAGGTTAGTGTTTTTTTTGTTTTTTTTTAATAAAGCAAATCAGTTTCACCTTTGTTTATTCCTTACCCCCAAAACTTTAGAATGTTGTACACACTATTTAGGTATCCACTACATGCCTGATTTGGCACACACATTTTCATGTATTTGAGGGGAAAGATTTCAATTCTTTATCAATTTCACAATACAGACGTCTTAGAATCTCTTTGAATATTACTAAGATAGCCAAAAAAGTTTTTTTTATGAATATATTTTAATGTACATTGCATTGATTAGGGGAAAAAAATGAATGCTGTCATCATACAATTTTATTTTTTCTTTATCTGTTATTCCTTTTACAACTTATAATTCCCTTAATTCTTTTTTTTTTTTTTTTTTCTTATTAAGTAGGACTGCAACGTGTTTACTTTAGTAATTCTCTCTTAATCTGTACAGCCCACTTTCTATTTTGTTTCCCCTCTATTTTATTTTTTTATCTCTAAGTAATCAGCTTGACTAGGCACAGAGACCTGCTATCCTGAAGTTGTGAATAAACAAGAAAATATAAAACTTTACTAGACAAATGAGGGATTTTTGTTTTTATTTTTCCTCTTCCTTCCAAAGTCACATTTAATGTTTTGAAATTATCTGGTGGACAGAGTTTTTGTTTTATTTATATGTAGTAAATGTAAAACAAAATTTCTAAGCTGTAGGAAATAAGCTCTAAAAGACTTTTTTTCTTTTCTTTTTTCTTTTTCTTCATAAATGTATATGAATATTTATTTTTTATTTAGGATTAATATTGTTAAAATCCTACTGTGAAATTGGTATTCATCTGCATGATCCAACAAGTGACGACAGACATCAGGTATGGTTTAGTTTTGTGTGCATTATTGATGGCTATTATAATACTGCTTCCTAAAATTATACAGAAATTAATGCAAATATTTGAATTTAATGAAAATAGGGGGAATCATTCTTCAATTTAGCCAATATCACTTGATGTTTGTGCAAAATGTTTATAGATTGAATGATAGAATTAAAATATTAAATACATTTTGTGCTTGATAAATTTAGCTACAAAATGGTGTTACTCAAAACCTACAGACACATTTTACTATTTGCATTTTGAGACTGTTCTAATGGCAATGTTTCAAGTGTGGAACTGAAATGAAAGTCATTAGGTATTGTGCATTTTCTTAAAAGTAAAGTTTAAATTGTATTCATTTCTTTATCGAAAAAAAAAAAGGGTTATCCAATTTTACTCTCAATATTTTGAAACAAGGACTAAATTTATAGTGTAAGCACATTTGATTTTCTTAGTGATATTGTAAGGTATGAAATTTTTTTTTTTTTTTCATATTTTAATATTACAAGTATGATGAAAGCTACCAAACAATTGGGCCTATACAGTTAAAAAAAACAATTTCATTTAACAAGAAAAATGTAGTATTAAATAGCATTTCTTGCAAATATATTCTCAATAGTAATATATTAGACAAAAAAGGAAATTAAAGATTTTAAACAATTCTTGATAGTCTTGAAAAACCTTCACACTGCACAAATATATATAATCTTCTGTCAGATTTGACAAACTTTTCAAGGCATTGCAAGCTTAATTAGCACATTTCTTGTACATGTAAATTATTCTGTTAGGTGCTTTTCTGACACTGTTATTTGGTCTTCCCAAAATCACACCAAAGATTATAAAATAATTTTTGTCATTGCTATCAAGTTATTTAGATCCTGACATAAAGTAACCAAAAATACTTAAACACTTTGTTTGAAATTTAGATTACTTGTAGTGGAAATTGTGTATATTGTTAACTATCCTCAAATTTATGTTTCTAGTTTAATCCTATCGGCTTTTAAAGAGAATTTAATCGTTATTAATGCCTGAGACACTGAAGTGTTTATTTGGAAGTAAATTAAAATGCTCCTATAATGTCTAGATTCTCTGTTCGGTCCAGTGTTAAGAATCCAATCCTGACACTGCTATTTCACTTAAGTCTGCTTCACTTTTACTTTCAGACATGGGTGGGGGAACAAAATTGTGATGATAATGACAGAATTTTCAGTTTACAACCTTTTCTCCTTTCTAATTTATTTACTGGCATGCTTTCTGGCTGTAGGTGGTGCCTCAAGTTGATCAGCCGACATATACTTGATATTTCAAAATAGTTTTACAATATTTTAGGCATATTCAGATGCTCTATTACTTAAAATGCATTAGATTTTCATGAGTTTTCAGGTGTTCTGATGATGAAAGGATTAAATGTTCCTCCATGCAAGTGAGCATTTCCTGTTTTACTGTTGTTAAATACTTCCTTCCCTTTTTCGGAACAGGTTGATGAACTGTTACTTGTATTTTACTTAAAATTGTATAAGTTTATCCTATACTAACTCATTATTAGTAAACCTCCCCGCTCTTTTCTTTTTTTTTTCTTTTAAATGAAACCTTCTGTCAAACCTGATTTGATTTTTAGATTACAAATATATTAATGAATTGATTACAAATTACAACAAATTTTGTAAAATGGATCTACAGCTTTATTTGCATGGGAATACTTTGCAGTAAATTCTTGCTGTGATTAAAATATATTTATTGCATAAATGTTAAGGTTGTATTTAGTTTCTTACCATATTTGTAATGAACTTAAGAATTAAAGATATGAAATGTTGAGTAGATTTTGCTATTTTTCTATTTTGTATAGTTTTCTTAATCTGGGTAAATTTTTTTTAATTTTTTTTTGTGTAACATTCATCTATTTCTTCTAGGACCACTGTGCTCTTTACTTTTGATTACAGATTACACAATCATGAAATATGAAATGAGAAATTTGTTTTTGAAATCCATAAACTGGGCCATCAAAATTAGGTCCAGAAATACTAACCTGTTTACTCAGTCATTTTTTTTTTTTTTTTTTTTTTTTTAGTGGATTCCTCCATCATTGATTGGAGCTTCTGTTCATTCTACAAGTCCAAAGTGTCTCTCAACTATTGGGAAATCTCAAGAAAAAAAATCAACTTTGGAAAAGAACAGGTGAAATCAATTCAAAATTTGACTTTGCTTTACATATTTCTGTGAGTTGGAGGGGTGCAAAGATTTGCCAAAATGAAATGATCAAACTAAAAATGTAGCTGAATTTCCTACCCAAAGGCTTATTTTTCTGTTGGACCACTATTGAGCTGCTATCTGTCATAGGTTGAGATATAGTTCACTATGGATATCGAGACAAGTGGAGTTGAGCAAAATTTACACAGTTTCTATTTGAAAGAGACAGTCTCTTTGGATATATTAGATAACCATCTTATGATAGTAGTAAAAAGTCTATATTGCGTACGTTCAGTTCTTGTACATGATTCAAATTCCCTGAACTTTTTGGATAACCTATCCATGAGATTATTTTATGTAACTGGTACAGTTTACATCTCCCCAATAGGTTAATTGTATGAATTAATATTGAGTTGGGACTATTTTGGGTAAATATTTTTAGCCCTTATTAACTGCTATGCATTTGGTTTTAGTAATAATATGAGGGATACTCCAAAAATAATATCTCCTACTTATTTCCATGGAAACAGATACAGAGAGCACAATAATAACTGAAGGTGTTAAATCCAGATGATATGGTAAACATTCAGCAAGTAAGTAGATGCAAATTTTTTCCAAAATGGAGGAATTCACCTCTACTTTATATTTTAATACTCTCTCTCGTATATTTGTGAGGTTGGATACTAAAAAGTTCTGACTGATCTTTCAATCACTATTTCAGTATTGATTTGAGGGAGTAGGTTGAATCACTTTTCAGCACCATCTTGTTTTAGGATTATAAATTTATTGACTTTTTATATGTTTTGCGCTTGTAGAATGTGACTTCTGAAAAGTAAATTTGTTGCCTTTTAAGTATTTACTCATTATTGAACAGTGTTGTATTTAACTTTTGTGTTCAGCAGTTTTTCACCTTATTTATCAACTTGGTAACATAAATATCAATTAGCTTCAATACAGGAAATTGAAAATAAGTCATTTTGTTTAAAACTTCAGACAAAATTAATTTCTGTTATTTCAGCATATAGAATTTTTTGTTTGTGGATAAAAAATCAAATGTTCTTAAAAAGAAAAAAATGTTTAAAACTTAAACATAAAACTTTATTTTCCTATAAGGAAAATTAACTTTTTTTTTTCTCTCTCTCTCTCCAGATAAAAAGAAATCCTGTTATTTTCAACTGCTGCTTGCTGATTTTTTTTATTCTTGAAGATAAAGAAATTTTATATTCTTTTGTCAGATTAATTACAAAAATAATTTTTATAAAATTTTCCATTTATCACTCTGAAATAAAAATATTAATTAAAAGTAAATGGATTATTGCTTCCTTTTTTCTTTTTTTTTTTTTTTAAATATATATATGTATATATATATATATATATATATATAATATATATATATATATATATAAATCCTTTCCTGAATTTTAATTATTGCTGTTTTATTCAGACTAAATTCAAATTCATTTTAAATTGTTGTTTCTCAAGTGTTTAATTTATCCTACATGAGGAGGTTCTTGCTAGAGACCGCCAAACATTCTTGTAAGGAATCTGTATTTTTTTTATTATTTTTCTTTTGCCTATTCGATATACCTTGTACTCTCAGTACATATGTAAGCACAAGATATGGATGATTACTCATTGCTGTTTAGAAATGTCACTTTATATTATAAAGAAAAATTGATAAAAATCAATTTAAGACCTGTTAATGAAAAATTCTAACTGGTATATTATATTTTAAAATAATGTTAAGTTAGTTACTAATTAAGAAAGTTTCAATAAAACACACCTATAATAGGATGTTTTTATATAATTTACTCAGCATGAGTCTATTTGCTCCAAGTTATTAATATTGATCAGTTTGGGTTTGTATAACTTTTAACAGTCCTTTTTAAAATGTCATGATCCTGGTTGCAGCATAAAAAGAAACATTCCTTTATATAGAATATTCAACTAAATTTTGAGTAATGGGGAACTGAAATTTCATAACACCCATTTCTCTTCTCACCATTTAAAAGTGATGCTTACAGTTTTAGTATTCTTAAATGAATATAGTATGAAATTTATGTTTAATACATTGATATTAGTATAGGTACCTCCATAAAAACATGATACTTAATGTTTAAAATTAATTTTTAATAATGAAAAAACTAATTTAAATTGATTAGGAGTTTTCATCTTGAAATTTCTAGGGAAAAAATTTTAATTTAGTGCCATGTAAATCTTTATTAAAAAAAATCTTCCAAAAATAAAATATACTTTTCTGAAATTTTTGAAATAGCGGATTTAAAGTATAATTATTTTGATTTGAAGCAACTTATTTTTTTTTAAGTTTAAAATATCACAGAAATGCATTTTTTAACACAACAGTAGCTTGTTTATTTATATTTACAGCTTTTTAACAGCTCAATGACAGATTTTTTATCTAATGTTGTTCTATGGGGGCTTTAACCTTAAAAAATAATTGAGGAACATAACACACCTTTTAACTACTTGGTAACCATAATTTAAAATATTCTCTACATGTTTTAGAGAATTTTGCCTGTAAATTCACTATAGTTGTTGCTCTTATTTTCTGATAGTGTTGAGTATGGGTGACCATATCTATAAAATTCAGTACATTTTTTCATGTACAAAAACAATTCCAAATATTTTTTAAAATATTTAGGTGTCAGCTTTATGATTAGTAAATATAGTTTTACTTAATAACAATATTTCCTAAGAGTTACACCATTGAAACTGAATTTTAAAAGTATAAATTATTCTAATTAAAATTTAAAAAAAAAAAAAAAAATTGTCCTTAATCATAAAAATAATTAAAAGCTTTTAATTAAATAATGTCTTAGTTTTATTGCATTTTTTTTATTTTTTGATTCAGTGCAGATTTTTGGTAAGACAAGGTCCTATTTTGCCAAAAAAAAAAGAAAAGAAATTAATGTAAATTCTCCAAAGAATTCTACTTTTAACTAATCTATACATATATAAAGCGCAGTTGTATGAGTGTGTCTGGCTAAAACTAAAATAACTACAATAGTTCATGACAAAGTAAATATGTATACACTCATTATCACCCGAGTCAGCTTTTTGTAAAAGAATAAAAAAAAATCAGAATGCATTCGAAATTAAACTCAGAATTAAAAAAGTAAAAACAATTTATACCATTTTTACTTTTTTTTTTATTCTGCTAAACACTATCTTAGTATATATTTTTTAAATTTCTATTCTCTTGAATTTATTTTCACATCTATAGTAAATAAGTAACTTTTAAAAAATGAACATTAAAACAAAGTAAATTTTAAAAGAATATTAAATACAATTATTTGAAAAAAAAGTTTAATATTTATTTATTCAGATCTTTGTGTGTGTGTGTGTGTGTATGTATATATATATATATATATATATATATATATATATAATATGAGAGAGAGAGATAGACAAACTACCCATCAACGACTTTGGATGCAACAGGCAAAAAAAAAAAAGATTATCTGCAGGCAAAAAAACTCCCAGGCTTAGCAGAACAAGTCATTAATTTGCAAAGTTACCGCTGTGGCAGGCCTTTCAAGATGGAAAGTACAATACATCAGCATGCGCATGAGAAAGTAGCTGTGAGAAATCTATTATTTTTGTTATTTTGATTAATATATCTATATTGAGTATATATTTATGCCATATATACGTTTTTAGTATTTACATTATGATCATAACTACTGGTAGTTACTATAGTGGTTTTATAACTCAAAAATAATCCCTTCCATTTACAGACGATTGTCTTTAACGGACTCCTATTAGACCGCTTGTCTCTACAGGCTCAGTATAAACGGCAGTTGTGTGTGTTATTGACTTATTAATATTTTTCAGCCATCTTATGGAAAATAATTTTTTTTCAGTCTTTAAAAAATAAATTTCATTTTTTGTTTTTAACTAACATAACTGAAAATTATTTACTTTTTTAAGCAAAAAAGTATAGTGAGCTTTATCTTTTTGAAAATTAATTCAAATAAAATATAGTTCTTTTCAATTACAAATATAACTTGAAATTTAAGCAATCGCTTTTCAAAAGCATTCTCAATGTATCTTGCTTGCTTCTACTGTTTCAAAATAGTAATTAAATTCATTTACAGAGAAATGTTTAAAAGCTAACTAAATTCCCCTCCAAAATAAATAATTTTTTTTTTTTTTTTTTTTAAGGCACGCTATAGTTTTCACTTAAAAAAAAAAAAAAAAATTAAATTAAATGTTTAAATATGTCCTAAATTAAGTTTATTTAATTATTTTTTTTTTTTAATTTTTTTTTTATTTTAATAATTTGGAAAAAGGTTAATGAACTTTTATCTAAGTTTGATTTGTTTGAAAACAACATTAACAAGTGTATTTGTTATTATTTAAATTGAAAAATAGTCTTTTTTAATAAAAATGAGGATGCTCAGCCCCTTAAAGTGTGGTATTTTCCTAAATTTAGTTATTTTGTAACAAACCAAAAAAAAATGACTTTTTTTTTTTTTAAGATTAAATAAAAAAATAATTTTCCAAGATGGCTGAAAAATATCAATAAATTGACAATAATAAACTCTCAGCATTGCTCAGATCTCTGAATATCTCCACTAGTATAGTCACTAAAAATTATCACATTGAATTTCTTAAGTCTTCATAAAATAAGGGGGTGAAACATGTTTAGAAAAAGAAAAGAAAATTACCAAAATTTTCTAATAAAAAAAATTCTAAAATAATTTAATTCATTTGTGAATATGTCCTGAAAGTTTCATTAAAATCAGATGATTTTTGCAAGAATTTCTGAATTAATGTTTGTCACTGCAACAACAAAAAAGACACTAAAATTTGCTATGCTAATTTATAGAACATCTGCTGAAGCGAGAAAAAAGATTTAATTAAATATTAAAAAAATACTTTCATCTATATCAGTATAAGATAATGGAATTGTAACTTTAAAATACCATTAACTCATTTATGACAATGTTTATCTTAGAGATTGGCTATTTAACCATCTTTTGACAGGGTTGCTCCCAAGTATTGGAAGCTGGACACTTCCTCCAATGGTTTACCATCTATGGTGACACTGGCAATGCAGAAATCCATACATGGATTGCCACAGCAGCAATGACCAGACTTTTGTATCCATCCTTCTCTATGGACACTCTTGGTTGAGGCATGAAAAAGGATACAGGTGTTAGAGAGCAAATGCTTGAAACTCCTCTGCATTTACTGTAAACACAAAACCAATGATTACATGGAGCAAGGTCAAGTCTTGTGAGCAAACAGGAATCTTTTCTTGTGACTATTAAATGTCAGATATAGTTTGGCAACCGCATCATGCAAGGCAATGTTAAAGGTGGTGCAAGTTGGAACAGCCATGCAAAAAAACTGGTAAGACCTTAAAGAGTGGACAGACATGACAATGCCAAGACCCTTGAGAGCCACCACTAACAGGTCATCCTGGAGGAGTTTGTCTGTTTCATCTGCCCTGAGGTCCCCCTTGACAACTGAAGCAGTCAAGTTTGTTTTTTGTTTTTAAGCATATCACCCCAAGCAAGGCAGGAGGCCACTGTCACGCATGGGGTTATAGAAGGGTTGGAGGAAGGGCAGATAGGAGTGGTAAAGGAGAGGATGTGGAGAAAGAGAAAGACTGGGTCGATCAAGGCAAGGGGGTTACAGAAGATTTGGAGCGAGGGCAGATAGGAATGAAAGAGGAAAGGATGTGGAGAAGGGAAGTGGATAGATCAAGGCAACTGGAGATGTCGATTGATGCTACACTTAAACCGTTGAAGATTGTATTCGTCAGGGAAACAGTAATAGGGAAGGGAGTTCCATAGGCGAGATGTGCGAGACATGAAGCTATTGGAGTAAAAGAGACGTCTACATCTAACAGTTTCAACGGTGTAGGGGCGGGAACGGGATGCCAGCCAGGAGGTTTAAATTCACAAGGCCTAGGGACAAGAGAAAGCAGCTCCTCGGAGCAATTACCGTGAAAGTACTTGTAAAAAAGGCAGAGTGAGGCAACATCGCGTCTGTGAGAGAGCGACTGCAGACGAGATGACAGATCAGGGCCAATCACATTGCATATCCGTCTCTCGATCTTATCAAGAACCCTGAGGCAAACAGCAGGGGCCCCAGACCATATATGGCAGCAATACTCCATGCAAGGGCGAATGGTCGATTTATAGACTTGGAGGATCGATTCCAGGGAGAAAAATTTCCTGGCTCGGCACAGGGAACCAACTTTTCTTGCGGTGGATGATGCAACTGACTCGATGTATTTGTTCCATCTCAGATCAGCGGACAGCGTGAGACCGAGCAGCTGCAGAGAGGAGCTCTCGAGAAGTTGGTCTTCAGACATTCTAATGGGATGCAGGGATGGATCCTTGTGGTGGTTAATAGAGAGCAGTTTTGTTTTAGAGGCGTTAAAGTTAACCATCCATTTCTCGCCCCAGTTCACAACCGATTGGAGGTCCTTTTCAATTTGAGCTGCCAGGTTAATTTTGTCAGCATCACTAGATTTGTGTTTGAGGCAGAGAGTAAATTGTGGTGTCGTCAGCGTAGATGCCGACTTGGGAGTCTATGGCGTCAGGAAGGTCGTTTATAAATATGAGGAACAGAGTAGGGCCTAGGATGGAGCCTTGAGGAACACCTGCGTTAGTGGGATAGGAGCTGGAGATGAATCCACTGAGAACGACCTTCAATTCCCGGTTTGACAGGAATGATTGTATCAGGTCAAACACTCGACCTGTGATACCATAACCCTGGACCTTGCGAAGAAGGCCGGCATGCCAAACTCTATCAAATACTTTGGAGATGTCAAGGGCCACAGCACGAGCCTCACCGTTATTATGGATGGCTTGGTAGACAAATTCAGTGATGGCCATAAGCACATCGGCAGTAGATCGGGCAAAGAGGAAACCATACTGCTTGTCTGAGTGTTGATAATGGACTCGAAGACTTTGCCGAAGAGGGGTAGGAGACTGATAGGACGGTAATTGGAAGAGTCGGAGGGATCACCAGAGTTCTTAAAGACGGGAACAATGGTTGAGGACTTCCAGCAGTCAGGAAAACAGGACTCCTTGAGGCAGCGGTTATATAATTTAGAGAGAGCAGGCGCCAGTTCAGGTGCGCATTTCTTCGGGACAATGGCTGGTATCCCGTCACCACCAGTAGCCTTGTGGTGATCTAAGTTAGAAATAATGCCCAATACCGACGACGGGGTTATGTGCAATCCGTCCAAGAGGGCCTCAGTTCTGGGAGGGAAATCGGGCAAAGGTACCCCGGAAGAGTCTAGCGTAGAATTGGAAGAAAACTTCCGAGCAAAGCATTCGGCCTTGTTGGCAGAGGTGGTCAGGACCTCAAACTGATTGAACAGGGGAGGAATGGAGGGTTTGTTATTGTTCTGAACGCTCTTGCAGAGGCGCCAATAATCTTTGGAGCCAAATTTGCGGGATGCAATACGTTCCTTCATCCGAGCAGCAAATAGTGACTTGGCATCGTCACGGATGCGCTTACACTCGTTACGGGCAGAGGTAAATAGACGTCTATTGGAGTCGGACATATCACTACGAAAATGGTGGAAGAAGTGGTTCCTATGGGCAATGGCGGCTGAGCAAGCAGCTGTGAACCAGGGGGAGGAGCGCGGTTTGACCTTGAATTTCCTGGAGGGGATGAAAGCGTCGATTCCATCTTTAACCCAGTAAGAGACCTCTGAAGCACAATCTTGAATGGGGAGCTTAAATACAGCATCCCAGGGGACATCGCGGAGGAAGTCACGAAACGAGTCCCAGTCAGCCCGTTGGTAGCAGAATGTGGTTCTGGTGGTAGGAGGCTCATTGCAAGGGGTGGGGGCTGAAGGAGATGCTAACAGACACTACAGCATGATCGGAGTTACCGATAGGACAGAGCTGCGTGGCACTACAAGATTCAGGGATGGAGGTAAAACACAGGTCGAGGAGTGAGGCCTTACAGTCACGGTTGTAAGCAAAGCGCGTGGGGAAATCGATTATCTGAGTGAGGGATTGAGAGACTGAAAAGTTGAGAGTGTGAATGCCTGCGAGGTCGGTAGTAGCGTTCTTAAGCCATTGGTTGTGATGGGCGTTAAAATCGCCAAACACAAATATGTGTGCGTACGGATGGACAGAGAGGGCCCTATCTATGCTGTCAGAAATGACATCGAGTATCTCACAGTCCTGAGAGGATGGAGAGCGGTAGAGGAAGAAAAGATAGCTTACAGCATTGAGAAGAGATAGCCGGAGACACAAGTACGAATGATCCGGCGATTCGAGAGAGCACTCTCTAGCCAGAGGGAGATGATGAATTAGCCATTATTATCAGGGATTTCTCACTTTTGCTGTGCAAGACTATATAATGCTTATGGACCCTTTCCATATATAATTAGTTTAAATATATTTTATTTTGCCAGATTTTGGTTTTAAAGTTATAACTATTAATTATTCTCAATTTCTCTGTAAATAGTAATTTTTCCAAGTGTAGCTTAGATTTGCCACAAGGCCGAAAATACGGGGGGTACCCAGTGAGGATCAAACTCACTATTCAGTTGTAATTATTCTAGCGCGACAAGCTTGCTAACCATTACACCACCTTGAGGTGCCCATTTCTCTGTAAATATATATAAATTACTATTGTGTATATATCTAATGTTTAGTTTTTCCATCACAAGAGCATTAGCATGAAAATACTTATATTATGGGGGGGGGGGGAACTCTAGTGGATTGTTTATTTCATATTTTTATTTTTTTCCCTGCTAACAATTCCCAACTTATTTATATATTTAATCATTAAGTAGTCTAAATCTGGGGTAGGAATTAAATGCATACAATCAGATTTTAATTTGCTTTCTTTATCCTTGGGAGTCTCTCTGAACAGGAGAACACTTTACCTATTAGGCTCTGAAAACTCACTCAGTACATGTCATCAAAATTAGACATATAGCTATATTATCTTTTCCAATCCACTGCTATACCATATTTGTTTATTTATGTCATTACTATTAGATGCAAGTCTGGAGTTGTCAGAATTTCATCAATGAAAAAAAAGTGAATAATTGATGATTGAAAAGTTTCTCTTAAAATAAAATTTAAAAAATGCTAAAATGAATACTTAAAAATGTCTTTGCCTGAAGTTGTGCGTTGTGATAGCTGTCCCTGTCACCATACATGAAGCTGCTATATAACTTGACATTGTTTTCATTAATGATTTCTTTAAAGTATTGACATCTTTTTTTTCCAAGATGGTTTCTAAAAGCTTTCATAGTTTTCTTTTTAATTTAAAAATCTAATACGTTTTTTTCTTGCCATCCTTAATTTTCATATTTTGATGTTCTCCACATTTTATCTTTATATGAATTTTCTGTTTTCATGGCTGTGTGTATTATTAGAAGTATTGGATTTTTATTTATTAATTTGAAATTTTTATCATTTTAAACATTATTTTAATGGATACCTATATTTGAGTAGTATGGGTGATAAAAATGCTGGATTAATAAATAAAAACCCATTACTATGTTAGAAATTGCTTTGTTTACATTTGGATATGAAACTGAGCAGTTATGAAATTTCAGGAATCTAAAACAAGATGGAGGCAGTATGCAACCTTACTTCATTGATGACACTCTTCATGGCCAACCCAGTTAAGGGTTTCTCCTGCAAAGAGGAACACAGGTTCCAATACTGTTGGAGGGCACATTTTTTTCTTTAATAAAATTTCTTGAATATTCAGACGAGTAGATGAAAATAAAATTACTATTTAAAAAATAAACAGAATTGACTCAAACATTGGTATATACTAAAAATAAGTGAGATATATAATCTCACATTGAGTGCTGGTATTAATAAAATAGTGCTCGACGCAATATAACAGAGCTATAAGCTATATATTAATAAATAATGTTTTTTTTCCTCACCAGGGGCACAATGCAATCATCAGATGCTGAATTGAGACTGACCATAACATAATTTAAATTTTGTTGAATATGTCAGGTTATCACAATGATGAGGCAATCCATGTTTTATATGGGGATTGTTTTCTTTTTTAAATTTTGTATTTAAAATAAACGTATCTTAAAAAAAAAAATTATGAATTTTGTATGTGAAATAAACAAGAAAAAAAACACATGCATCAATACAATTTACATGCTTAGAGTTATAAAGGTAGAACTATAAATTAAAATATAAATAGACAAGTATGGGTAATTATAATAGAGTTGTCAATATCATGGCACATCTGCTCATGAATTAATACAGGAATATATATATATATATATATATATATATATATGAGAAATAGATTAAATCTCCAAAATACTTTAATATATTTTCTGTTTATACATTTTTTATGGATACACTTATTTGAGTAAATGTTGTGTTTTTTAATTAAACAGTATTAATTACATTTACCAGGCTGAATGTTTGAGAAATTCAGAATTTCTCTCTGGCTGAATGGTTAGGGTCTGTATAGGATACAGGTTCGATTCCTGTTGGAGGACACACATTTTCTATGAAATTTCTTGAACATTCAGGTCAGTAAATGTAATCAATACTATTTAATTAAAAAACAGAACATTTACTGAAATAAGTGTATCCATAAAAAACGTATAACCAGAAAAAAAAAAAATATATATATATATATATAAACCTGTCAAAATGACCAAAGGAATTCAGAGCAGCATGAATCTATCCAGCCTCTCTCTTAACAACTTAAAAGAGACCATTTGACCAACACATGGACTGAGCAAATAAAAAAACAAATGAAAACTACAGATAAATTTCATTTTCTTCATCAAGTCATTTATCCCTGTAGTTCACTGCTACTAACAAGCAGAATTTTTTTTTTTCTCCTGATGATGGCCATACTGGCTGAAACTAGTCGAGGAATCTAAATGAAATAATAAAACAAAAAATATTAATCTACAACTCAGTATCTGAAAATTTTAATTTTTTAATTTCTCAATATTTTTTATTGTTCAAAACACAGACAGATATATATATATATATATATATATATATATAAAAATAAAAAGAAAGAACAGTAAGATATATAATCCGGTGTTCTTATTGATATTTTTTATTTTTATTTTCACAAAACAGAGCTCAATGTAAATTTACAGAGCATAAATATTATCAATTAACTGATTTAAAATATCATTTTTTTTTTGCTACACAGTAATAACCATGTTTCAAAAACTGAAGCTAAAAAACTTCAAATTTAATTATATAATTAAATTAAAAGCATTAGTTCCATTTCATCTTCAAGCGAATATTGGGAATAACTTATTTTTAAATTTACTAAGTTTTAAACACACACATAAATTCATAAATCGTTGTTTCCAAGGATACAGAGAAATCCAATCATTCAGACAGGGGCGGTAGCGTGTTCATTTTTATTAACTATTGTTGTATCAATTATGAGTTACATTCGAAAAAGAGGTTTAGAGAGGGTAGGGGGTGTATTTTTCAACAAATTCTGACATCCGTTAAATGCAGGTCGTTTGGGTTTTTTATTAATGGCAAAAAGTTTTTCGGCATTTTTTTTTTACTTGTATACTTAAAGATTCTTTCTAGGGGTGTTTGGGTTAGAATATGTTTTATTTAACTACAATTTTAAAATATTTTTACTCTTAATTACTAATAGACTATATTTCTTTTTAAAACAAGTAAATGTAATAGATTATTATATTAAATAAATTAATTTTAAATTATTTTTTCATATCAAATATAAGTATGTATATTACCAACTCTCATTTTTTTAAATTTTATTTTTAAATATTATTTAAGGAAAATTTTTGACAATGACGACAAAAAATAGCTATTTCATTTCTCTGATTCAGTAAATTTTTATATTTTATAAACTTAGTAATATATAGTTTCTCATGTATGCACAAAGGACATGGGTCATTTAATGACCTACATATTCTAGCTTTTCTTATTAATTTTCATTTTACTGTAGGTGTTTTATTGGATTCTTTTAAGTGCCAGAAATATTTTGAAAGGGATGTCTGATTTTTTCTTTTTATTTATTCTAAATGAAGTTTGATGTTGATTGAACCTCTTTTTGAACTCATAACTTGTGCAACCTATATAGATTTTTATGTTTTCGGGATTCTCAATAGATGAGATATTGCATTGGTATACTAATGATTCCGTGCGACATTTATTTTGTAGAGGAGAGTTATGAGGATTTCTACAGTTACATAATTTTTGTTTATCTTCATCTCTTTTTATTTTTATATTGTCTAAATTTCTTTGGTTTTGGTCTCAGTGTTTATTGAAGATATTAGCATTATGTTTCTTAATAATTTTCTCTAAGTTTTCAGTACAGCTGTAACTTAATTTTAGTGTATTTTTATTGAAAATAGTACTTAGTTTACTTTCTTTAGGAAAGTGCTTAACTATTAATGCAAGGAATTTTTGTCCTAATTTGTTCTTTACCATTTGGTTGTATGGGGGGGTATACCAAATTATTTTTCTACTTCTGTTTTTTCTATGCTTTTCATTTTCCTTTTTTATATAAGTTAGTTTTGTGTTTTTGTAGCCACTATCTTCTAGAGCTTTATTATAGAAAATCTTCTCATTTGCTGAATTTGTACTTATTCTTTTTTCGGATAGATAAAGGTATATGCTTAATTATAGATTATAAAGATAAAGGTATATGCTTAACTATAATGATAGTGTGTTTTAATTTTGCAGTTGTGTTGTCATATCTTGCTATGGCAACAGAAAATGACCATGACTGAAATTAAATAGTGCAGTAGAGTAGCCTTGAAAAACAATGCAGGAGAAAGTTAATTAAATATTCATTTATCAGGTCATCCCATAAGTTCTGTCCGAATTTTGAATTTTGAAACAAGTGACCAAATGTTACATTTAATTACAGATTCAATCAACAATGTATTTTCCCTGATTATCTATGACTTCCTTCCATCTATTAACAAGCTTACTAATTCCATTACTGTAAATTCTTTTGGCTTTGATTCGAAGAACACACAAATGTCAGTTTTAACCTCTTCCTGTGTTACAAAAGCTGTTTCTTCCAAATGATTTTGTAAGCTACGAAACAAATGGTAGTCTGAAGGAGCAAGGTCGGGAGAATAAGGTGGATGAGTAATTTTCTCCCAACCAAGTTCTTCGATCTTTTGTGACGTGATTCTTGCTGTGTGTGGTCGCGCATTGTCCTGATGAAACATCACCCGTTTTCAATTCACTAGAGCAGGTCTTTTTTTCCTCAAAGCTTGGTTCAAACGCTCTAATTGCTGACAGTATATTTGAGCATTAATTGTTGCATTAGGTGGTAAGAATTCAAAGTGGATTATTCCTTGGCAATCCCACCAGATTGAAAGAAGAACCTTTTGCCCATGAAGTTCCCTTCTCGGCTGTGGCTGGGGTCCTTGCCCTTTACCAAGCCACTGTCTATGACGCTTAACATTTCGATAAAAGATCTATTTTTCGTCGCCAGTCACAAGTCTATCCAAAAAAGGTGAAACAAGTTGGCGAGAATGGAGAGAAGAGCAGATGTTAACTCAGGATTTGAGGTTGTTTTCAGACAATTCATGAAGCACCCATTTTCCAAGTTTAGGAACTTTTCCAAGTTGTTGAAGATGACGATGAACAGTTGTATGGTTTAAACTGAGAACCACTGTCAATTCCTCAACTGATAAAGCAGTATTTTCTTCAAGGGCTGCTTCAAGAAGCTTTTCATCAAACTCAACTGGACGTCCGGTTCGATCTTCATCTTCAAGAGTGAAATCTCCACCTCTGAATTTTGCAAACCATCTTTTGCAAGTTCTTTCATTCACACATTCCTCTCCATAAACTGAGTGAATGTTTCTAGCCACTTCGGCTGCTGAGTTTCCTTTCTTGAACTCATAAAGCATTATGTGCCTCAAATGATTCTTGGGTACTTCCATGTTAGCAGGGTTTTAATCAAACAAAATTTAATTCTATTGTTCTCTGAAATAAAATTTGATCAGTTTAAATGCATCTAAACATAAAAATAATGTTCAGCTCCATTAGACATTATAAAATACTCCTTAAATTTCATTCATTTTAATAAAAAGTTAAAATTCGGACAGAACTTATGGGATGACCTAATACATATCACCATGTTTGATACAATATTCACAAAAACACACACACACAAAATATGCTTATGATAATAGCGGCCCATAAGTCCAAGGAATGAATATTGGTTGTAAATACAGCACAAAAACTTGAGACAAATAATAAACCCACAGACAAATGTGTACATCCTATTCATATAAATGGTGTATTACATGGAAAACATGTAGAGACTATGTATAAAATATAACTTAGTTATGAAGAGGTATTAAAAAATTATCAAGACCTACATGCTAGTAGGTATAAATTAACTAAGTTCAGCAGAAGTCAGTGAACCAATTAAGATGATTGCACCTTTTGGTTTGTATGTTTTTGTTTTTTTAAGTACAGAAATAACATCTTCGAAGACTATTTTTCATTTAATTTAGAAAACAAAAATAGTATGCCCCCTCCTACTCAAACTAGAATTTGTCCTGGATGGATTATCTTATGTCTAGTCCTCTTAAACATCATGACACTATTTATGTTATTTACATTATTCAGATCCTCATCTTCATTGCCATATTCATGTTTTGGCCATTGTATGCTCTGGCGTTCTTCAGATGATCAGAATTTTGAACCGAATCCTTTATTTCATCCACTGGGATAGATTTTTCTACTTCCACATGCCATGCCTCTTCTGGATGTCACAGTTATTTCCCTTTAACTCAATTCTCCAAGTTTTTTGATTCACCACTGCTGTAGCGTGGTATTGAACTTGCAACTCTAGTCACTGGATCTAACCAACACCTTTACCCAGTGGAAATAAAGGGTTCAGTTCGAAATTCCAATCACCTGAAGAAGGCCAGAGCGTACATCAACTGAAATGTTGTGAATATGGCAATGAAGATGAGGATAACAGTCCGAATAATGTAAATAACTTAAATAATCATTATACCTCGTCTCAGAGATATAGACAGATATTATGACACTCTATCCATTCATCTTCGTCCACTATATACATTGCCTACATCAGAATAGTTCATCTTTATACATGGGATACTGTTCTGTAAATATGATGGCATTATTGTATTCACTTGTCTTGAAGCTTGCTGCAGTATCTTCTTTATGCTCTCTAGAGAAAGCAGCCAGGTCATCCAAGTGTAGAAAACGTGTGGCTACAGGTTTGTATCAGAATGAATTTGTGCTTGAGAACTTTCCAAGAAATTGAATTCAACATTTTTGGAAATAATAAATTTCAATGCATGTTAAGAATTTGAAATTTGTAAGTTAGAATTAGCGTTTGTTCATCTAGAAAGAGGTATAAATATAGGATTTAATAATAAATTCAATAGATTTATCAAACATGTGGTCCTGATGAGCATTTTGATATGAAACCCTTGAGTTACCTAAGCATATAAATCACTTGAACTGTTCTTATTTTATTCAGTATATATTTTTATATAAAGAATAACATAATTCAAGAAAATATACTTGTGTATACACAGATAACTGAAAAAGAAAAACGGGCTTTGTTGTTAAAAATGCGTGTGTGTATGTATGTGTGAGATGCACAACATGGCTGGGTTTTGAGTTTAGTAGCTGGCCACATAGGGGGAAAAAAAATTCCCTGGAGGTGATGAGATGTATCTTGTACATACTGCATTCTAGAGTGAAAAAAGAGAGAGGTTATGTCCTTCCTTTTATAGTCCTGAATAGAACATCATCTAGCAGGTGTCTTGGCAGACTAGATGGGAGTAATCTCATTATGATCAATAACAAGCTCTCCAATGTTGTTCATCTTCCAACTATGCCCATCATAACTAAAAGCTTATCATTTTTTAAAGTTTTATTGGATATTTTTAAAAAAAATTAAGGGCATATTTCTACATCACAGTATTGAATAAAATGTTAACTGATTTGAGATTTATCTTTAAAGAAATGTAATTGGAAAATCTTTTAATTTATTTTAGAAATATAAGACATTTCGACATAGGAGGTAATGGTTAGCAAGGCTATTTCAGTTGACTATTACTACAGTGTAGTGATTTTCACACTCAGTGATTGCCCTATGAAAAATTCATCATTAAATAACATAATAATGATTGAAATGGTGTAAAATCAATCAATCAAAAGCTTTAAACACATGTGCAGATTTAAGTAAATGAAGTGTGGTACCTGACCTGAAAAATATTTCTCATAAAATAATCTTTTGAAAATAAATTTTATTTGTTAATAAATAAATACTAAAAATTATTTTCAAACTGAATAATACAATTCTTTCTTTCTTCCTCTCTTCTCATTTCCTCTTCTTTTAAATTCTGGGGGTAGCTAAAGTAAATGCTTTGGATGTGCAGACTGAATTGTCAACTCTGAAATCTGAAAGAAAATAATGTATTTTATTAAATTATGTAAGCACCAACTCTCAGCAAAAACTGAATTATTTTTGTAAGGCTTCAGGCAAATTTTTAAGATTTTCTCATTTGACATGGTAAAGCTTTTTACTGAAATATCTTCAGTTTTTTCTTTATAAGACTATAAAAAATATGTCACCACTTCCCAATTTTAAAGGGATTCATGATATATATTGAAATGGAGGGTGGGTAACTGTTCCCCACCACCAATATTTCTACAAAGTATTCTAATAACCCATTCAGTATACAATTCATTTATTAATGTTAAGTGCTGAAAATTTCATTTAAATCAAATAATTCTCTGATTTTTGGCAATTATTTTAAAACAGTGAGTAGCATTGTTTTGCTTTCATTTTGGAATAATTAACATTCAAAATTAACATAACCTAGTGAACAGCTTTTTCATACATACAGCTATGTATAAAATATAACTTATACATTAGGTACAAAATGGATGTTTTTTGTTTAAAAAAAAACAAACATTGTTACTCTGATTTTTTCAAATTTGCAAAAAATCAGAATTAACCGATTTAAACTAAATTTTCAGTACTTATTTTATTAATGGATGAATTGTATACTGAATTAGTCATTTTATTAGGAAATATTAGTAGGGTTAGTTTCAATCCTTCGCTGCTCCTTTCCAATGTATGTGTTTGGAAAAATCCATGAATGTTATTTCAGTAAAAAAAATTATGCAATATCAGGTGCAAATGCACCAAAAATTTGGCCAGAACATTCCTAAAGAAATTCAATAAAACTAAAAATAATTATGTTTCGAGAGGTGGTACTTATATACTTTAATAAAACATTATTTCTTTCAGATTGGATAAGAAATAAAATGTACAATAATTATTTTTTAAAAAAATTACTTGTAATTTTTCAGTGCGATTTTGGAGTTCATCCCATTGCTGTTCATAACAAGAGTTTCTTTTATGAAGTAAAGAAATGTTTGAAGAATAAAAAAAAAAAGTAAAGTTTATTGCTATTTTCAAGTGTGAACCATTTTTTAAAGAATTTTTTTTTTTTCATTTTAGCAACTGTTATTAGTTTTTGTACAGAAAGGAAATAATTCTGAATTACCTTTGATTGACTACTCTTCCCTATCAAGATTAAATAACTCTTAAATCCCAAATAATAAAATACCTCAATGGGTACAAATAAACATTTTATGACCTCACACAGGTGAGAAAATGATAAAAAAAAATTAAAGCAAGAGTATCATTTTTAATCAGTTTTAATTAATTCTTTTATTCAAATATAGTATGAAAAATAAAATTATTAATTCTAAGTTTCATAAAAGATAAAGAATAGAAAATTATATTCTTCAACTATTGGTTATATATTTTTAATTTTTAAGCATAGATAAATACCAATTTTTTTATTATTGCACTTTTGGTTTTCTGTATTTCTTTAGTTTAATTATTTTAATTTTTCACGCCCTACTTAAATCAGGATTTAGAAAATTACACTTGCATACATAAATTCAAACTAAAAACACTATTTTCGTAATGTTTTAAACAAAAAGTAAGCATTACTTTTAGAAAATCCAGTTGATTAATCCTTAAATTTATTAATTAAATTTGAAATATATCTCTAAAGAAATATTGGATTTTTAACAGATTTTTAAAATTTGTTGTTTAATTTCTGTTTTTTACATTTTTCGTCTATAATGGCGGTTTGCTGAATGACGAGTTGTCAATACTTTTAAAATGCGTAAAAACTTTATTTACATACGGAAAATTATTTTTCTTTTCTTGAAGGCTATTATCTTTCAAATATAAAACTAAAATTCAACTTCAAAGAAATCATTTAAATTATTTTGTCGGTGGCGGTACCTAGGTAATGTAACTCTCTAAAAAAAACTTAGCTAAAAAAGAGGACATGATTAAAAAAATGCCTAAAAACAATTTTATTGTTAAAATCTTTGTGTTATTATTAAGAGGAAGTATCAAAGGATTCTTTGATGTAAAAATTATGCTTTTTATCTTTTTTAGAAACTCGGAAATTTTTATTAAAAATCATGTTTTTCTAGCGTCAATGTAGGTTGTAGGTACGTGTATTTAGGTAGGACGTTAAATTTGTACGGGAACTTGAGCGTCTTTTTTTGCAGTGAAAAACTAAAACACATTGATTGAATTGATTATGAAATTCTTGCAAAAATCAGATAATTGTAGGATTTTAATGAAACTATAAGGATTTATTCACAAATAAATTATATTGAAAAGGTACCTTTTTTTTTGAAAATGATGGTAAAAAAATTTTTTTTCTTTTTACATCTATCACTCCCTCCCACACTTATTTAATTTTACGAAATTAAGAAATTCATTTTTTGTAGCACTCAATTAGCTATAAGGACAAGTCCTTGGAGAATTTAAAACATCAATTTTTCTTTTTATCAAACAACAAACTGGACCGCCAGTTACCAAAAATTTGCTCTATTGTAAAATAAGAAATACAATAAGAAAACTAAAACAGCTTACAAAGTCAAGATCAGACAAATTAAGATATTATTAAGGGCACTTATTGTCTTAAAATCTTTTTGATGAATAATGACTTTTGACAAGAAATGTTTCCATTTTTTAAAATTCTGTATTAATTTGTAGCGGTTTGGTGATATTCTTATTAAGCAAAAAATAGAAAAGCTGATTACAATTTAGTGAACCCCTTCTTTAGTTCGCACGACCATTACATCCTACCAATACCTCATAAATAATGGACTATTCCGTTTTGATCGCGTGGAAACATGAGACATATCAGATATGCTACTTGGTTTCAGTGAAAGAAAGAAAGAAGTGTTTAAAGTCTCCTGCTAATAACTTATAAATAATGGATTTCCGTTTTCAAGGCGTTATAAGACAAAAAAAGACGTTAAAGACGCTAATAATTGGTTTCAGTCAGAAAAATGAAAGAAAGAAGTGAAGATAGACGTGTGAAATTTCACGGTTTAAAAACTAAAACTAGTTAAATTTAATTAATATTTGATTGGAATTAAAAGTCAGATAAAAAAGCTTCAAGAAAGATTTTTAATTTTTAAAAACTTTATTGCTATATTTTTATGGAGATCAGTTTTCTATTAGTTTGGATTTGGAAATAAGAGTAACGCTTCAATGAATATTTTTCAATCATTTATGCATTTTAAACTTAGGTAGCGGTACCTAAATAAATTTATATTTTAATTAATTTTAGGTACCGCCACGCCACGAGTATTTTATTTACTTACAGAAACTAAATTAAATTAAATTATAATTATTAAATTATTATCATGCCATTATTGTTCCCACCCACTCTTGTAATAACGAGATGGAAGAAATTACCAAGGCGGTTGACTGTCGATAAATTGAGCATCTTCTTTTATGTGCCACGTCTCTTCAGGACGTTGGCGACCATAGCTATCAACGATTTCCCGTTCTTTGCAGCTCTTTAAAAAAATAAAACTGCATTTGCACACAGAGATCAGTTCAGTATTTTGCACTGATTCAAATGTTCGATTTTTGAGAGTAAATTTGTCTGATCTCCTTGTAAACTCTTCCATGAAGTTGCAAATTTAAAAAATGACTATGTTCTGTCATTTACAGTATATTTTTGGTAAGGAAAAACGCCTTTTCCCTGCGTCTAGCAGCCGACACACTTCGTTCGTGGCGATCGCCATGTTGTTTTACCACTTATACAAGATCACCTCTGATTGGTCAATACGAAAACTTACTTATGTACGGCATTACTGATTGGTTTTCTGTGTACTAAGCTACTTATGTACTGATTTTTTTGTTCTCTACCTGATTGTCACGAGATGAAAGAAATTGCCGTGGCAGCTAAGAGACAAAATAAAATTAAAATTCTTATACTTGTTGACGTGTAATGAATTATTATTTTGCAAATTAAAAGACAATTAAAGAAAATATCCTTTCCTATTAAAAATTTGGGTTTTTAAATTTGATTCAATTTACGATTCATTTGTAATACAAATGAATCGTAAAAAATTGAATCAAATAAATTTTGTCGTGATAGTCAAAACAAAATTTAATAATTAAAATTAGCTTATGTGCAAAGCTTTCAGAGGTATGATAAAACCCCCACAAAAAAGCATAAATGAATATACAGGGTGATTAAAAAGTAACTCTCTATATTGGATGTATGATGGACACTCCCGTCTAACTATAATTTTTACAAGATGGGAGAGTCCATCATGCATAAAAGAGGGAGTTACTTTTCAACCATCCTGTATATATCAAAACTAGGCCCCAAGAAAATAAATCTAGAAGATTTAAAATTTTTCAGATATAGCAGAAGAAATAAACTTCACAAGGTATTATAAGAAGAGAAACTTCAAGCAATTGCTGCTAGTTTGAATAAATTCAAATACCTTTGAGTTTGTATTTATTTACTACCAGTGCCTAAAAGTGTTGGTTGAGTAATCCAAAAAGTGACTTGATCCAAAGAGTTGTGAGTTCAATACCTGGCCACAACAGAGGGAACAAAAATTTGGAGAGTTGAGTTACTAAAGGGAATTAACTTAAACTGAGATATGCAAAAAAAAGGCATGACACGTGGAATTAGAACATCTCCCTCCATTGACTAAATTAAATAGTTTGGTTTGAAATTCCAACATGTATCACCTGAAGAAGGTTGGAGTGTACAACAACTGAAACATTGTGAATATGGCAATAAAGATGAATAGTGTAAATATCTTTGAATTTGTATCTACTGAAGAAAGATAAATATGGGACCTTTGCAACAGGTTGGTATTTGTTAACTCAAAAATACAAGCTAATTTCTACAGATATAATGAAACAGCTCCCTTTATACAGAGATAAGTAATGTATATAGAAATGGCAGCTTCTCTAAAGTCAATATGTTTGTATCTCCTTTTTTCCTGCAAACTGTGAATAATGACATTTAGTAAAAAACACAAGCTTTCTTCATATCAGATACATTGTCCATTAGTACTAAAATAAAATAACTTACTATGAAAAGGTACATCTGCAGAAAATCAACCCACATACATACACACACTCACACATGTATATATCTCTTTGGTTTGAGGTGTGGGTTTGTAAACTGACTATTTAAGCTAATATTGCATGACTCTTCGGCAGAATTGAGTCACTGTCAGTCACTGCGTGTTTATCTAAATCTAAAAATAAACACGCTAAAATTCACCTTCATCCCTGCCGTGCGCCAACGGCTTAGTGGTAGAAGTTCCGACTGACGCAAATTCAGTCGGGTTTCGATCCTAGCTAGAGGCAACCGGACGTCTAGCCACACTGATGAGCTGTGAAACAGCGAAACAGTCTGTCTGTGGATGACAAATATATATATATATATATATATATACACACACAAAAACCTTGTAAAAATCTAAATAAATTGCAATTTAAAATTTTACCACAATTATCAGAAATTTATTTACTATAGTGGCCACATTGCTGAGTAGTTAGAACATTGTCATTCTGACTATGAGACCTAAGTTCAAATCTCACTATGGTTGATTTATCAAGAAGGTGACTTCTTGATAATATCAGACTGGGGAGACACCACTGGGAAATACATGAAAACCATACCACAACCATTGTAAGTGAAATTTGGTAGGCAAAACTCTTTGGAAGCCATCAATGGTTATGCTAGCACAAAATCACAAGTCATCATTACCGAGGGTTTGAGTATATTTGCCTTATTCAAATTAGTGATCATAACAGATTATGCACGTTCTTCCAGAAAGTGTATATAAAGTTTGCTCAGCATAATTACAGTATAAACCACAGGTTGGCTCTGTGAGTTTTGAACAAACACAAATGTACTGTAGTAGGTTGCATGTAAATTTTAATGCCTCCAAAATGAATCACTACAGAGAACCTTTTTTCTTCCATCTATATGGCTGATGCTAACCTCTAGGAATGCAAATCACTGCTCCTTCTTCATCTCACATTTTCCACTGACATGAAGTGGAGTGATTATGTTAAATAAATAGCTAGGTCTACTGCCAGGAAAGTTGTCAGGCAATGTTTTTGTTGTCTAAATCGATGTTGCACATTTATAAATCTACTGTCTGTGCATTGAATATTGCTGCCATATCTGGTTTGGTACTTTGACGATATAACTCAAGATCCTTAACAAAATCCAATGAAGGGTCTGTGATGTAATTTTCATGGCAGTTGTTCTAATGAGCTTTCTTCCTTGGTACCTCAATCTGCATGAATTGTATTTACTATTAGCATATTACCATATTGACTACTAGGTCTCATCATTTTACTGTTGAAATACCTAGATGTAACCACAAATTCTAATAGTTTTTTTTCTTGCACTTTTCACTTCTGAAACTCTTCGGCTTTTTTGCCAATCACACTCTTCAAAAATTTAAATGTAATGTCAATTGCGATCTTCCATCTTCCTGAAATCGGTTCTTTTATTTTCCTCTCTCCTCACTAGTCTTCTCTTTCACTTGCAGTAACCCCTTGTGATCTAGTGATATTATCACCTTGCTTAGGGTGAAATGATTATAAAAAAAATCAAATCAATCTTGAAAATTTGTTAAAAAAATGTACAAGAATATTCAATAAAACTCAAAAAATAATTTTTGCTGAGAGTTGGTACTTGCATAATTTAATAAAATTTGTAATTTTTCAGTGTGATTTTGAAATTCATCCAGTTCATGATGATCAAAGAGATCTTTTTTATTTAAGAAAGATGTGTTTGAAGAATCAAAAAATGCAAAATTTGATCCCATTTTTGCACCAGAAATATTTTAAAAGAATTTTATTTATTATTTTCACAACTGCTAAATTATTTTTTGCATGGAAAATCAAAAAGGAGAATGTTCTGAATTACCTCCTCTTAAGAGATTAATATCTCAGTATTGAGTTCTGTCATCCTTAGCATGCATTTTTTAGCACTTCCTTTAGTTTAATACATTTTAAAATCAGAATAATTAAAAAAAAGCATCATGGCAATAAAAATTTTATGAAATCAAACAGGTAAGAAAATACTAAAAGCAATGATTTAAAGTCAAAATTTTCATTTAATTAGTTTTCAATTAATTTCTTTTTTATACTTCTAATGTAGCAGAAAAAATAAAATTAATTCTACTAAGTTTCATAAAAGAATATAAAATTTAAAAAAAGTTAAATTCTTAAACTATTGGTTATATAAGGTTTAAAATTATTTATTATTTTTAAACATAAACAATACCAATTTCTTGATTATTGCGTTACTGCTGTCTCATATTTCTTTAATTTTTTTTTTTAAGAGTCTGGGATTGTAGTATAAAACTTCTTTTGTGACCTATGTCATCATGGGGTACCGTGTGTAAAAACAATATTTTCATAATATTTTAAGCAAAGCGTAAGCATTACTTTTACAAAATCCATTAATATAATCCTTAAATTTACTAATTTAGTTTGAAACAAATTGTATTTTTAAGAGATTTCAGGTATGGTGGTTGGGTGAGTGACTACTGAAAGTGAGACTGTTTGGAAAATGTTTAAAAACTTTATTTACACACAGAAATTCTTCTTTTTTTTTTCATACGGTTTAGTTTTAGGTTATTACCTTTCAAAAAATAATAATACTTGAAACAAATGCATTTTTAAGTTTGTTTATTTTTAACTTTTGGCGGTCCCTACATCAAAATTTAAAATCAATGTAACTTAACATTAATTAATTGATTTTTTGTGACAAAATGCTACAAAAATAAATAGAATGAAAAAAGAAAAATAAATTGGATAGAATGATTGCACTTAGGAACAAATGCCAGAAAATAAAATCAATGACATTAAAAAGAGGTGAAATGATGAACTTTTTAAACAACTTCTCTACCTCATAAGCTGCAATTTTATTTTGGCATAATGCCCCCATTATGATAATGGCAAGTCTGGCGGAGGATGATTGCTAAAGAAATCATCTGAAACAGCCAAGTGGTTTCTTGTAGTTCGTTGTGGAGCCTTATTTGGCGAACAAGTTTTTTGTTATCAGATGGGGATCAATAACACTGGACATCTAGATGGCATACAATTGTATCTATTGAACAGTTTGTCGACCACTAGCTATTTTTCGCTCCAGTCAGGTAGCTTTCTTTTAGATTTTTTCTATGACATAGGTAATAAATAAAAACAGAAATGCATAACTAAGTTAAATACAAATAAAAAACTAAAAATGATTATATAGCAAAATTTTAAATGAATATATAAAAAATAAAACTTAAAAAGTTTTCGATTTATGCCAATTGTAGAGGACCGTGGGGGTGAAGATGAGGAGATATCTCTGGGTTAAGATTTCCTGCTAGTCGGTCCAGCTACATAGGAATGTTGGACTATAATTAAGTCCAAAGAAGACAAAAGAAACAAACAAGACCGATATACATGGGTAAACAAATATATATTATGGGTAAACAAATATATTAATACACGGAAGACATGAAAAGTTACATAGTATTTGTATGGAGAAATTATGTGTGTGTTTTGTGTTGAGTGTCCGTACATACATGTATTGTTTTTAGCGTGTTCCCAGAATATGTGAAACGCTGTATGTGTGAGAGGTCACAAATTGGTGTAAGTGAAAAAGGGAAAGTTTTACCTCGCCTCCGCGCGAGGTTGCGGCCCAAGGTCTGAGTCGAAAAAGAGATTTTACCTCATCTCCACGCGGGATGGCCGCACGAGGCCTAAGTCGGAAAAAAGAGAAAGAGAGAAGAGTCAGCCAGTATTTATACTCATGGGAGGGAGACCCCTGTTGAAGGATTAAAGAAATGAGGAGGAGCTAACTCCGACAATACCCTCTCTTTGGATTAAAAGTGTAGGAAACGAACTTTTAAAATGTAAAAAGTTTTAAATATTGTTCTTATGCACTGAAAAGAAAATGTGTCTGAGTGAGGTTGAATGTGCTTGTTTTGTCGTCAGGGTGCTGTGTATTTCTCTAGTGGGTCAGAGTCGTGGCACGTCCTGGATGAAATGTCGGTAGTGTTCAGCGTTTATCAAAAGTTGTCTGTTTTTCGAATGCTTCACGTTGAGTTGGATTTGTCGTCTCGTAAACCTGTTTGCTGGCATGGTCGTAGTTTGTTTGGTTTGTGTGGATAAAATTGCGCCCAAGATTTAAGTAGCGTTGTGGCAAAGTCGAGCTGATGTGGAATTTCTACCGAGTGTCGAATCGGGATGCATGTTTGAGAGAATTTGCTATTAATAACGATGGAATATCATTCTCGCAAAATCTTAGGTCATTCGATTTGCATCGTTGCAGGATGAGAAAGGACAGTGAGTCGCCTTTGTTTGAGATGGGGTTCACACTTTATCTATTTCAGTTCAGAAGAAAGTTGAATTTAGTTGAAAATGGAGTTGCGTTCTCTGTTTGGTAAACCGGGTGAAATTAAGGTCAACGTCGCCGAGAGAAAGAAAAGGTCAAGCAAATATAGCCCAGTAGAGAGAAAGAGTTGTAAGGCTCGCTCATAGTAGTAATTGCAGCTTCCTCGTGTTGTAAGAGTAATTCCTTTTGCCGTGAAGGAGAAAATTGTTTTGTAGACATGTTGTAGTGAATTAAAAGTTCTTTCGTTAATAGAGTACAGCATGCGTAGGATAGAAAAGAAGTTTCCAATATTATGTTGTTTTTACTGGCTCTCATTTGGATGGTCTGTATAAGAATTTGCTGGTACATATATATTGTCTTGTGTGTTAGCAGGAGTTGAAATCACGTCGGGTAGTCACCATTTGTAGAGGACCATGGTGGAGAGGTGTGAACACATATATATTACGCGAGGACATGAAAAGTTACATAGTATTTGTATGGAGAAGTTATGTGTGTGTTTTGTGTTGAGTGTCCGTACGTACGTGTATTGTTCTTAGCGTGTTCCCAGAATATGGGAAACGCTGTATGTGTGAGAGGTCACAAATTGGTGTAAGTGAAAATGGGAAAGTTTTACCTCACCTCCGTGCGAGGTTGCGGCCCAAGGCCTGAGTCGAAAAAGAGATTTTACCTCATCTCCACGCGAGATGGCCGCACGAGGCCTAAGCCGGAATAAAGAGGAAGAGAGAAGGGTCAGCCAGTATTTATACTCGTGGGAGGGAGACCCCTGTTGAAGGATTAAGGAAATGAGGAGGAGCTAACTCCGACACAATCAATCAACGAGCCGGCCCGCCATTTTTGAGGAGCAGAGAAGTTTCATTACAATTAATCAAGATTCAGAAAAGTGATAAATAGCATCTTTACGTCGGCAAAGATAGTTGTTACAGATATGGTTAAGTTAGGAGGATTTAGGGTGTGTGATTTTCTTTTTCTTTCTTATTTTTTAATTGTCACTTCTTTAACGCACGCAATTTGAAAAATGCCAAAGCAGAATTATTGTAGGTAGCGCCATGCCCATAGAAATCAAAAACTTTCATGTTTCAGTTTTTATAAATTATCATTTTTTTCTCATTCTCGTGATACTCAGTAAAAAACAATTCCAGGCAAAAAAACAATCTTGTTTATCTGTAATTGTTTTCTGTCTATTTCCAGAGTTTTAAGTGTAAGAGACTTGCTTCAATCCGAAATATTTTTCGACTTTTTTTAATTTCAAAGACTCCAGCAATTTTAGAAGTGTTCAACTATAGAACCCCAATTTTTTTTACTCAGTTACACAAAAAACGTATTATTTTGAAATGTTTTAAACACAAAATTAGTGAAAAATAATATAATTTTTTATTCTCAACACAGCCATTGCCCTTTTAAAATATTCATATCTGATACGTACAAACAAAATGTTTTTCCCCCAATTTCTTTAAATAAAAAATTTAATGAAAAACTTCATGGCTAAGAAAGAAAAATTGATCTTTTATAAAAATCTAAACATTTAAAATTTAAACAACTTTAAATTTGCATAATTAACGTAGCTTATTAAATCTTTAAAATTTATTTTTCGAAAAAAAGAAAAGAAAGATATATTCTTAAATTTTAATACTTAAAAGTTTTTGCGATGTGATTTTTGGTTAGTTTTAAAATCCTTCTCTTGTGCATTTATTATTTTTTTTAAAGTTAAATTTTTAATTTTATTTCTTCCAAAAGCTTAAAGAGAATAATTACGGAATCGGGGAAAAGTATGCATTTTTCAATCTATTCTTTTTGTTTTTAATTTTCAAGCAAATAATATTCAAATCCAAAGGTTATCTAAATTTCACCAATCCTGCTACAATTCCGAATTAATATGCATAACGCACCCTTAGTAAGAAGGCAAATATGAAGGTGGCGTTCCAAGAGTTATTGCGCATGTGCAAAAGCTGGGTCATTCTTTTTTTTCCAAACCGTGGTAAGCGTGAGACCGTTTGAGATTCGGTAGCGTAAAAAATCCACTCCAATCCGGAAAAATGCTGATCTACAAGGATGTTATAACAGGTAAATATTAATCCGCAACACGTGAAACATTATTTACACAGCATATATTAATTACATTCGTTATATTTTGTCAATTTTCTTTTTTTTCCTTAGGTGACGAACTCTTTAGCGATTCATACAGTATAAAATTATTCGATGAGTGTTACTATGAAGTCGAGGGAAAGGTACGTATCCTGTTTTATTGCTTTATCCTATTTAAACATTTTCGTTATTTTTTGATACTTTATTAATTTACCAAATGTTCAGGTTCTACATCTTGTTGCGTAGGCGTCATTCGGTGCTGTATTCGTCATACCACTTTTGTGACCTCATCTTTTCTAAACTTTCTCGCTTTAATTCAAGTCCTATATATTTGGGCCTTTATGTGTCTGTCTACACTCTTACACACACACATATGACTCCCATGGTATTAAATGTGCTAAGGGGTACGAGTAGTAATTTATTAGGCGTGTTTCCTTCCTATATGTGACATCTTTGTAGAAGCATGCGCCATTAACAGTTTCGTAAAAAAAAACAAAAAAAAAAACACCTTACTGTTGAAATAGTGTGGATAGAATTCTTCAATAACTGTAATACACTAAAAGATTGTTCTAAATAAGTAATCTCAATCTCCTAGCCTCTGCCATACATTTCTTCCTTTGGTCTTGGGATTATTCTTGTGTGTGTATACGTAGTGAGGAAGAATCGTACGAAAGGTCTACTTCAAGGCTAATATAATTATATCGTCTTTATCATGCTAGTGACACTTTAAAAAGGAGGGGGAGGAAAATGGAAAGCTGTCCGGATACTGATAGATGCCAAGTCGTAACATTCAATCGCGTAAATGTTAAGTTTCGATTATTTTCATCAGCTATCGAAAACCCGGTTCATTTTATTAACATTAGAAACTGGCACTCAATTACTTAATTTAGTTTCACTCGCACTATTATGTAAAAAGCTATCCACTATATAACATTGAGGGATTGATTTCAGTCGCACTAATTGAAGCAATACATCTACCGACATTAAGCTGTTGATGAAATGGACATTGTTACAAAAATGTCTCTTTACATGTAATATGTGCTCATTTAAAAATTCAACTTTCTAGTAGTGACTTTTTTTCTTCACTAGTTTTGTTATAATTAATTGTAAAAGCCTTCTAAAAATTTTTTTAGAAAAATCTAATTTTTTTGTCATGGTCTTTGTTAGTCATTTTTCTGAGTCTCGTAAAGAGGTTTCATTAATTGTAACACTGGTTCTTCAGATGTGAGGAAGACCCCCTGTCCCCCCTTTTTTAAGCACTATTATGCTAATGAATGTGGAGTAGATTACTTGACGTCTTCTGAGCAAACGGCTCATTAGTTTTACTTTTCAGTCATACTGTATACGTAATTTTGCTTCTTCGTTAACCAAAAGCATATAGAAATGAATCTAACCTTTGGTTTCAAGCACA
Source organism: Acanthosepion esculentum (assembly GCA_964036315.1). NCBI lineage: Eukaryota > Metazoa > Mollusca > Cephalopoda > Sepiida > Sepiidae > Acanthosepion > Acanthosepion esculentum. Next base: position 78,802,136 of record OZ038490.1, on the reverse strand, counting down.
GTCCATTCTACTATGATGGAATAACGTAAATGACGATCTAAAAAAAAAAAAAATCACTTTCGCCCAAGAATTTTGCGAAAATGATTTTTCGTTAGGAACCTGTTAATTTTACCATTTTTAGATTTATTTATATTTTATTTTATTTTTTATAGAATAGTGAATAGTCCAAAAGCGCTGTTTTTAAATGTACTCGTGTCGGTGTCAATGTACCTAGACCCTGATTTTGGGTTCGGTGCTGCCTGAGGATTAAAATATGGTAAATTCGAGATCTTGGAAGAATGCTGAGATTTATTTAACATTTGATTTGAATGGTAAAATGTTTTAGTCTTGTATTTTATACACGCGTATGATTAGAAAACGTCTTTGAAGTAATATCAGTAAAATTAAAAAGGTAGGTACTGGTAATCAATATTTCCCCCCTAGTTTAAAAAAAAGCTTAGTGTTTGGGTACAGGTTGACAATGTAGTAAATTAATTAATTTTAAATTGTTTTCCCCTGCTCGTCGTACGCGATTTCTTTTTAAAAAGATTAAATTAGGCTTTCTTTTTCTTCCCCCTCCTCCACCGCAAGATGCGATACCTAAGATTTAAAAATAAAATTCCTCTTAAAAATGAAGTCTTTCCGTGAAGTTCTTATTCTAGCTTTTAATTACAAGCTAATAACTAAAAAACTTAATTTTAATATTTCCGATAGAAAAAATATTTTGCTGTATTTTTAGTCCAATTTAATTGGAATTTCTTTTTGTCAGTAAAATAAAATCGATAAAAGTTAAAAACCGTTCATCTTGACTTGACATGTCTATCACAATTTTTTTTATTAAAAGATCTTTCAAAAATAGATTACTTTCCTGTAGGCATCTCCACTTTTTTACTCAACATGTCGAAGAGATTTGGAAATTCCTGCAAAAAAAAAAAAACAACAAACAAAACTTTTTATCCCCCCCCCATTTCACGAACTTTTTCTTTTTTGTAAAAGTTACACTAGAATCGCCCAAATATTTTTGAATCTGAAAATAAAAAATGCAATAAAACTAATTATTTATCAAATCTTTTAATTCCTTTTAAGACTTTTTTTTTTTTTTTTTTAAACCTGTCAACAAGCACATAATCGCACTGTTTTTTGTTTGTTTTTAATCCTTTTATTTTTTTAAAGTAATTAATATTATTCAAATCAGCTAATATTTTTTAAATGAAGTTTCACATTTTATTTTGAGATTTTTAAAACTCATTTTACGTGTCGACACTTGTATAACAAAGGTGGTGAGGTTGTTTTTTTTTTTTTTTTTTTTTTTTAAATCCACTCTCCGGAAGTACATATTCCTGCTGATCTGTAGTGTGTAATATGAAGGGGGCGGGGGTATTTCCCCCAGTGTCAGTGTTGTACAACTATACAAAAATGTTTAAAACTAGCTGTTTGTATGGGTTTTTTCCTGACTATATTGGCGTCATCTTGCTAGCTAGAATGTGATAGGCACCAGTTTTGCAAAATGTCTATCACTATTGTCCAACACTTCAAGAACCCCCCCCCCCCAAAACGGGGCATAGCCTGAAGAGAAAAGCGCCCCTAACTTGATAAAACAATTTTTTTTAAAAGTCTAAATGTTTACTATATATTATAAGCCTTGTAACAAAAAGCTAATTCTAGCAAATAAGGTAATTTTTTTTTTTTTACCTCAGCATAAGACAAGCTAATTAAATAATTAATGAATTTTAGTAGTTCACTTAATTTCCCATAATTGAAAGACTATTCCTTTAGTATTAACTGAACATTGGCCAAACCAAACAATATTTCTTTTCCAGCCTTTAAATTCCTTAAAAAAAAAAAACACTGTAAATTTTAATAAATGAACTTTGTCAAGTTCTGAATGATTGGAAAAATACAAACCTGCATTATGAAAATTTAAATCTTTTATTCTATGCTGAATAACTATGCCACATCTTTCCAGGTCAATTTTATGCTGTCATTTAAAAAAACTCTATTTTTAGCTCCACACTGAAAAGGATGGTGATTACTCTGGCATGATTGGTGCTAATCCTTCAGCTGAAGGTGGTGACGAGGGATTAGACCCGTCTGAGAGGACAGACATTAATATAGTTATTGCTCATAAACTACAGAAAACTTATTTTCAGAAGAAATCCTTTTTAATATATATAAAGGATTATATGAAAAGGTAAGTATTTCAGCAAACTTATATTCAAAAATCCACTTAAAAAATGATTTAGTGGTGGGGGGACGGCACAAAATAATTCTCAAACATACAATGAAAAAACAAAGGTTATATTATGCAAGCAAAAAAAAAAAAAAGTGCCTTCATTGCAATACAGAACTCGATTGATCACTAAATTTTAAGTATTGAATTAATATTTAAGCTTACCTGCTGCCACTTTAGACAATTGTGCATGTGAAATTAGCCTGGGATTAAAATGGAAGCTTAGGTCTTTTTACTTAAAACCTTTTTTTTTTTCTTTAAGGGTCATTGAACACATTGATGAGACAGACAGTGGGAAAATCGAGAGTTTGAAAAGAAAATTACAGGCAAAAGTGAAGAACATTCTTGAAAATTTTAACGACTATGAGTTTTATTCTGGTAAGTAAACTTAAGTTTAATACAATTACAATATATTTTTAATGTTAACGGTATAGTTCCATTTTCCTAACAGCAATCGGTAGGATTTACTATTAAAACAAAAGAACTAATTTAAATTATTGCCTTTCTCCACTTTTTCCTTTTTGTGTACACAAGGTTTTCAATATTCCTGACACTGCATGCTAGATAATTAAGTTGGCAAATAGCAGTTTATGAATTTTTGATGTCTTTTCTTTTCTTTTTTCTTTAAATTACACCTTTCTTCTATCTCTCCCAAAGGTGAATCCATGAACCCAGATGGTTGTGTTCTATTTTTGAACTACAGGGAAGATGGTATGACGCCCTTTTTCACAGTCTTTAAAGTCTCTGTTGTAAGCGAAAAATATGTAAGTATTTTTGCCTTTGCAGCACTCCTTATGTGCTTCAGCTATTTCTTGTAGTGGTAATAGTATTAAAAGTTTCCTGTTTGGATAACTGGCCAACCAACTGTTAATTGGCATACAAACTCAAATTTTTATTTCTACTTGAGCAGATGGTATTTAAACCTTTAGTTTGTTTTGATGTGTAAATTAATTGATTTATATATTTCTAATTCAAAGCACACTTTTTTTTTTCTTTTTTTTACTCTAGTAACAACGCAATTTGGTATCCTGAACATATCCTGAAATGCAGATTTGACATAAAATGCAAGGAAAACATTGCAGCAGCTTTGATATTTGGATTTGGACAAACGGTGGATTTTTTAGTTTGACATCCTAATTGACAAGCATTAATCACCAGCTGATTTTAGGTTTGTAATGGAAATACACAATGCTATTGCATTAAAAACAAAATACAATCACTTGAGTTTTCTCATTCATTTCAAATTATAAAATGTTGCATTTTTTTTCTCTCTTAAGCACTGATGTTTCATTTAAACAATTTCAGATAAGTTGGATCTTAAGATTGGTATAGGAAACTGTTTATTACTTTTAAGACAATATTTAAAAAAATAATGCTGTTTTGCAAGCTCTATTACAGTAATGAAACTTTATTTGAAAAATTCTCATTGATTGTGGGTTAAGGAAACGCTCGTATAACTGTTTTAATCTCTGCTTTGGTAAAGTTAAATTTTCCTTAGCCATACCAGAAGCAGATTTTGGCATAATCATCAAATAACGATAAAAAATTTCAAAAAGATACTATAAATATGACTGAATTTATCAACTTTTAACCTTGGCATATGCATTAAAATACTTTGCTTAGGGTAATGTGTATATATGATTGCAGTATTGTAAAAGAATGTAAAACCTTGGGCTGTTTCTAGGACAAACTATGAACGATTTTAAGAATGATTTTCTTGCTAATAAGGGTGCTAGTTGAATTTAATGAATTGAATAAATTCACTTTATTCTCTATATACAGAGACTATCAAAATGTCAATGATTATTCATAAGCAAGGATTACTGGACATTAATTTTATTGAATGGCAGGGATAATGGGAATTTTTTTTTTTTTTTTTTTTCCCCACATACCCACCCTCAATTTTTGTATAAAATAATTTTTTTAAAAATTCTCAATTACAGCCAAAACCAGAGTAAAACAAAACTTGCCTCTTTATATATTACAAATAAAGAATCTCATTGAAACTCTTTAGTTTTATTTATGGTTTATTTATTTTATACACACACACACTGAATATGACAGACAAGGTGCTTTTTAGTTTTTTTTATACAATTTCTCATGCTATCTAATTTTTTTTTTCTTTTTGGATGACATAAAAACTGTCCATACAGTTAGCCATTTTCAAGGATTAAATATTTTAACTGTTAACTAGTTTGTTTTATAAAATGTTTTCATTTTTCAAAACACTGTCAAGATAGTGTCCATGTGCAAAGTTAATATTAAGTGTTTTCTTTTTATTTTATTAAGGCTTCCATTATTTTTTTTTTTATTTTTATATGTAGATAATCCTATTAGTGTTGTCAACAAGTATGTTACAAATAGTGTCCTGTAGGTCCCCATGAATATTTAAATGATATCTAATTGAGCTATGGTCAGAAAGGTGTAGTGAGTCTGTCATATTCAATGAAATGTGCATGAAAGGATTGCTGCCTAAATAAATGTCTCTATATCTGTTACTTTTAAGCTTAACAAGGAAATTTAAAAAAAAAAATGTTTGTACAAAAGGAAACCTGGTTTTGACAGTTATTTGGCACCAGGCTGTAAGTATTGTGTACTGTCAAATAGTAATTATAGGATAATCTTTTTAACCTTTTGTACAGGGTGCAACAGCAATACCTCCCACATAATAGTAAGATAGTGGTAATGGTATCTTCAACTACCTGTCTTATGTAGGATGTATTTCTGCCACACCCAGTACTGTGACAGTTAAATTTGCAGAATTTTTTTTTTTTTTTTACTATCTCATGACATTTTGCCCACAAAAATATTTTGTCTGCTTGATAAGGAACATGTTCCTTCCAGCTGTAGAATATGGAAACACCCAGTCTGAGAAAGTAATAAAAAAAAAAAATGATTGACAATGAGTGCTGTGAATCATCAATGCATTGGTACAACTTTCAAACACTCCTTCATTTAAATTGATAAATTGTTCTCAATTGTCTTTATATATTTTCAAATGTGTTCTAATTTGATTTTGAAAAATTAAAAGAATAAGTATTCAAATATGTAAGGTAAACATGTTGGTAAATAACATTGCTTGTAATTCATGAAAATATTATGAATAAAAGAACACTTCTAGTTAAAGGCATTCATGAAAGCTACTCAACAAATGAAAATTTTAACTTGTGGAGTGTTTAAACCACTCTTTGCACTATTGAAGGGCTAAAGAAATTCGTGTTGCTAATTAGTAAAATGCAGTTTGTGATGAAGTTTAAATTTTGTTGCAGTAAGGCTGTGGAGTTGCAACACAAAACCTCAGACTCCCCCTAAGCAATTGTCCTACAAATCTCATGCATATGCTCCTAACTTGAGTAGGTCTATATCATTATAACTGGTTTATATCAAAGAATAAAGATGTGGCTCTATCATTTAATATTTCCTAACAGAATTAGGCAAAATCTTTGAAACAATATAGGAAAAAATATATATATATATTTCATTTACAGGATGTAAAAGACAATTTTATATAAATTTTTTTATTACATTATATAGTTTTGCAAATACAAAATAACTACAAAAATACTTTAATAGTTGAATATCTTTAAGAAATAGTAAATATACCCTAAAAGAAATAAAAAAAATTCTATAATGTAAGACTTTACATAGTGTAAATTCAACTGGATTTGATGTAGTTTTCCTGGCTCCAGTGACCCTTATTTGCTTCTGACTCCGGCCCTGCATTTCTAATCTTTGCTGCTTATTGTAGAATGTAAAAAGCTGCTTGAATACTGCAAAAAGGAAGATAATTGCTAGAACCTGCATACCAATGATTTTGCTATTCAACCCATTTGAGTTAATATTGGCAAATGTCTCAAGTTTTTTTTTTTTCTCATGTATGCTGAGGTGAGAAAGATTTTGGAAATGGGTTTGGTTGAGAACTTGTGTGTGCCTTTTGTAAATGTACAATCTTTCTATGCTCTTAAATATCTCAAAGTACCTGTTCATCTGAGGACTATACCACATTTCCACTGCTAGGGAAATGTTTTTGTTGGAGTGTACACATGGGATTTTCTTTAAAACTAAAGATGGGATACTTTGGGGGTGGACATATTTGTAATGCGGTTGGAGAAACAAATATATCAGGTATAAAATTAGTACAATCTTAATTCTCTTGACAGGTATTTATTAAATAATGATCTTGAACAAGTCAATGCTTTACCAAATGTCTCAAGAAATAGGACTTAAGCCTTTCTAAAATGGAAACTTCTGGAATTGCAACGAAGTAGTAATAGCACATAATGCTGAATCCTTCAGATTCAGAAGGTAAAAATTAAACACTTCATTTGTCTTGGCATATGGATCAATTATAACAAATTCAGTAAGGCTTGTGCTAAGGGTAGATTTTGTCTAACACCACAAGCTGCTACAAAACCAAAATATTAACCCAAGGACTTGTCATGCTCTTAAATAACTTCATCAGATGTAGACTCTCATGATGTCAGTCTCATTCAGAAATGTCCAAACTACTAGCTCTCTGCAACATTTTTTTTCCAGGTTGATGATTAAAAATGGCTCAAATTGGATGAATCCTCCAGGTTTTAAAGACAATACTTTATCAGATCACATGAACTTGTGCTACAGAATCGCAAAGAACTTGACTAAACATCACTTGAATAGTTCCAGAATCAGCAACAACTAAAATGGATAGCACATGTAACTAGAAGGGAGTGGAAATCTAAGAAGTTTACTTTCTACATACTATGAACAATGAACTTGAGTAATGTTAACTGTTCAATGTTTCTTGTATGGTAATGACTCTTATATAGCCTACTAATAGAAATTAAAATATATCTTGTTACTATTGAATAATGACAAGCTTTTTACAATTAGATATTAATTCACACTTTAATAAACCTGAATATCTCTACTGAATAACATTTGGAATAAGAAATAGTGTTGGATTGAAAATAAAATCTGATAATTCCTTAGGAAAGATTTTTCTGACAAGATTTCTCAAATATTCAGGCTGGTAGATACAGTTGCATAAACAATACTGTTTAATTAAAAGAACTGCTTATACTTGAATATGAGTATCCATCAATAATAATGTTTAAACAAAATAACTATATATCATGCCAAAATAGCACACTGACTATGTTATGTTTGACAGTTTGAGAGAGACAATCAGAATATCTTTTATGAAATCTAAGAAACCTTTTAGGAGCATTGTTGACCAGCTAAGAAGACCTGCAATTAAATTATGAACCCTGTTTAGACAATCTTTTACCAAAATATAGGTGTTTTCTATAACTTAAATTCATAAAATTGAATGAGAGTTTACTTTCTGTTCTGTAATGTTTGATGCATCATCTCTCAATGTGGTAAATTTAAGCCTCCCAGAATCATGTTTTCATGTTAGTGATTCTTCTCAAATTTTCAAAGCATCTTTAAGAGCAACATCAGCTTGAAACTTGGAAGCATTTTCCTCTTGAAAGACAAAATGTGACCTTAAAACTATCAAGTAACAAGTGAATCTTTAGTAACTTAAATTTTTTTTATGGCTTGACCGTTTTTGTTTTGTTTTCAATGGAAGTATGTGTCTGAAAACTGCCACAATTTCTTTTTTTTTTTTCTTTTTTTAAGAATTCAGGAAACTTTTGCATGAATGTATGTTAACCATCTCATGACCTATACATTGAACTGGACATGTAATGACTGATGCAATCAATCCTCTCTAATTAACAGTGAACATTGACAACATATGCACAACTTAAGAGGGTCAGTTGCAATTTCTATTCAGCTGAAACAAATATGCTATCTGAGGCACGTGGTAAAGTCATTATTTTGGGGACCATGATTGTTCACAAGTACATGTTTACATACAAATTTATATAATTTATTCATGCATTGGGTTCTTTTTGGAATGTCACTGACATTACAAATGTGATGCAAGAAGCCATTTCAGAACCTCACTTTCCAGCATTGACAAGAGTTCAAAATCATTTATACTACCTTGTAGGGGGATGACTTAGTTTCCACTCTACAGCCTCTTGCCCAAAATATCATAAGCCTATCACTAGTTCCATGGCAAATGTTCAGAGTTCAATTCTTTAAGTGTCACCAGCTAATCTTTACAGCCAAAGCTCACCTTGCTATGTCCACAGGACTGGATCATCCTTGTTCTCTACTTATTCTGTTAGTAAGAAGGATGTTCCACTCAGACAGTGGAACAGATACCTGTTTGGATTCTTATTTACAAAGATAAATCAGAAAGTAACTGCAATTTTGAAATTATATGGTAAAAACAATGTAGGTGCTGATATGCAGCATCACATATGTACATGGTATGACTGGTAACTAGCCATATGCAGTATTCCATCATTCAGTTGAGTGGCAGGGAGCAATGAAGTCAAACATGCATGCTTCAAACAGTGATTTCCCCATCGAAGAACAATAGGCTTTTTGTGAGCAGATGGTGTCAAATGTGAAAATACATTGCTGGATGCTGGCATAGTATGCACCAAGTATCAATGAAAGGTGAATGAGTGGGTAGAATGCTTTAAAACAAGAAGAACAAGTCTAATAAACAAAAACCAATTTGGTTGCCCATCAACATCATACACGTGCAGAACGCATCCAGAGGGTGGATGCCTTGACCGACAAAACACATTAGCACAAGTGGTGGTAATCACAGGCATCAGCAATGGATCTGCACAAGCTATAGTACATGATGACTTGGGGTACCATAAAGTTTGTGCATGTTGAGTTCCCAAATAAACAAACAGTACAAATGTGGCTTCATGAGTAACTGAAAAGCTTCTTTTTGGAAGGGATGAAGAAGCTTATTGAATACCAGGAATTTATTGCTATGCAGAGAGACTATGCCATAAAGTGTCATGTGTTTGTTCTTCATCAGTAGAAATAAAAGGTGTATGGAAATTGCCTTTACGTGTTGATTTGCTCTTTTTATTAAAAAAAAAAGAAAGAACCACACTACTGTCCACACATATACTACTAGTTTTATTTCTTCTGTGGCTTGCATTGTTTCCTTTTTAACTTTGTTTCACTACTTGTTTCACCTTTGATATTTTTACTTTTTTAATTTAAAAAGAAAAATAATTATAGACAATGGTGGTTTTATTTAAATTTAAATAATGTTCATTCTTAAATTACACTGGCATATGTATTTTCTTTGTAATTAAAAAAAATTACAGTACATGAGTACACATTGTACAATGTATCTCTTTTTTTTTTTTGCAACCAGAGTTCTCTAAGTAAAAGAAAAGTAGTTGTGACTTATTAAATTTAGCTTAGTTTGGCACAAGGCTAGAAGTATGGAGCCATTAGTGAAGATTGAACTATTCTTAGTAATAAACACCATGATGATGATCATCAGTCCCTCAACTGCTTTAATCATCAAAGGGATTGAGGGCAGAAGAAACAACCTCCTTCAAGCTATTGAGCCAGTATGGTGATGCCTCTATTCTTCCTCCTCATGACCCTTTCAGATAGCTTGGCAGCACCCATTTCCTCTCCAATCATCTAACAGTGAAAACCATGAAATATGGTGTGGGTCATCCTCGGTTTGTACCTGAAATGACCTTTCCAACATTTTGAATTCAGCGTTATCCTTCTCCTATACTGGTTGCCACCCAAGGCTATAGAACCCAGCCTGTCCTGTTATTTACCTATAACTGGGGAGAAAAGAGATGGATTCATATCTTTCCCAAGGATATTTGCATGTAATGAAATAGACTGGAATTTGAGCCCGGCTCTCTGATTCCTCAATCTGAGCCACTATCCATTACTCCACCATGCATCCACATGGGACATTGTATAAAGAAATTCAGCGTAGCTTAACTTTGGCATGCAGCTGATCTCTTCTTTGATCTAGCTCTAACAGCTCAAGGAGAAATTAGCAGACTGGTAATTTTCAATACCTCAAAAACCAAGCTAACATCATGCCATCATCACCATTCCGACTGAATTTTCTCTGATCATGATGAATGGTTGCACTATCAATGAGACTCCATGTCTTCAATGTTTATTGGGTGTTAAGCTCACCCCAAAATGGAATTTGTATATACAATCCATGAGTGAGGATACTGGAATAAAGGTCATATTTTATTGCTTTGGGAAATATCTGATTCCTTCTGCCATGCACTATCTTTACAAGAATCAGATTAAGCCAAGAAAGGAGTATTGCTGTCATATCCAGAGTGGAGCTGATAAATCCTCACTGATCACCTTTGATAGAGTTTAATTTCATTTATAGTATTGTGGGGGAAAGGCTTATTTTCTATTCTGCAACTTCTTTCTCACAGATGCAACATTACAAACCTTTTGCTAGTTTACTGTTATTACTGAAGTATATGAGGGATAATGACGAGGAAACACATTATATTTAACAAAACAAGATAAGGTATTTACTTACAAGCTTACGCATTTGGAATTGTCAGTAGCTTGTTTCAGGAAAGGAATCAAATATTTAAAGTTCATAGTTTTGATGAATTGTCAAGAAGAGAAAATGTTCATATTAAATCATCAGACACAAAAAGTAAAATTCAAAAATGTTTAAAACAAATTGAGACAGTTTGCTTTTCGCATAAAAGTTATACAGTTGTATTCAACATGAATGACAAGATATATTTTAAGGTACTTAGCTTTGTAGTCCTTTGAAATTGCCCTGCTTTCATAAGAGGCTGATAATGCATTAGCATGTAATTTGACACTGGCGTTATTCAGACTCACAGAACTCTTCTCCTTTCTGTCTCTCCACCTTGATTCAACTTTTCTGCCTATTTATATCAAAAAGTGATTTGACATTGGCTTGTTACTTTTTTTAGTTTGTAAGCCACTCTCTTTTCCATTGGTTAAAATAAATTTTCGCACAGGTTCATGAATTTCGAAAACAGTGAAGAAAAGAGTTATTTTTATTTTGTATTCACCATGGAAAATGTTCAGATGAGCTCCATTCTTTATTTCCACCAATTTAGACCTTTATGGATAGAATACACCATAGTATTTCCATGGAGTCAAATCATCCTCATTTGTGAAATAGACACCTGTATGGGTACTTCCCTGAATAGTTCAATCATCCTTATCTTCACTTCCTACCACCTCTTCCATTCATATGTCACACCTCAGTTTCAACTGAAACCCCTACCTTGAGTGATTCTTGGGCCTTGTATTGAGTGAAATTTTAACTGTATGAAAAATACAACCACAAATATTGAGCACTTGCTGAGGATTGCACTTACAATTTGATAGTAATGATATGCTAGGTGCAAAAAGTATTAGTTATTTGCTTGTAAAATGAATAAAGTGCTTTTTAAAAAAAAAATCATTTCACTTCAGGCAAAGCAATAAAAGCTACTAAGACTCAAAGCGTCATTAAGAGTGAACGAAGTAGAGAGGACAAGAAAACAGATTCAAGGAGACTGAAAATGACAATGTTTCATTTATTGTTTTTGAAGATTGTAATTGACTGGAAAACAATAAGCAGGAAGAGTTCCACAAGCGAGAAATACGAAAAAAGAAACTATTAGCATAGAACTAGCAATAAACGATGAAATTATGGGACCTAGCTGCCAATCTAGTGTTGCCAGAGCGCATACATTTTTTTTGTCATATCAGCAACATAAATCAATCTATTAAAGACAATCTTTTTAAATTCAAAGAGAGGTGCTTTTACTCCTATAAAACATTGATATTTTTGAGTGACGTCATTTGATTTTAAATTGTGATCGCTCTTTTTTTTAAAGTTACAAAAAAAATTAGTCGATTATTAACCCTTCTCTTTTGAGCAGGGTCCTCAAGTACATCTACGGCAGAGATCTTGCTTAAAACAAGTTGTACATGCGTGTGTGAGAGAAATAAAAATGAAATTATTCCTTTAATACTCTTTAAAAATAACTGGTATAACTTTTTTGTTTGACAAGGTAAAACTTAAAATATAATTTTTTTTAAATATGAAGGTCAAGTTTTGATTTTTGCGATTTCATATTCTTACCTAATTATAGGCACTTTTTCTTATTCTTCATAAGAACTTGTACAAACCAGAAGCAATCGTGACAACAGATGTTTGATGAATCTTATTTACTAAGCTGAGCTCATCAATACCATAAAAAGCCAAATGCCATTGACTATCTTTCTCAATGGCGCCCAATGTCAGTCATCAAAACGAGGCTACTTTTTTTTTTACGCACACAGAAATGTTTTTATTTATTTATTTTCTTGGTAGCTATCATTTAAAAATAATAGATTTCATACAATTTCAGTGGAATCTCATTACGCAATACTGCACCATCATAACGACCTTGAAGCTTTATTTTTAGCCAATTATAACACGGAGAAACCGATGTGCACAGAATCACATCCGGTTCAATCTCCAAGCGTAAGAGTCGCAAAGAGAAAATAAATGGCGGGTGTGATTGTGCAGTATATTGTGCTACGTTCTGATTTAATAGATAAATTATCTTGGCCGTTAGGTGCTGTAATCACTCAAGCATGCCATGCTAGTAGTGCTATAATTCATTTGACGAGAGATGACCAGATCTGTCAACAGTATGTCGCTGATTTGGACAATATGCATAAAGTCGTCCTTAAGGTATTTTATTTTTCACTCAAACAAACATTGTATATTTTTTTCATAAAATCGGCTGACACGAATTAAATTGTTTCTTTTCTGTCATTAATGAAACTGGCTGGTGTTATTGTGTTTACATTCACTTTTTAACTGACTAAAAAAAAAATAGTTTAATTACAATACCAAACACTACTACTCATATTGATTGAGCATCTTTCAAATCATATTTGACAAAATTAAACAACAAACTGGAAAAGGGAGTGTTTTACTTTTATGCCTACACTTCATTTATGGTAATTATTTTTTAAAAATAACTGAAAATTTTTTACGTTGAGATGCAACCAAAAATAATGTGACGATCATCTCTGGTATTTTGAGAGATGATGAGTAAATATCGATAAATGGATAAATAAATCAAATAAAAATATTAAAAATAAATTAAATTATAAACAAAATTGCCTTTTTCAGTTTTACGATAAAAAAGGTAAGAGCAGTATGGTTTTTATTATTATTATTACTACTACTTCTTCTTCAAACCGGCTTCGGTGATTAACTAAAAAAAAGTAAAGTAAAATCGAAAACTTTTTTTTTTTTTCACCTAGCGATTCCCATAAAAGAAAAACAATTAACAGTTAACACTAACTGTGACATATGTTTAGTTTACTTTAACTTAAGAAAATAGTTAAACAATATTTTCCAACTGTATTGTTTTCTTTTTCCTATAATTTTAAAAATACCAATTTTGTTTTTTTATTTTATTTACTTTTTTTTTACGAAGTGGATAAAATTGGTAAAATCATGGTTTATTCATGCGATATATAACCTCGTTTAAATTAAGATTATTAAAAAATATGTTTCCATTCTGATGCATAGTATAATTTTATTTAAATTATATTTAATTTATTTTTAAAAAAAGTTCCATTTCTAATCCTTAACTTTACTACTTTTACGATGTAGTCCCAGGAGGAATTCTGGGCGCTATTACACTTTCGCACCACACCCTGCGTTGTTATATTTTTACAAACATGGATTTTGTTTTTCAAGATTTATATTTTAATTTAAATATTTAAACAATAACAAACAAAACTGTTTCCAGACTGCCGTACCTGAGGCAACCCATTGCTGAATGACAGGAAGCAAAAAAGGGGGAGGGGCGAAAGTGTAATAGTGCCGAATTCTGTGCCCTGGTGTCACGTTCAATGAAGAAAAAGTTGGTTATTTTAATAAAACAACAAATAAACTAAAACTAATTTAATCATAAATAAAATTTGTTACAAATGCCGCGTCACAAAAATGAATCCCCAAACCCAGTTATTTTCAAGTTTGTTGCTGAGTCGATTTAACTGATGTAAAGAAAGGGGAGTAATGGCTTGCGCATGACGTGATACGCATACGTCACCACAATCCTCTTGGGACCTTATGGGTAATTCCATATCAACTCAACTAATGATCCCAGGGGCTGCATCTCAAATTTTGATTAAATTTTAGTATGTCGTACCCATAAAAAAAAAAAAACGACTCTCCATCTCTTACTCCTTAAATAGGATTTTTTCACTTTATTTATGATACATATTTACCTAATATGCTACAAATTTTCATGTTTTTAGTGGGAATTTCTAATTTCCCATGCTCAATTTAGTGATTAGTCTTATTTTTTTGTGTATTGTTTTCAATATTAGTTATCATAATTGAAAGTTTTATTCAAAAGGGGAGCTGCTTCTTATCCAGCACCATCTAGATAAAAAAAAACATACCTTCTTGTTTCAGGCAAAATGTAAGCTTCCAAATTTCATCTTATAGTAAGTATGATATATTCATCTTATAGTAAGTATGATATATTCTAATTTTTAAATGTCACTTCAGGTGAAAAATACCTCATGAAATAGTTTATACTCATTGTTATAATGTGTAATAAATCTTAAAAAAATTAGAATTATCTAGAAACATTAATCCTATTTAATAAAAAAAATCCTACAAATTTTGGGAGACTTGTTTTCTTTTTTTTTTTTTAAGTATCAACTTGGTCTTAAAATGCAAAGATATGAAGTGCTAAAATTGGCAAATCATGCTATTTTGAAATCAGCCAGCATTGACTCCAAATTTCAAGAAGAAATAACATCTGATTTAACAATTTAAGGAAGTTAAAATTTTAGGGTTTTTAGTTTCTCATAGGTGGGTACAACATAGTAAAATCTGAAATAGTGACATGGGAATTTCCAAAATTTGGTTGAGTTGATATGGAATTACACATATGTACATACCTTCAAATATTTGCTAAAAAATGAACATACATGATGAAAAAAATGTTCAAAACTTAACAAAAACAAAGTTTTATCATCAAAATCTGTGTGTTATTATTAAAAGGATGTTTTTTAATACTTTTTAGAATCTTCAAGTTAAAATCTTTTTATGGCATCAATGTGGGACCAAAAATTTGTATGGAAAATTTGTCTTTTTGCTCTAAAAAATATTGATTTGGAAATTCTTGCAAAAATTTGATAATTTTTAGATTTTAATAAAACTTTCAGGACTTATTCAGAAATTAATGAAATTATTTTTGAAACATTTCTTTTTTAGAAAATCTTGGTAAAAATATATATATTTTTTTTTACATTTGTTACCTACCCTACTTATTTAATTTTATAAAATTTTGAGAATTTCTTTTTTTGTAGTGCATAATGTTATAAGGATAATTTAAATCATTAACTTCCTTTGGTCAAACAGAATTCCCAGTTATAGAAAATCTGTTTGGAATCGGAAAATAAAAGATAACAATTGATGTTGCACTGAATTTGTTTTAAGATCAATGTAAAAAGTCTTTTTGATCTCTGGTTAGCGGTGGGTGTGTTCATGCTGAAAAAATAGATACTTTTTTTACGCATCTTTATTTATGTGTAAACTACGTCTGTCTAAATTGTCGCCAAAAGTAACAAGTTTGAGAATCAAATTTAACTCAAAGAAAATATAGACTGGAAGGATGATAGAAAATGTGCCTTTGAAAAAAATAAGGTTATTTTTAAAGTTTACTTGTATCTTTAGCTTTTGTTGTCAAGTGTGAAAAAATGATGAATTTATATTAAAACTTATTTGGCTTTTATTGCATAGCTTTAAAAGTTCAACCCCATCCCCTTACTTTTGTATTTTTGCCATAGATGGCTGGAAAATCTACAAACGTGTGAATGACTCCTAGACATTTGGCCAGATGTCAACAAATTTATTCTAGGTACTTCCACTTTTTCACTAAAATAACAGCATATAGCATGATGAAAAAAGCCCACAAAGTTTTATTGTCAAAATGTTTATTATTAAGGGGAAGTATAGTAATTTTTTTATTTCTTTCTAGCACGTCTGAATTTTTGGTTTTTTTTCAGGACATATTCACAAATGAATGAAATTATTTTTGAAACTCTTTTAGAAAATCTTGGATTTTTTTTTCTTTTTTTTTTTTTACATATGTTATTTAATTTCATAAAATTTCAAGAAAATTAAATTTTAATTTGAAAATTCTTTTTTATTGATTAAAAAGCAGGACTCCTTGGAGAATTTAAATCCACATTTTTTTTTTTTTTTTTTTCAAATTACTACTCATTTCACGAAAATCTACACAGAATCGCTAAATAAAAAATGCAGTAAAACTAAAAATCTTCCAAAAATAAAATATATATATTTATGACACATTATTTGGGAAAAAATTAGCAAATTTAAAGTTAGATTAATTTGATTTGAAACAAATATTACTTATAGCACAAAACGTAGTATACAAGCATTTCTTAACCACAGGGTCTTGTTTTTCTGATGTGTTAATTGGCAGCTGAAGGTGTTGAAAATCTAAGTATGGTTAACCAGAAACTGACATAAATTTATGAAATCTAAGTGAACACTTTGTTTTTGGTTTTTAACTACCTAGTAAGTTTTAAAATTAACATATTTTCAGCAATTATCTAATATTTTATTGAATTATAGTTACTAATATGTTTATTTGAAAATAGCCTTATGTTTTTATCAAAATAACTCTCAAAAAAAAGAATAAAATTAAAAAAGTAAAAAGTAAAAAAAAAAACTACTAACAAAAACATTACTTAATTGAATTATGACCCACACTAAAATAAATAAAATAAAAATATTTAGTGAAATAAGAATTTAAAAAAAAAAAAGGTAAAAATTACTTTAACCCTTTTGAGTCCCACAAATGTTTTCAACATGTCCTGTGGGACATAATTGTCCCATAAAGACATTGATACATGCAGCAATTATTGCATCATCATTTCGCTACCAAATGTACATTGTTCATGTGACAGTTGAAGAAGGAGTGTTTCAAATTATTTCCCCATTCCAATGCCAGTACATTGTCTGTTCACAGTAAGTGTTACATTCCTATATATAGTTTTATGTATATATGTATGATCTAATAGTATACAATGTAAAAGATGGGAAATACATTCCAATAATGAAAAATATTACAAAAAATGTGTACTTTTTTAGTTACAGGACACTAGCATTCCACCAGACTTTTAAAAAAGAGCACTGAGTATGGGACATACGTGTCCCAGCAGACTTTCATGGTCTTATTTTCACTTTGTTTATTATCCTAATAGATGCACAAATAATAGTGTTATTAGCCTACATTATATTTGCAGATGCCAAGTAAAATGAATGTATGACTGAAGATGAAATAAATAAGATGGTGCAAGAAATGGATGAAGATTTCTGTCATGATGATTCAGTTGTAAATCCAAATTATTTTAAGACATTTTTTATGTTTTTATTTTTATAAAATAATTATCTATTTCATAAATCCAAATTATGTAGAAGAAAATGAAACTGATAGTTTATCAGAAAGTGATGTATTGACTGATGGTGAAGATACGTCAAATAAAGAACCGTCTTCATTTCACAAGAACACATTCATAAAACACTATCTTCTAACACTTTCGCCCCAGCCCCTTAACCTTCGGTGTCTTACTCTCTGGGTCGAAGTGTTTACTCAGTCCTAACCGAACTTAAGAGAGTGGCCATAGGTCCCCTGAGCATCCATAGATTATTCAACCGGTCTGCTAGTTTAATCCTGCTTCCTGCCCACGTTGTGATTTGTTTGATCCAGAAAGCAGAAGTGATGTCCGTCCATTCACGGTCGACTGAAGATGTAGACACGGCTGGGGAGTCTGCGCTAAGAAATTTAGAATGCAGCAAAGAAAAATGTAATATCTGCAGAAAGCCAGACAAAGAACTTCAATGGTTGAATTGTTAATGTCTTTTATATAGCAGAAAAGAATAGTAGAGAAAAGAAACGGGTTACAGAAAAGAAAAGTATTTAATGTAAAAACTCATACACTGTATTCGAGAGTGAGTGAGTGTGTGTATGATTACTTGTTAAATCATCTCGGAACGATATATGACTCTTGCGATGGACGTCACTTTCGTACTTCTTTGAGCCTCCAACTAAACTCTGCTCACTTTCAATCTCTGACATCTCTCCACCCAGCTCGACTGCACTCGAAGACAGATGAGCCAAAACTCTTTTTCAGCATAACTACGCATTTATATAGATAAAACCGGCTGGTTATAACTGACCCTTGGCCCTACTACTTCGCACGCGATTATCACGGGGGTTCTGGCTGCTTCAACCAAAATCATGTGAATTCCAAAGTTCCTTCTAGCTTACTCAGCTCTATTTCAATTTTTAATCGATAAAAATTATTTCGACCATTTCCATTGTCTTCTGATGGCCCAGATTCAATGGGTACAACTTCTGCCCTAGATCAGATTTCCCCATCAGTAAACAAAATGCTCTGATTTAATTTCGCTATTCAAATCTATTCCAATTTCAATGAAAAAAATATACGAGTGTGCGTGTGTTCCCCAGACTCTCTCTCTCTGTCACAATCTAGTAATGGATCAGATAAAATTCCAATTGTGTGGAATGATATTCATGATTTTGAACCTCAATTTACTCCCTCATCAAGCAGACCATGCACTATTCAATCAGAGTTATCAAGAAATTCAAGTCTTCTTGATATATTCCCAAAACTCTTTCTGAATAGCATGTTGATTCATACAACACACTGTACAAACAAAAGCTTGGAAACCCATGCAAAAAAAAGGTCATCACTCCTACACACACAAAATAAAATCATTACTTGGCTGCATTTTTGTAATGTGTTATAACAGTTCCTAATTTCAATTGCTATTGGTCATCCAAGATCTCATTAGATAATCTCTTGATCAAAAAGACATTTTCAAGAAATAGATTCAAGTTGATAACTTCAAAACTTTACTCTGCTGAGCCAGAAAAACCTGAAAGCACTACCAAACTATCTTACACTGAAGATTTGATCTCCTTTTTGAAAATGACATTTTAGAAGGCAAGACAAGATAACCTGTTTCAGCGCATAAATGAATCTATGACAAAATTTGCTGAAGCAATACCTTCCTCTCAAGCCTGTGAAAACGGGTATAAAGATTTGGATGAGATGTGACTCCGTCAATTGTTATACATATGACTCCGTCAATTGTTATACATATGAAATGAATATGCAGGAAAAGAGACAACAGTTGAAGAAGGAACTTTTGGGAAAAGAGTTGTTAGAAAACTTTGTTGTACCATAAAAGAAAGTTTCGTAACTTTAGCTCTTGAGAGATTCTTTACCTCTGTTTCTTTGATGGATACACTGCTATTGGCCACTGTTGGAACATGCATGAAAAATTGCAAAAAAAATCTTCCAATTATGAATACAGTTTTACAACGAAGTGAAGCAGATTTCTCTGGAAATAACAAAGGAATACTAGCTGCAAGATGGATAGACACAAAAGAGGTTTTTGTATTGAGTAACTGCTATGATGCTGGCATGACAGAGGTAAATAAGAAGCAAAAAGACAGATCAACAAAAGAGATTCCATGTCCTGAGGCAATACGTTTCTACAGAAAAGTAATGGGAAAGGGGTGTTGGTATAGCAAATCAGATGGCAGGTGTATAGTAGTTAGACAAAAAATCTCTAAAATGGTGGAAGAACATTTTTTACTGATGCCTAATGTTCTCAAGTGTCAGTGCATAGATAATCTACAAAAACTCAAACACTACCCTCAAAGCCCTTAGACTTTTCTCATTCACATCACCAAAGAAATGGTAAGGAATAGACAAAAATCAAATGCAGATAGGCAAAGCTTGAAAAGTGGATGAAGATCAAAACAAGCCAGAAGCATGGAAGATATTGGTCTACATTTGCCAATTGAAGGGGCTACAAGATGAAAATATGTGTGAAGTGCAGATTGAAGGCAAGAAAAATGCACAAAGACTTTGTGCAGACAGTGCCAATTAACTTACTGCAAGAACTGTTTTGCCTTCTGCCATAATTAGATTGGTGTGAAGCTAAAAGGAATAAATTTCTCGTAATTTACATATCTTTCTATGAGATAGAAAGGATTTTATATTTAGATCATGTTGCCAAAGAGTTTTTCTAATTTTAGGTATCAGTTGCTCATTGCAAGAACTGTTTTGCCTTCTGTCACAATTACATGATGTGAAGCTATAAAGGATAAATTTGTCTTATTATTTTTACATATATGAGATAGAAAAGATTTTCTAATTTTTTATGTTCCAAAACTTTTTTTATTTAAATAAAGAAAAAATAAGTATATGATTTTTACAGCCTTGTTTATCATGGTCTCCTGAAACACATGTCCCAGTAGACTTAGACCAAAATATCTGTTGGGACACCAGTGTCCCATTGCTATATTTATAATAATACATTCAATAATATTGTTTTTCTAAATCAGTCATTTAGAGATGTCTACTGAATCGAACAATAGTATTTCGATCTTCATCTTCAAGGGTGAAATCTCCACCTCTGAATTTTGCAAACCATCTTTTGCAAGTTCTTTCATTCACACATTCCTCTCCATAAACTGAGTGAATGTTTCTAGCCGCTTCGGCTGCTGAGTTTCCTTTCTTGAACTCATAAAGCATTATGTGCCTCAAATGATTCTTGGGTACTTCCATGTTAGCAGGGTTTTAATCAAACAAAATTTAATTTTATTGTTCTCTGAAATAAAATTTGATCAGTTTAAATGCATCTAAACATAAAAATAATGTTCAGCTCCATTAGACATTTTATAAAATACTCTTTAAATTTTGTTCATTTTAACAAAAAGTTAAAATTCGAACAGAACTTATGGGATGACCTAATACATATAATCTCAATGGATTTTTTTTTGTTTACCAGCCATAAGCATATTTATTGGTTAAATGTTTTTGAGTAGACATCCCTTTTTCTTTTATTCCAACTGAAATTATTATCTATTAGCCTAGAAATTGTAAGTCTTTTAAAAGAAAATGTACCTCTTGACAGGATTTGAATCTCCATTCCCTTTTACCTGGGGAACCACCTTCACTAGATGTTTATAGGGATAAGAAATAATGTTGGATTAAAAACTCCATATATATTGATTAAAAATTGCTTTGTTTTTGTTACAAAAATAAAGTTAGCAGATATAGACTTTGAAAGGTCCCAATGAGAGAAATACATTTCTTAAATAGGGTAATTGAGCTATGCTTTGCTGTAAAGGCTTCTTGTAGCTAAGTGGTAAAGCACATCTGGCTTGAAGATGGTCACCCAGATTAAAGTTAAAATGTTTAATTCCTGTTATTTTCTTTCATTAGACATGATTTCTAGGCCATGTGTGTCTGGTGGGAAAAGCAATAAATTTTGAATGATTGAAAAAAACATTTATTTTGTACAACACACCTTCATTTTTCAACATATACTTAACCCGCCACTTTATAAAGCAAACTTTATAGCAAACTACAGTCTTATTGATCAATCCTTGTAATTAAAAATTTAATATGTACCTCTTTAGATAGATAGAAAGCCATCATAATAGTCTATTTGAAGTATCTCATTTTTTTAATTACGGATTTATTTTTGTTACTGGTTTTTGGATGTGATTTGGTGCATATATTACCTAAATTATGCATAATGTTTGTTGAAAAAAAGCAATCTTTCTTTTTTTGTGTGCCAAAGATGGCGATATTAGAAGAGTCTTAATTGTTATTTTGCTTTATTTTTTGACTTGGTTGATACCAATAAAAAAATTTTTTTTTTTTTTTTAATGTTTCACTATTGTGTTTGAAAAGTATTTTCCATATATTTTTTTTCTTCTTCATTTTAGATATCAAGTGAAGAAGAGCTTCGAAATCTTTCCGAAACCCTTGCTCAAAGCAGCATAGAACACAAATTATGGATTGAACAACCAGAAAACATAGCCACTTGCCTTGCTACCAAACCCTATACAAAAGAGACTTTACAAAAATATTTTAAAAAATTAAAGCTATATAAATAAATGTTTTATAATTTGTACAATAAGTGAATCAGTTTCAAAACTACACTTTTTTTTCCCACCCTAAGCAAGGCAGTAATGCTACTACAACACAGGGGGTTACAGGGAGCTAAAGTAAAAAAAGATTGCATTTAAATTCTTGAAGATTGTAGTTATCAGGGAAGCAAGAAAAAGGAAGTGAGTTTCACAAGTGGGAAATGCAAGGAAAGAAACTGATGGAGAAGTGACATTTGCATTTAGCTATTTCAACATTAAAATGGTGGGATCTAGTTAACCAATCTAGTAATACTTTTAAATTCATCTAATCAGTGCAAGATGGACTTTGATGAGAAGAATTTTATGGCACGACAGTAACACAACTTTCCTTGCAGTAGACATAGTAATTGATTCAATATAGTTACTCCACTTCATGTCAGTGGAAAATGTGAGGCGAAGAAGGTGTAGCGTGTTACTCTCCTGGAGTTTAGCATCAGCCATACTGGTGGTAGGCAGAAAAGGTTCTCTATGGTGATCAAATGAAAGCATTTTTTTTTTTTTTTTACGGGCCATTTCTTGCTGCAGTTCACCACTGATTGAAGGTCCTTTCCAAGAGCAGCAGCCAGGTTTACTTTGTTGGATTTGATACTTAGACAGGCGTAAATGGTAGTGCCATCTGCATAAATATCTAGTTGGGAACTGATGACATCAGGAAAATCATTGATGAAGATCAGAAACTGTGTAGGTCCCAGGATAGAGCCCTAAGGGACCCCTGCATTTGTATGAAAGGAAGCAAGTCTGTTCAACACAACCTTCATTTCACAATTTGGTAGGAACAATTGGATGTAACCAAATATTCGTCCTGTGATACCATAGCTCTGGAGCTTGTATAGAAGGCCAGCATGCCAAACCCTGTCGAACACCATTGACATAACTAGAGCCACAGCCTGAGCTTCGTCATTCTTATCTAGAGCTTGATAGACAAATTCAGTGATGGCTGTTAACACATTAGCAGTAGCCTGGTGAAATGGAAGCCATATTGTTTCTGGTTGGTGTACTTATATAGATTTAGTTTAACCATGGTTTATTTACTTGCTCTCTCTCTCTCTCATGAATTCAAACACACATAATATATATAATGGGTTGGAACAAAATGTTGTTGCAGACACTATTTAGATATTTGTACATAGATTTATTCAGCCACATGTGCCATTTTGTTCTACCTTTTGCCATCTTTGAGGCAGTTTTGATTCCATCCTCCTAGAACTTGGCACCTTTCTGAGTGATTTTCTAAGCATAGTTTAGATGTGGCACAATGCCAAAAGTATGGGGCACCCAGTGAGGATTGAAATCACTATTCAGTCATAATTGTATCTTTCTGAGTGATCAAATGGTCTAAGCAGTTTTTATAGATTTCCAGAAAATTGAAGTTCTTCACATTAAGAGAATTTTGTAAGGATTGAAATGGCTGTTAATCTGATGATGTGAGATAAGGTGAGTATAGTGGATTTAGTAGATCATCCCAGCCAAGCTGTACAAATTCCCACCAGGACTTGTGGTCTTGATGGAAGACATCACCCAACTGATTGGTCAATTCCAAGCACTTTCCATTGATTGCTGCTTTTAATCAGTCCAATTCAAAAGAGTTCTTGCCTGGATTCTGTGTCTGATTTTATGGCAGGTACTCACAGTACGTGATGCCCTTTTCTAATCTCTCCAGATTCAACGCATTACCTTTGCATGCAGACTGGCATTTTTGGAGTTCTTTTTTTTTCTTCTCATGTCCCTAAATTTTAAAATTTACTTTTTTAACAGTGACTCATTTCATTTTCCCTAGGGCCTTTTTTTTTTTTTTTTTTTTTTTGGCTCCGCTTTTCATCATCACTTGTGGTCCTTCTTTTCAAAAAGGAGGTGTTGTTGGTTTGAGCAGTGAATCACTGATAGAGATGTGGTCCATTAAATTTTTTTCCTTTAAATCCTGAGGAGGCACCCAAACAGACAGTTCATGTATCCAAGTCTTTTCAAATGCCTTATACCACTCATATGAGATATATGTGGCATATCTCTGCAATGTCTTGTGTTGTGTGACCTTGGTTATTTTTAATTAGCATTTCAATTTGTTTGTCAATGATTGCATACCTATTGGAATGTTCTTGGGATTCCAGATCAAGATTTTCACTTCTGAATTTAGTGAACAACTTATAAAGAGTAATGTCAGCTAATATAAAAAATTAACATATTTTCTGTGCTGTTCTAATTTTTGGAAATAAAAGAATCAGATGACAAAAATGCATCTCATTTTTTTTTAACTTTTAATTTGACATTCAAAATTCACAATCTGCACATATATGATATAAAGATTTTGTCAGAATGTCACTTTACAATGTGTGTGTCAAGTTTTGGTCATGTGTGAAACAAAATCACATCTTCAGATGCCGCCTGTTGAAAAACATTGAACTTTTGTTCCGATCCTAGATATTTATATATTAATGCTAAGAGTGTGTGGTGTGATGTTTTGTAACATTTTACTGTAGCAAAGTTATCTCCCTTATACTTGTGTCTTTATGATAATGCTAGACTGTTCCATGTAAAGCAGAATGCTGCAATCCCCATTAAATAAAAATAATTCAATAGTAACAGCTTAACAAAATATGTCACCATTCTCCCCTTCCCTTTATATTTTATGGATAAGCTATTTAAATTACAATTTTACCTTGGGTCTTGGCTGACTTCAGTTTGTAGGTTAATGGAACAACAGGTTTGGATAACAGGACTATTTATTTAATTTAGTATTTCATTTTTGAGATGGTTAATACATTTTTATTATTTTGAACTATTGGTTGTGTCGTGATTGTTATTCTAGACATGTTTCAGCTAAGTACTCTCTGAACATCATCAGGTGTCCTTTGTTTGGCGAAGATGAGATATCTGTTGATTATTGTGTTATTTTAACCGTGATGCATTTGTATCAACTAAAATGAGAACAATATTTTGCAATATTAAAAGTATATTGACCATCTATTTAATTATTTTAGGTTTGTGATCATGCTGCTCACTTATCATGACAACACTTAACAGCACATTATGTATGTAAATAAGAATTGGTTTGATATGCTTGTTTAGTCTGGCACAAGGCCACCATTTGTTTATAAGATTTAGTTGAGTAACTGCTTGGGAAAATACAAATGCTAATTAGGTTTGACATTGTTTAACATCGATGATTAAACAAGACCTACTGTTTTCAGCCTGACTTTATTGTAAACAATATGAGATGATGTGGATTTTAATATCAACTTCGAAAATATCCAGACTTATTTTCACTTGAGTTGTGCCATACAGGTTGAGAATTCTTTATCCAAATTTCTTTGAATCAGAAGTGCTTCAGTTTTCAGATTTTTTTTGATTTTGGAATACAGGCTATTTAATTTGTATATAGCATCTATATATTATGAAATGGACCAAGTCCAACAATTATTTTAATATATTTATTGTTTATTTTTATAAATACAAATATTTAAGTAAATGTTCCGTTTATAATAAACAGTATTAACAACATTTACTGGTCTGAATGTCTGAGAAATTTCATAGTAAATGTCCTGACAGGAATTGAACCTGTATCCTATACGGAACAGTCATATAGCCTGACGTGCTATACCATTTAGCTACAGAGGAAGCATCTGGTCAGCAAGTAAAAGCCAAGTTTAACCTTTGCCATACTGTATTTTAAAGGCTCTGTGAAAGAGGAAGTTCTTAATGAATGTGGCCATATTTCTTTTTATTCTGATGTTGTATAAATCTTTTAATATACCATGCCTGCTATCACTTTTCAAGAACAAAAATCAGTACCATGTGGTGGCATTGGGCAAGAACATTAGATTATGGCAGATTATTTGACCATTGGCGCCATGGTTTTGTCTGAATCTGGAAAGATGATTTTCCTTTTTTTAGGTACCACATTAATCAGGTACTAATCCTTGATTCCATAGTCTTATATACTCAGCTTGTTAAGGCTATAGGTTTATAATTCATAAGATTGGATTGGTTTTTGTCAGGTTTAGGGACAGGGATGATGGTGGACTCTAGCTATGAATCTGGAAATTTTTCAGTGTGCCATATGTTATAAATTTTGAATTTTTTTTTTTATTATTTAAAAAAAAACAAAAGAGGGAGATGATTCTGGGAGATGTTTTATAAATTGGTAATGAATATTATCTGGTACTGTTGTGTCTTTGGATTTTCTCAGTGTCTTCTTAAGTTCTAGTATATTGAATGTTTTATTGTATTCCTCTGTGTTGTCTGAAGTAAATTTGAGGTTTACTTTCTCTGCAATATTTTAAAATTCCTGGTAGTACATTTTATTTATTTTTGATAAAGTTAGTGGCAAAGCAGAACCCAACAAATCTGTTGTCAATTTTAGGCTTGCCTCTTTCTTTTTTTTTCTATACTGTTTACTTTGAGAGCATTTTCAACTACAAATGTTATAAAAAGAAAAAAAAATTAGCCCAAAATTAATTGAAAATGTAAATAATTGAACCTACTTTGGATAAGATTTCTAATGTAAAACTTTTCTTAGAATATAAATCATGAAATACTAATTATGTGAGTGGCTAGGCTGTACATATCAACAATCTCTACAAATAGTTTATTGTTTTTACTACCAGTGAATATTTTAAATTCTGAGAAACCATTGTCATTAATTTCTGGTGAGTCTTTTCTTTATTTTATTGTTGCTTTTGCTTCTATTGCTATTGGAAGAAGAAAAAAACTATTAAAAAAAAAATTAACTCTTGTATGTGGGATTATTGAAGAATTCAGTTCAATCAATCAATCAAGAAACCAAAAAAAAATAAAAGATGTTGGTTAGCCTGAGAATTTTTCAGCATCTCCACAGTATGAAATGTATATGCAAATATAACTAAATATAACCACCATTAGTAATTAATATAGATAAAATAAGTAACAAAAGAAAAAAAATATGAAATCGGAATTTGAGAAAGTTATTTTCAGTTGTTGAAAGTACTAGATTTGTCATACCGACAATTTGCAATTACATGACTTTTTCTGCTCAAATCTTTCAACTAATCAAACTTATTTACTGCTGTGGTTCTAATGGAAAAAGTTTTTTTTTTTTTTTTTTTTTAAACTGGTATCTAGTTGCCCTGGCTTTTTATTGTGATATGATCTCCAAGGATGGACAAGTCAGTAAAATTCCTGGGTGAATGCAGTCATATTTTTTTTTTTTATCACGGGATTTTTTTAATTACTAAATTCCTTTTAAATATTTCAGTTGTCATAAAAAGAAGTGATCCTAAATCAAAGCATTTTGATTTAACACTTTGATCTTTCAGCTGCCAAGAGAGAACCTGCAATGTTAAAGATGAACACCCACCTTACTTTGTGACCAACGTTTTTTTGGTCAGAGCCAGCTGACCAGAATAAACTTTGTGATGTCTAGAAAAATTTTGGTCAAGATTTTGCATTGAGCTTAAAAATACTGAAGCAACACTACTCTTCAATTTGAACCAATACTGAAGTTATTTTTGTCAATACATATAAATGTTCCTTTTTGTTTGTTTTTGAGATACCAGAAAAAAAAAAAAAAAATAACTAGATGATTATAGTCCATACAATATTGAGAATAAGTCAATGTATTTAATAACATTTCAGAATTAATATCAAATGAAGTGTTATACTTTTTTATTCAGTAAATATGTGAAATGTCATTTCTTACTAAGAAAAGTTTTCAAATTCCTTATAGTCAAAACAGTCTGGAGAAAGAAATTTGATTATATTAAAATGTTTAATTTTCTATGATTAATGTTAAGCACAGTTTGTAATTGTCTCAAGAATATACATGGATTCTTTCCAATCAGTATGTAATCTGTAACTTAATGTTCTTCCTTATAATTCCTCCTCTGAAAATTTCCAACCAGATGGCCATTAGCAGCACTTAATTGTTAGGCCATGGCCGTAGGGTACTCAGGCAACAGGCTTTGGATTTAATATATGATCTCTAATTAGAACAGACTGCTTTTGTAATGTTATCAGTGTAAAGACTAATAAGAACAAGACAAGTTGGACAATGTGTGGCTTTAGAATTCTTCAAGTGTGGATCTATCTTGTAATAATGTGAGGGACTGTCTTTCTCTCTTGAATAGAGTGCTTATATATCTTCCTATCATCCAATTGTCTCCCATATGTGCACATTCCAAGTGCAGCTGGATCAATCACCTGTCTGACATCCTGTGAAGCAGAAATGGGCACCCAGCGGCTATAAATCACCTACTAGGTGAACCCTCTGACGGAGCATGAAGTGCAAAGTCTATTTTAGTATTTTTGATTGTAGGCCCAGTATATATTGGGGTCACCACAGATCGATTTCTCTTGCAACAAAAGGTTCCTTATTGATATTAAATTCAATTCAGACTATCTAGTATTTCCCGGCATGAGTCAAACCATATTTTTTATTTGCTTTACCACTAACCAAGTCTTCCAATGTTCTGGGATGTGGCATTATCATTTACATGTAAATTATTGTCTTAATCTTTGTTGTTATTACAACGTTGTATTCTCTGGCCTTCATCAGGCATATGTTGATCTGAGAAATCCAAACTGAACCCTTTATTTAATCTACATGAGTTGACTGTTCACTTTTACTGCTCATGTCTAGGGATATCTCACCGTGTTCTTATTTTTAGGACTGCCCTGTTTCCACCAAGTACACACTGTCCAGACCAGGGATTGAACTTATAATTACTAGGTCACAAAATTCACAAACCAACACTAATCAACTAGGCTAAAGAAAAAATGGTTAAATAAAATATATCGTGTTCCAGAGTGAAATCAATTTAATTTCATGTTAATGGCTAAAATTAATTTAATCATGTTGTAACCTAGGGAAGGTTACTGAATAGAATAATCAAATGAAGGTTGGTAATGAACAATAATACTTAGGACAAGGACAACACATATAAGATTTGCTAGTGGCACGTAGAAGTAGTTGACTGTTAGAAGTGAGTCAAGTGAATTCCACAATGAATCTCCAACTGCAGACCAACATACAGTATTTACTACTGTATTTATGTGAATGAGTACATACTCATTATTGCCTGTAGGTATGCTACAACAAATCCATTAAATGATATAAGTAACCTATTAAGTTACAAAAGATAAATTAATTTCTTGATACTTTTTGGGAACATAATGTTTAATTATGGCTCATTTTTCAAGGAATTATCTTTGCTATCTGAAAGATTCAGCAAAAACACATTTGCCTAAATATTTTGAATTCCATATTCTGAAAATAACACAAAAACAAGAATTTTATGAGATTCTTTGTTAAAAATAACAAACCAAGTGGATTACAAGTTATTTTTTGTGTGTTGATAAATTAAAATTAATAATGGCAACCTAAAGTGCAAATTGCAAATATCTTTGTTTTTAAGGGACAATTTTTAATCTGATGTAGACATCAGGTTTTTATTTTTCAGGTGCCTAATAATTTCACTGTCATCATGGGATTATTTCACTGACTTTTGAATCTCTCAAATTAATTACATATGAAAGTTATTCCACATATGTCAAACTCTTTATTTAAAGACACTTCAGCCAATATGTTTCCCATGTGTACATTGCATCTAATTTATTTTGCTTAGTCCTTTTTTTGTCTTGTCAGTAAAAATCTTGTGTATATCAAGGTTGATTGTAAGATTAACTGGAAAAATTTGGCACCAGTTCTGTTTAATTTTTCCATCTCCCATGTCAGTGAAAAGTCAATCTCTTCCTTACGGTATTCTTGTTGTAAGACAAGAAAAAAACGATAAAATAGTTTCTAATGACCACCAGATGCAATATATACCTAACAAAAGCTAAATAATTTTTGTTCACCATTTTTCAACTGATACACAGATAAAATAAAAATTGCACACGAGAAAGCAAGGTTTTATATTGGTTGAATTCCAAGATTAAATTAATTTTTGACTAATCCTGTTGCATTTTGCAACATTCTAGGTTAACGTTCACTATTTGTTTTAATGAAACTGTAAAATTGGAATTTTTTAAAAAAACTGTCAATTAGCTAAGGCTAGTCAAGAATTAATAATGATGAAATAAATCTGGAAAAGGAAAGAAAAAAATGAACACAGGAATTAAAGACAAGAAAGTCTTTTGGTCATAATTAGCCAATCACAGTTTTATTCAGCACTGCTGCCTATAGCAAAGTGTGCTTCACAAATATACATGATATATATATATATATATATATGGAACACATTATAGACTGCTCTAACATGGACCACAAAAAAAAAAATTAAAAAAAAAAAAAAGAAAATGTTGTAGCGGGGGGGGGGGGGTTGTCTCTAACAGCCACAACAACAAAGGTGTGTTGGTCCATTGCACAGCAACTATCCAGGAACAGAAACAAAGGTGACCAATAGCAAAACATTTGGAAATTGTTAAAGAAATAAGAGAGGAGGGAAAAGGTGGGGAGGAGTGTGTGAATAGGGACAGGTAGAGAGGGACTATAAGGAAATGAAATAGGTGTGGGCGGGTAGGGTACAGGAAAGAAAGACTGACTAAAACTCAACTGGTGTCATATGCTACCACTGTATAAGGGTTTGGTTTATTATGATAGTTAACAGAGTTACAATTGCAATCAGAAAATTAGTTGAACCACAATAATCAGCATTACCACCATCATTTGTATTGAATCACTGCATTCATTCAACAGTAAAAGGGATACATCCCCCCCACTTTTTGCAAAACATTCATTGATGTCTTAGCATTATTCAACAGCACCAGTTAGGAGTAGAGGGCACTGTTGTGAGGTTCCAGTTGGTATTGACATCCTAAATGCTCCAGGACATTACCTGACCACCCCCTTGAAAATTGCTGTGGTAGGATTTTGGGGAGTTTGTGCCAATAAATATGAACATCCAATAACAGTAGCAGGTTTTGGATTTTTTTTAGCGACTTGTCTAATACTTCAGTAAGAATGATAATCACTGAGCAGAAAGCAAAGAGAAGAGAAGACTTTAAATTGATCAAGTGAATACTGTCAACATGCCAAGTTGGGATGAAAGAAATTTTCTTATTTGATTAATATTCTAATTTCTAAAATTTAACACTTATATACAAGTGTCTACAGCTATGTTAGCAGAAATGGTTACAGCTCACATATTTTCTGATACAGGGCATCAAGAGCAATTTAATTGTGGAGATTAGTATGTCTGTACACAGTGCGAGGTAGCATGGTGGTTATCAGTACAGAAAACGGAATCGGCAATCCGAGTTCAAATTCCAACCGAGTCTGCTTGTTTTCACCTTGCACTAATATACTTGGGAAAGGTATGAATCCCCATCACCAGATATGTTGATAACAGTTCTTGTCACGGATAAGTCACAAGAGTTGGAGTAAAAAAAAACGAGTGAGTGAACATATGGGCAAACCACTCTTCTATAATTTACCTTAGTAGCAGCATAAAAATGTGCTGTTGCACCCATTGTAAATGTACCCACACATACACGCACACGTTTGTTCTTTGTGTCACCAGGTTAAAAAAAAATACAAGAATTCATAGCATCTGTTTGTTGTTGCCAGACAAAGGTTAGAAGTAAGAAACTCACTTGTAACTGGCCACAACATTCTATTTTAATGTGTCGATGACAACAGGGCTGTGCCTGTAGTTTGGGCTCTGTTGAATCACATTAAAATCAACTGTGCCATTGCTGAGGAAAGAGAGAAATGACACATTTGCCAAAAACAGTGTAGCAGTATCTGTCAAGAGTGGGAACATAGATGCTGTTGCAATCATAGCTCTGTTGTGACTGTCAGTGGTGTTGCTTTTGCTGGAAGTTAAGGACGGTAAAAATGCACATTTCTACAAACCATAGAGTCTTTATTTGTCTGCCTTAGAAGTGGCAGCAAAAGCATGTACAATATTTTAACTTGTGGTGCTACACTGAAATTCCAGTCTGATAAGTTGTTCTGCATTTTCTGTCTTGCTAATCATAACATTTATGCATTTCTCAAAGTCATTCCACCAAGAAAAAGAATAATTTTCAATGTTTTTCTTTCCTTTCTTTAAGAAAGCAGTTTTAAGTTCCACAAACAGTTGGGTAGTACCTTATATATATATATATATATATATATATATATATAAGCTATTAATGTTTCCAATTCCG
Organism: Acanthosepion esculentum; assembly: GCA_964036315.1. Taxonomy (NCBI): domain Eukaryota; kingdom Metazoa; phylum Mollusca; class Cephalopoda; order Sepiida; family Sepiidae; genus Acanthosepion; species Acanthosepion esculentum. The sequence continues at coordinate 78,769,865 of OZ038490.1, read as the reverse complement.
CATCCTATCCATGTTAATGAAGACAAGAAAAAAAAATCTCCAAAGTAGAAAACAGAGTTGCTCTACGAAGGCAAATTTTGAGTTGGGAGAATACTGACCAAATTTGAAGCTGCCAATACTAAGGATCTAAACTCTGAAATTCTTTTTTGGAATCAGGTTTAGAAAAAAAAAAAACGTGAAAGGGTTGGTCAAAGACAACTGTTTGATTCTGAACAAAGTTTTAATAACCTTAATAGAACTACAATAACAGGTGTAGCAACAACAGCAGTAGATATTCCAGTGAGAGAAAAAAGTCTGTTAAAAATCTCCATGCCAATAGTATTTTATATTGCCACTGACAAGTTAATATGGGAGGGGAGCAGGAGGAAAAGAGGCTTTAAAAAATTAATTGAAAAAAAAAAAAAAAAAAAAAAAAAAGTCCATGTGAAAAATTGAGAAGTGGAATAGACAAGAGGAAAATGCCAACTCTTGTATAAAAATAAAAATTAGTTACATCCAAGGAATAAGAAAATAATAATAATAAAAAAAAATATAACAATAATTTCAAATCAGCTTTCTTTTCTGCACATATAAAACTAGTTTTATCTATCTTTCTTACTCATAAGTGAAAAAAAGTTCTCAAATCTTACCATACACACAGTTGATGTCAAGGCCTTGAAACACAACAAGGTAAGAAGGGTAGCCAACACTGGTTTTTATGGCACTCAATGGCATATTAATTGTAATAAACAATCAGATTATTAAACTAGAAATACAAAGAGAAGAATAAAAAGATATAAATATTCTTTTTAATTTACTAATGAGACTTAAAGATTATTAATTCTACAAAAGATTTACTTGTTATCACCTTGTTAATTGTTTTTTTTTTTTTCTTTGAGATTTGGAATGTATTTAAAATAGACTTAAAATTTGACTATCATTAAAATATTTTTAATTGCAGAATCAAACCTCTTTAAATCTCTATTGTTTCACTTTTTATTTCCCTTGAAAATCTCTTAGAAAAACTTATTCCTAAAGCATAAATAACAGTTGTTGCATCATTTTTCAGCATCTTCACACATCAACTGATGCAAGTAGGTTTTAGTATATTAAAAGGTGACAAGAAAAGAAAAATGCTACCAACTCAAATCTATAATTTGAGAAGTATCAAAGAGATGAAGACAAAGGAAGGAAGTGAAGTACTAATTGTCTAAGCAACAAGTACCGATATATTGCAACTGGTGAAGATTTGTGAAAAAAAAAAGGCTTTGTTCAGAAAGAAATTATTTTCTTATTCCTTCCTGAATGTGTAAAACAGACAATAATTATTTCAATATTTTCTTTTGATCCAAGAGCCTAACATTTTATAGTCTATGTATGTGCAATAAGTTATTTTGAATTTAGAAAAAAAAATGGATTTCATGAAGAATATCTTGCAATTGATTGTTTTTTAGACTGTTTTTAAAATTAAAAAAAAAAAAAAAAAATTATCCAGAGTAAACGTCAGTGAAATACTCTGGCCTTTTTTGTTTTTAAGAATAAAAAGGCCAATATCTAAATATAAAATGAGTTTTATCATAACTAATAAATCCCTTCCATTCAATTTTAAACAGAACATATAAATGAAAAAATTATATATATATATATATATATATATATATATATATATATATATATATATATATATAATCTCAAGGTTCTATTTATTTACTAGTCGGATGCTGTTTGCTTTATGTTTTTTTTTTTTTGTTTTTTTTTCAAACATAACAATCTGTTGGCAATTCTTTTTATTACTGTCAATGAAATAAAGTCTCACAATTTTACACAACAAACCAAACAACATAAAAAATAACAACAAACTTACATCTCACTATAATCATAGTGTTTATTATCAATGTTACCCGGAGGTAAGAAAGATAATATCATCATTATTTATCCAATACCCTGTGTTTTTCTTTCTTTGTTTGATACTCCTTGTTTTTGATCCAAGATTTTTAATTTATGCAAAGTTTTCAATTTAAAAAAAAAAAATCCTGTGATGATAACAGATCTACCAACTTGATTTCACTTATTTTTTTTTTTCTACAAGATAAAGAATCTTAAAGCAGAAGAAAGATAAAACAAGAAGTACAAACTTACAGTCTTAGTCAATCTGGTTTTTCTCTCTCTTAAAAAAAGATTCTTCTGCAAGATACCAGGCAACAATTTAGATCACCGAAGTCTACAGAGAACAACAGTATTAAATAGATAGTTGTTTTATCTTCTACAGATACCAATATCAATGGGTAATTGACCGATATAAACACGGAATAATGTCACTGAAGGAAATGACTCATGATGAGTTACAAGAATTAAGATATACAAACAGTAGGGAGAGAAGCAGTTATACAAGGAATGGTGGTACTAATATCGATACGTCATATAGCATTGTTCCTCAAAGATTTTTATCTACTTGTGCTGAGAGAAAAATGCAATATTTTTTTTTCAAAAGGTTTTTTTATTTCATTCTTTTTTTTTTGTGTCACAGTGCTTAGCTGACTATAATAACTGGTACATCAATACGAGAAGATTGCATACTAAGGGGAGGGGAGGGGATGAAAAAGTCAAAGAGGGTAACATGTTCAAAGAACCCAGGTAGACCATGAGAGAGAGAAAAGAGATGGAAGTATAAATAGGGCACTCTTGTATTCTCAATATTTTGAAAGCGAGAAATAGAATTGAATGTGAAAGAAGATAACTCGATGGCACAGGTTTGCAGGCAGTTTAGATGCTAAGGGGACCAGATGTGTAGAAAAGTTGCCTCTGTGCCAGCAATGAACAAGATATTTTTTTTATTCTATTAAGTGTGTGTGTGTATATATATATATATATATATATATATATATATAGCACATTACATCTTTCTTGATGCTGAGTCATTCAAAAAGAGAATTTGGGCCATACAATTGTAGAAAGAAAAGATAACTTACAAATAACAACTACATGTGAAGAACAAAAGAATAGATTATCTGAAAGTATATAGGAAGGGCCGGAAAAAATATGAGACTGAAAAGAAAATACACAAATGAAAAAGGAAAACTAATATTAACATGTCTGAGCTAAGTTGGACAAAATGAAATAAATTTCTCAAAATCTGACAAAATAATGAACGTTTGCATAACAGTCGGTTTTATATGTAGCTGGCCCTATTAGTTTCCACACCAACTTATTTATAGGCAATTATAGCTAACAAATTGCACAGGTGACTAACAGATGGCACCGACAGGAACAAGTGAACATTGGAATAATAATAATAATGTTACACAAGGAGGAGAAAACAAAGGTTTTTTTTTTTTTTGTTTTTCTTTTTAAATGAAAGAAACAAACAAAAACTAAGATACAAAGTGAAGACAAAACTGTATACAAATAATTGGACCAAAAGATTTTTTTTGTTTTAGATATAAGTGACCTCTCTCTTTTATATATATATATATATATATATATATATATAATGTTTTTTTTTTCATTCATTTCATATATATATATATATATATATATATATATATATATATATATATGAATGAATGACAGATATATTTTTTTTTTATTTTTTTTCATACTTGTGAATTTTTTTAAAATTCTGTCCTTGTAAGATTGTGTTGCCAATTTACACAAACATTAATTTTTCCCTGATTACCTTTTAGCTTGTTTTATGTCTCCAGAGAAAAAATTCTTGCCCAAGAACAGCAGCAGCAGCAGCAATTATTTAGACAATAAAACAAAAAAAATAAAGAGCAACAGACAAAAAAAAAAAAAATCACATATCTCATTTCACTGTTCTGGGATAAAGATGCTAAAATATTGTTAAAAATGTACATTTATTTGAGAAGCTGTGTGCATTTTCAACATAGATCTGAGGTATTAGCCATGAGAGGATGAAGAGGAGGTATTGATAATGATGCAATGTTGTTGACTCTTTCAAACACATTCAGAAAACAAATGAAAACTTGCTGTCAGTTGTTGTTGTTGTTGTATGTCAAATTGGCTGACAATAGAAGATATTCAATTGCAAGCAATAAATCAAGTGAGTAGAAAAACATAATTGATCATAGAGCAGTTATTCTTTGGTATTATAACAAGGGGGATGTTCATTGCAATCTCTAAAAGAACAAAAAACTTCAATGCTTGTTTTATAACAAGTGAAATTTTTTTTTTTTTGTATTTTTGTACTGACAAAAGCAATGTCTATAACAACATCTTCATGTGATAAAACAAAAATAAATAATTTTTTTTTTTTTTTTAAGAAACTTATATTGGAATTGAATGTCCAAAAACATTAATAATGTGTTCAGGTGTAAAAAAAAAAAAAAAAATCAACTGAAGATAAATAAAGAAATGTTTCATTATTATTATCATTATTATTATTGTTGTTGTTGTTCCAAATTCTGATGAATTTCATTTACCATAATCTCAATCACTGATTTATCAAATTCAGGAAAGGCATTGACATTGGATTAACAGATGTAATTTGGAAAGAAACTTAAAAAATAGAAGATTTCAGATTTAATTCAAAAATTACTATTTAAGAGTTATAACAAACAATAGTGAAATTTAAGAGTAGATTTATTTATGTGGATGCATTTCACTGGTACAGATCGTTTATTTTTAAATTATTTTTTAATTTAATTACCCATTGGTTAGTATATTGTAGTAAAATATTCATTTTTCATGAGTGCACAAATTTAACTATTTTGGAATCTGTAGTGAGATTGCATTTGAACAAAATTAATAAGTAACCCACATCAAATCTAATCTACTAATATATGCATTGCTAGAGAATGTCTTCATAGCTGCTCCAGTTTAATTTTAATAAAATGATAGAAAATTGAGAAAATTAAGTGAAATTTGTGCTGAGAAAGTATTTTTTTATAATTTCAAATAGTTTGCTAATACCAGACAAAAAATAACCAAAATTTGTTTTAAAAATTTTTAAAATAAGTAATTCAAATTCTTATTTACTCATCATAAGTAAAATTTTTACTAATCATAAGTAAAATCAATTAAAAAAAAAAAAAAATTATTCAATATTACATTGTGTTGAAAAGTTTAAATCTATATAAGTTTCTTGATAAAGAAAATCTATAAAAAAAGTGTATATTGGATGTTTAAGCTGATAAGTAACTAAATGTTCTCTAATTCAATAGTTTACCCACGAATTTAAAAAAAATCTTAAAGAAATACAACCCAGTCCTCAACATCTACTTTCTCTTTGCTCATAAACTGTGTAACTAGATTTATGTTTGAGAGAAGATGTAGAGAATACTTGTTATTGAAAAGTTAAGTATGATATACAAATAGACATGCGACAAAACTAATCTCAATTGTGTGATAAAATTAAGAACATGGTGGCTTCACTTGTCCAAGAAATTCATTTATGTAAACGAAAAGTTTTAGATTTTCTTCTTTTTCACAAGTGAAAGCATAGCATTATTATCATTTGAATAATTTTCTAATTAACGATAGTTTAGCAAATTGAAATTAGAAAACTTACAACCCCATTTTCTTTTAATATTAAATCATCAAATTTAAATGCGAATGTTTGAAGAAAAAGAAAAAAATATCAGCGATTTGTGTCATGCAAATGTAAAACATCAACAAACAAGACGAGTATTACAATTGCCAAATAAGAACCTAATTAGAAGTGACCATGAATTTGGCATGGGACCTTCATAAATAGAAGAAGCAGCAAATAATGAGAAGTAATTGAGGTTAATAGTAGAGTAACCAACTTAAGAGAAGGAAATAGACAACAACAACAACAAAACTAATGAGAGAGAATTCATTCTACAAGGTCAGCTTTTGGTGAGTGCCCAAGCTCTAAAACACATTGCTGCTGCTGCTGCTACCTTGCTTGAGCTGGCCAACGAATCAACCATTTTCTAATGAGCTAATCATTTTTGTTTTCTTTTATTTGGTTTCGCTTTGTTTTCTTTGCTTCATCTTTTTGTTCTGTCATGCAGACAGCTGTAATGAAGCCCAAACAAAAGAAAGAAAACAAATCAATATATAACATTTTATCACTGTCATTCAAATCAGCCATGTTAGTATCATCACATTCAAGCACACAAGCTCTTTTTCTTTTCTAATGCATATGTAGATGTACATTGCTTTTCGTACATCATTCATCTACTTGTTTATTCCCAATAAGAAAAAAAAAGTCACGTTGGGGATCACATAATATTTTTTTTTAAACTCTCATTCATACAATCCTTCACATTTACCTTCACATTTTTTCAATATCATTTATTTTTAAGGTTGTCTATCCAAGTCACTGAAAACTGTACAGCTTGATTTTATTTTGGGACTACTGACAATTCATAAAAGATATGTTGCCATTAAATCCAATCATTTCTTCTCATTTTCCCCATTTCTTTTAAGCTTCAATTTTTGAAGTTGCCCAGTAGCTGGCTAAGCCGCCATGACAATTTTTTGTCTGCATTGTCTTCAATTTGAGAAGCTGAGGCACTTCAGGGTACCAAAAAAAATTCTGTCACAAATCATTTATTGCACAGCCTCCATCACTGTACCTGCAACAAAAAAGGAAAAAAAAAAAAGGTAACTTTTAAAAAAAAAAATCTCATTAACAAAAAACCCTTCACTCTTTATATTTCATATTAAAATTTTATTGTGAAAACATTTAACTCCTAGTTGATTTGGATTCTTCAAATTCTAATGATGAAAGAGTTGATCAATGTAAGTGTAAGTAAATGGCTGGCTGTTCATTTCCAAGTATTCCCAGGATTTACCGTGACTCCCCATTGAGCCAGGTTGTGACAGAAAGTCAGTTTTTTAACATGGGGACCCGAGTGGAAACACTCGGGCTGCTGGTCTTAGCTTGTCTAAGCTAGTCATACCACCGCTATGGAACAGATGTTACGCAATGGGGATGGGAAGAACACAATGGAGAAGAGAAGCCTCCGGCATGGAACAGATACTACAACCGCAGCATCTACTCCAATGGGAAAACCCCCTTCTCCTCCTCTGCCAATCATTCTGGGTTCTTCCGGCAGGAGAGTCCCAAATGATTTTCTAAGCATAGCTTAGATGTGGCACAAGGCCAAAAATATAGGGCACCCAGTGAGAATCAAACTCACTATTCAGTTGTAACTGACCTAGTGAGACAAACTTGTTAACCATTATGCAACATCAAAGTGCCCTTTTCAAGTATGCCCATTTGAGGGTTTTAGAACAAAATGAAAGAGAGGGAGAGAGCAAGAGAACCAGACTGGGCCAAGAGATGGAGGTGACTGGGCAAAGGCAGAGCGAGAGAGAGTGGAGACTGGGCAAGGGCAGAGCGATAGGAAGAGGCAACTGGGTAAGGGCAGAGGGAGAGGTGACTGGGCAAGGCAGAGAGAGAGAGAGAGAGACCACAGGCCTAGACAGAGTGATGAGGGATGGACCAAGACAGTGCAAAAGGAAATGAACGGAGAGAGTGAAGGACAAAGAGTGAGATAAGAAATAAAGCCCAATGTAAAACATTTAAAATTTCATTTTATCAGCATTTTCATATTTACCATTATTTCAGTGCTTCTGGTGACAGTTCTTTGATTTGAAAATTCTGCAGAAAGTCCTGCTAGCTTGGTAAAATTTTACATATTTTTTTCATATTTTATTTAGGCACACATTAAATTAGTTTTCCCCTTCTGATAGAAAAAAAAATGCTATTAAAACATTAACAGTTATCTTACCAGGAAACATATTTCATAGAATTTAAAACATTAAAATATTTAATGAAAGTATGCTATCAAAAATAAAATATTATTTAATACCTGTCCTTGACTTCTGAGTCAAACCTGAGGTACAAATGACTTCTCGGTTAGAAATAAAATTAAATAGTTAAATTCACTGTCCATCCAGAGAATGTGCAACACAGAGAAAGTGGGAAGATAAGTTTTGCAACCTTTTCATCACCAATTATGTCTACTGATTGATTTGATTTTTATGCCTTAACTTTTTGTAGGTTATTTAAAGCCAGAAAATATTTTTTAGATTGCAAGAAATTATTTTTGAGATAATAATGATTTGCTGATACAAGTCCTACTAACTAACCCATAGCTGGAGGGAGAAGAAGTGGATTCATACCTTTCCCAAAGGTATTTGCATGTAAGTGAATATAACAAACCCGACTGAATTAGAACTCGGCTCACTGATTTTGAATTCGAGCTGTTATCTGTTACTCCATCCACACATCCAAACTTACAGCACCTGGTATTCCCAAGCAGTCACCTATCAACATTTTGGTGATTGTATGGGAACCAATGTTTCAATATGATATGGCTGTATGCCTCACTCATGTCAAATACTTCAAATTTCTTGTGTCAGATCACAAACTGAGTAAATAGATTCATTTGACAAAAGTAGATACCTAGGGCTACAGTGTTGCTATCAAATGACAACTAACTTTCAATAAAATTAAGATATCAATTTTAAAGGATTTCTTGTTATACTGTGGAAGAGACACAAGCTAGAACAGTGTTTGGCAAATACCCTATCACAGCTATTTTTAGAAATGTCATTAGTCTGAAACTTTACATATACTCATATAACTATATGACATTACCTGAAATAGATTTTCAGTTATGTAGGTTAGAAAATAGAAAAAAACTTATAGCCTCGAATTGTATTATTATTTTAAAAATTTTTTTTTATAGAAGACCTTACATTACAATGGTAAAGTTTGCAAGACAAGCAAATTGCCCAAAACAGCAATTATGAAAAGATAACATGAAAAAAAAAAATTGACTATTTGATTTGGCCATGGCTCAAAAAAAGAGAAAATATTTGGGGATTGGTTTCACAGCAGCTTTAGATTTACTTGGACAAAATCTATTTACCTCTTTGTTGACACCTGAAATTCTCATTTTATACCATCTGGGATAATTTACCACTCCTTGCTAGAGGGTGGCTAAGTTAGAGGTGCACTAAGCCAGAGGATGGCTAAGAAATAGCTTGTGGGAATCAGTGTCCAAAAAATTTTGACAAACTGTCCATGAAAGAGATTTCAGTATACTGGGTACCATAGCTTCTATAGATGCACAAGGTCAGAAAAATGAGAAGAGGGAGTTGGACCCTCAACTCATCCTAGAGACCAAGCTACAGCAAAAACAAGACACTTTTTATGGCAAAAAGAGAAATTTATGTTTTGTTCCGAAAGGAAAATAATATTTTTTTTTGCTTTGTTATTTTTCAATGATTCTCATCAACCACTCAAAAAAACATTCATCTAAACGCATTCAGATATGATAATACTTACCCCAAGTCACTCAGCTAAAGACTAAAATTTTCACAAAGCACCAAATGGGTCATTTGGTTGTGACTGAGATGAAGGTTGACTTTGGGTAGTCGGAGGCTGGACGCCAAATAAGTCAGTTCCCGGTAAACCGGTAGCAGGCATACGAGGGCCACCACTAGACTGAGCTGTAGGGGACAGACCCACAGGCTGTTGCGCTGGCTGGTTCATACTCTGAAATGATAACACAAATAATTCATAATTTTGTTATAACAAAAGAGTGAGTGGCAGGATTCTTTTAAACAGAGTTGGTAACTTTGAACAAAGTTGAATTTTGTAGAAATTTCTGTTTGAAGTCTTCTTGGTATTCTACACACAAAAAAAGCCAAAAATGATTAAAGACTTGACAAACATCAAATATGAATTCATTTATTTACTGAGTAATCAACTTGAAAATAAGTACAGAGATTACTAACAAACATTTTAACAAGTCTGCAAAGCAATCACAACAATGGTACTAAACACAATTTTGAATATAAATTTCATCAGACATTAGCCAAGATAACAGGATACTTTGCTTTTTAAGCCCCACACTCAGTATCAAATAAAAATTTCCTAATTAGTTATATCTAGGTGTAAATTTACATGCTTAATTCGAAACTAACAAAGAAATTATGCTAAAATGTACTGTTTTGGAGTTATGGACAAAATTTCAGACTCATTCACATCGTTGGCTGCTACAGCATGACAGCCATTATGGGCTTGCATACATTCGCTGTTGAATAGACATGCGTGGAAGATTACTTTGTTAATGGACTTTTTACTGATCTAACTTGTTTCAATTACTGCACAACTGAGGACTCATTGTGTGCACAATAATCAATTTAATGTCAATTCAGCAACAAATATATGCAAACAATGCCAGTAATGGCTGCTGTGACATGATAGAGTTTGAACTTTTATTGTCAATAACTCCAAAATATAACTATTCAGGAAACTTTTATTACATACTTAGAGTGGGGCTTAAAAAGCAAATTACCCAGATAACAAGCTGAATAAAAGTATATCTAATTTCTTTTGGTAATACACTGTAAGGGAGTGAAACAGTAGACTTGGAAGTACTGTAGACTGATTGATTTTTTATTATGGTTTATCAAGTATATAGGGTTATTTAAAGACAAAATGTAAGAATAACTCTATTTCCCCCTGTCCCAAGTGAATATTGCAGAAACAACTTTTTTGAAGATCAGGATTTTTCCAGATGCAAGTCCTACTATTTAACCAATAGCTGGGGGAGAAGAAACTGATTCATACTTTTCCCTAAAGATATTTGCATGTAAGTGAATGTGAAAAACTCAAATGAAATTCAAACTCTGCTCTTTGATTTTTCATTCTTAGCCTCTATCCATTATGTCACCTATAGAGTGTGGACAACATAATAATTGGTTCAATAGGGCGGAAAGAAGAACATGATAATGTTTTAAACAATTTTGAAATAGGTGAATGTGGAATAGCAAAGTAAAGACATTGAATTTAAATATTTATTAATATTTAAAAATAGTTATAAAATTGTCAATAAAGTTTAGTCTGAAGTAAATTTACAAAATTTAAAAAGAAATGTCATACAAGTTGAAACAACAATGTAATATGAGTCAATAAAACTACTAACATTATTTAATTAAGAACTTTTTATTAAATATAATTGGTTCATGTTAAGACTGACAATAAGAGAGTACAAGACTTTTTTAAAATTTTTAACAGATAAATTAGTTATAGGAGAGTGGTTGAATCACTCTTCATCCAACCACTGTAGTAATGCCAGTGAGACATTTGGTCAAAGCATCTGATGAGGGGATAAAAGACAGAGACCAGTAGAGTTATACCTTTCCCAAAGGCATTAGTGCAAAGGGAACATATACAGCTTCAACTGAAAATAAAACTTGATTTGTAAACTCAATATTTTTGTGTTCATAACTCTAACATCAGCCTGTATATCCTTATCAACAATATTTCTTAAATGTTTTTATAATTCTATCAGAGAGAAGTGACATACATGAAAATCAGAATGTTATACAGTACTTCTTCGTCAGTTTTCTGAACACATTGGAAAAGAGGTTAAAAAAAATGTTTGGATAATTCCAAATTCCAGAAAATTTCTAAATTACCAAAAATGGAACAAAGAAAAAAAAATTCTTTTTCTGAAATTGAAACAAGTTAGATCATTCTTTTTTGAAAATGTTATTTGAAATAACATTTTCAAACACTTTCTTCAATGTTTTGTTCAACTTATTTTTTGTGAAAAAAAATGTGTTAATTTCTGTCTGGTCTTGCATTTTTTCTACTGCTAACTCCAAAAACTGGATTAAGGTAGATGAATTTGTAAGGGTAGATTCTGGTTGAAGGCAAACATTTGACTTTCAGTGGATCTTGAACATTTGACAGATCTGGATGTTCCCAACACATACTTTCATTTAAAATTCTTCAAACTTTCCAAAATATCTTTTTTCAAAATATGCTTTTCAAAATCTCATTAATTGTGGATTTCCCAATATTAAATTTTGCCATGATCTCAGGATTTGGAATTTTCTTCTTCACATTTCATTTCTCATCAACCCTATTTATTTTCTTTTATCATCAAAATTTGAGGTCATTTCAATTTCAAAACATAAGATCACAAAGCATGAGAAAATGACACCAATGTTGAAAAGTAAAACCACAGAATGAGCTGACTCATCAGCCTAGAAAATTAAGGTATGGATAGTTGAGGAAGTACAGTATCACTTTATTAAATTAAAAGAAAATAGAGAATAAAAGAGGAGTTTATTCATTGAAGATACTGACAATTTCAAAACTGAGCATGACAATTCCATCAATTATTCAAACTAACAATGGCATTCTTGAATCTTTCTTGCGTTCATAATTTACTTGTTATGAGAAGATTGTCATGATAGTTTTAGATTTGGTAACAGTAGGTACCTCCACGAGATCGCTAAAAAAAGAGCATAGCATGATGAAAAAGACGCCAAACTTGACGAAAACAAAATTTTACTGTCTAAATATTTATGTTATTATTAAGAGGAAAGATCAAAGTTTATTTTAATTATTTGAAAAAAATTTTCCTTCTTTTTAGAACATTCTGAATTTTTATTTAAAAATCCTTGTTTCTCTTTGTATCACCGGAACTAGTAAAATAACATATACAATTTTTAGCACTTTTTTTGTGTATGATGCACATTAATTTGGAAAATCTTGCAAAAATGAAAATAATTGTCAGATGTTAATGAAACTTCCAGAAAGTATTCACAGATGATCGAAATTATTATAAATATGTTTTCTTTTATTAAAGTCATGGCAGAAATATTTTTTAAAATATTTATTACCCCCCCATAACTAATTTTATGAAAACGCTAGAAATTCAATCGCATCAGGTTTAGTGATTACAATAGTTAAAATCACAAGGCTTTGAGGAATGCAAATCATGTTTTTTTTTTTTTTAATTGGACCCCACGTATCTGAAAATCAGCTCTGAATTGTAACATACAAAACTAAATAAAACAAATATATTATTTAATTTCAAATGCTTTTATTTGCTTTTAGTTGTTTTTATGAATATGGACAATATTTTCTGAAAGCAAAAAATTTTTTCGATGAAAAATGAATTTTTAATACAATTATTTGTTATTTTTTAATTATAATAGATTTTTACATTTAAGTTGTTAAAATATTATAAAATTAGTTAAAAGCCGCATCGGGTTTTGTAAGTGTCCTGAGGAGATAGATCTTTCTTTAGAACGTTGTAAATTGTATCGTTTTGACTAATCAGAAGACCTGCAGTAATTAAGAAATGTAATTTTGTGTTTATAATTGGGCTCTAATTATAAAGTACGGAAGACCAACCAGAATACAATTAAGTTGCGTTATTTGAGTTAAGCATTGTTCTCGCTGTTAAGGCCTTTAATTTTGCGAAACACGTTTGGAAAAGTTTATTTGATTTTTCAATTTCAACTGAGAAGGGTACCTAAAAGTATCAGTATCATCTTATGAATTTTATATGATCTTATTTTTATATTAATCTCAGTTATGGCATTTTTTCCATAAATGAAATATCAAAATTAATAATAAAATGAATGGAAATACAAATAACACAGTAAAATGTAGTAAATGTACATAAAATTATAGTATTTTATGTACACTTCTGATAAAATTTCATGAGAAAGGCACCTATAAATTAATTAGATACCTTTCTTATGAAATTTAATCTCATTCGTAACAGTCTTGTTTTAATTTCTTTATAATATATTTTCCATAAAGCATCATAAACGTAAAGGTGAAAGCTAAGTACAAAAAATAACTAAAAAAATTAGAGTGCTGAAAGTTTTCCTTAAAAATAACGAGGTAAATAATTTGTTCACTTAAATGTAAAATATTTCACTTTTCTCCTTCCGTAGAACAAATTATCCTCATGGAATCCATCAATATGTCATTAAACACCTGTCAAGTGACGCGAAAGTTTATGACCTGCTTTGTTTTATTTTCAAATCACCTCTTTTCAGCACAGAAGCTAAGTTAAGCTTGATTCAAAATATTTTAAATAAACATAATAATTTCTGATTTTCTTAAAATAAGTTTTGAAAAAATGATAATTGATATTTAAAAGAATTTCAAACTGAGATTTTCATTGATTCTATAAAATGGAAAAAAATGGTCAATTTTAACTGACTCAAAAAAAAGAAAGATTTTTAACGAAATTTTTGGACGTGTTAGGAACGATTAAAAAATGTAAAAAAATACCACAAAAATACTTTGATCTTTCCTCTTAATAATAACAAACATTTAGACGATAAAATTTTGTTTTCGTCAAGTTTGGCATCTTTTTCATCATACTATGCTCTATTTTTAGCGATCTCGTGGAGGTACCTAGGTAACAGGGATCGCAATAATGACTATCTACAAGAATCTCAGATATCCACATCTGGAATTATTTACTGTAGGAATCTTGCCTACACTTGAGAAAGGCTGAAATATGTATCAGTTTCAATTCAGTGATAAATTCTACAAAGGAGATAACATTAATGATAATGTCACATCTCAAAATTTCAGACATATTTCAAATTATAGTTGTTCGTTCCTCTTCAATTATTTAATAAAGTCGAACCACAAAAAATAACATTAATCTCAGATAACTATGTGCAGTGTAATAGAAATGACAACACATGGTACACTAGTATAAGAACATATACAACTACAGTGAGTCATTGGTCTTAGGTCTGTTTGTCAAAGAAAGGATTTTTGCAGATTTTGCTTCGCTCCAACAAATAAAATAGCAAGCATTACTTGCTCATGATAACATCAAACTGTTTATTGGAAAATAAAATCATTTTAACAGAAAATATGTAATGATATCCAATAAAATGTAATAGTTGAATGGCAACACTTGTAAACTCTCTTCAAATCCCGATAAGCAATAAAAGATTTTCATGAGTTGATTTCAACTGAGGTCTTAACATTGTTTCTCACACTAAAAGTATCACTGCAAATAAACTCATTGTTGGAACTCACAGATGAAAATGTATCAGAAAATGCCGAGCACAATATAACTAGTCATAATAAGAACTGCTAATCATGAGTTATTTCATGGTTGGCAGTCAATGTGTTAAGTGCTTCAAAACTTCTATAAAAAAAACAAAAAAAAACATTGTCTTAATAACAATCTAATCAAAAGTTTTCATGATTCATTTTTTTAAATAACATTTGAGGTTAACTGTCAAAGTCGGAACAAATATGCAGTTTCTGAATAAGTTCAACTCACATCCTGAGAGCTTAACCTATACAGACGATGCTTAAATAATTTGGCTACAGAAGTGTAATAACCAGAGAGGGCCTATATCTATAGTCATGGGTATTTGGTTGGAGAGTATTTAACTTGGAACATAGTGATAAAAAGCAACAATACATTAAAGACTACTCACAAAATTAAAAATGAATATACTTCCTTTTAGAACTTAAAACTTAATTTAGAACTTAGCTTAACCTAAACATACATATCAGTTGTACGTTTATTACTGTTATATCTTTTAGTAAATAAGCTTTTCCTTAGCCTATCATAAAGCCACTGATATGTAGAAATCTAAAAGTGTCCAATAAAAACATTCTCAAGTGTTTGTTTTTATTATGTGATAAGATAAAGAATGAATAGGAAACATTTATCAATCAAAATAATAGAACAAATAGGAAACATTTATCATTCTAACATGTTTCACTTTTATTAAAGCTTCATCGTTAATAAAAGTGAAACATGCTAGTTTGGTAAATGTTTCATATGCATATCTATAACAAAAGTACTCATTCTCTTAAAACTTTTCAGTCTCGACATTTTTAATTATGGATTCATTTTTTAAATTACAGCCACCCACCAGTCAGAAGTAAATATGCACATGTAAACAATAGAAAGTGCTATGCAAGAAGAATCACACTCTTGATTGTGAAGTAATTCAGACAAAGAAATTACACGCTGAAAGGCTGATTGGAGTTAAGCTTTTTAAAATAACGCATTCCTTCCAAAAGAAACAAAAGTTGAGACAAAAGACCAACTAATTGGTGATGGCGAGAGCACAGGACAATCCTAAATGAAATAAGTGGAAAATTAAGCGCAGAGATTAACTTAATGAGCCAGATTAGTCTTTAACAAAAGTATCTATCAGTGCTTTTAGTACCTTAGCTCCACCCAAAATCAGTGACGTGCCAAGAGAGACTGACTTATCAACAGTGACTTGGTATGTTTCTATTAAGCTGAACACTTTTAAATATCATTCATTTTCTGAGAGGAAATTTCAACCTTTAAAGCAATAATTTTAACTTTTACAACATATATAGTGTCTGGCTCTACTTGATAGAGCTATCACTACTACTGGTTGTTACAACCACCAAATTCTTCTTTTTTTTTTCTAAAAAAAAAAAAAAAAAAAAAACAAACTTAAGGGGTGGTGAGGAAAACTTAAACTGAGATTATTTGGTTAGAATTAACATTTTTCAGAGTCATAATTCATTAAATGACTAAATATATTGATTAAAATAAGAGAAATCTGTGGCTGAATGAGATAGATATTTAAATTTGAAATTATTTTGTGAAAAAATCTGTGTATGTGAATTATACCAAGAGAAAAAGGGTTCTACATACCCAAGTGGTAGAAGATGACATAACTGGTGCTGTCCAGTTAGCGCCTCCTGTTTTCTTCTGCTCTCCCTTTGGTTGCCATTGATGCTCTGTTCTAAGAGACAAAAAGCAAGGAAAATTAAATTCTATCAAGAAATGAGGCTTGGTTAAGTGGCGATTCAAAATCATGGAAATTAATAAAAATAAAGTTGTGTGTGTGTGTTTGTGTGTGTACCTGTGCAAAACTTTGACATCAAATAAATGTAATTTTATCATAGTATTTGTATCTGCATGCTCACTCAAATGGAATATGACATCAGTCAGAATTTAAGGTAGAAATCCGGCATGTATATGGGATTTGTACTAAAATTGCTTGGCTCCTTCAGCACTTATTAGGAAATCACAGGCATTGGCCCCTGACTATACTTTTAGTGCAATCAGAGGGTGTTACCAAAAGGGAGATGATGGCACAAAAGTGCAGGGCATGAAGAGAAAGGACAATAAAACAGATTTCAGGAAGACAGAAGATTGTGATTGATGTTGCATTTAAATTTTTGAAGATTGTAAGTTGTAAGGAAGCAAGAAACTGGAAAGAGTTCCACAGATGAGAAGTGTGAGAAAAGAAACTATTAGAATAGAACTTATGATTACATCTAGCTATTTTGACAGTAAAATGATGAAACCTAATTGCTGATTTCGTTGCACACTTAGATTCATGCAGCCGAGGTAGCAAGGAGGAGAGCTCAGAAGAAAAATTGCCATGAAAATATTTACAGAAAAGACCGAAGGAAGCCACATCAAGATGCTGGGTTAGGACCAATAACATTACAAATGCTTCTTTGGATGTTGTTGAGAATCTCAAGATATATAGCCAGAGCACCAGATCAGATATGGCAGCAGTATTCACTGTACAGACAAATGGTACATTTATAAATGTGCAAGATGGATTCTCACAAGAAAAATTGTCCTGGAAAACAGAGTGAAGCAGCTTTTCTAGCAGCAGAGCTAGCAACTGATTCAATATCATTCCACTTCATGTCAGTGGAAAACGTGAGATCAAGAAGATGCAATGAGTTGCTCTCCATGCTGTTGGAGGGCAAAAAATGGTTCTCTAGGATGATTAAAAGATAATTTCATTTTGGAGGCATAAAAATTTACAAGCCTTTTCTTATCCCAGTTAACAACAACTTTATATTAATTCTTGTTTTAATTGTATCATTCATCATTTCTTAACTGATCCTGAATCAGTGTTAATAATAAAATGTAAATGCATGCAACAAAATAGGCTGGCTCTGTAAAAGAAGTGAAAATGTTGAGTAGTCAATCGTCAACTCTTTCGATCTAACATTTGCACTATTTTTTACTTTTATTAATAATTTCATGAAACCTTTAATAAGCTCCACGCTTTAGATTCAGTCTTAGATTCAGATTTTACACAAGGTAATACTTTTTTTTAGGAATAATACAAAAAATACCTTAACAGTATTCTTATGTTAGAAACAACTGAGATTATTTTGGAAAATTAACAACTTATGTTATCAAATTGGCAGGATGAGCTTAAGTTTTCACTAAGGCTGTTGCATTCTCTTCACATTAAATGCCCTTGGGAAAATAACGAATCCATCTCTTCTACCTTCAGTAAACAGTAGGGTAGACTAAGCTCTTTAGCCTTTTCATAAGGCAACCAGTTGAGGAGAGCAACTCTTAATTCAGAACTGTAGAGAAAGCAACTGGAAGCCACTATCTTTCCTAGGAAGTCATGATAATTCAGAGATATACTAAAGTAGGTACTTCATTTTAAAACTTAGGTATCGAAACGGAGTGGAGGTACCTCTACTAAAGGAAAGAAATCTGTGGAGAATCATGCTTGCATTTTTTATCAATTCATTTTCTATGACTTACCAACTCTTTCTGGGTTATTTAAAACTAAGAAATATCTTTAGATTGTAAGATTTTTTTTTGGAGGGAGGAGAGTTAATAATGGTTTAGCAATACAATTCTAACTAATTATCCCATAGCTTAGATAATGTTTGCTGGCATTATGAAAGAACATGATAAAAAAAAGTAAAAGATAAATAAATATTTTCTTTATTCTACATTTTAAATCATTAAAAGTCAAAAGACCCAAAGAATCAAAAACACACACACAAAAAAAGAAACAAAAAGCAATAAATTAACAACCTGTATTCACTATTTACTAATAAGACATTTCATCATTATGCATGTTTAACATCAGGCATGTTTGATTATTGGCATTGAGTAATGCCTCATGTTACCATAGTAATGGAATATCCTCTTACTAAAAAAAAATAGGATCAGGTTGTGTGACTGAAAAGCATATAAAGTTATATATATATGTGCGTGTGTGTGTGTGTGTGTGTGTGCATGGTCAGAGAAATGAAAAAGTCAGTGCATTTAAAAAATCCCATTAGCTTAAAAAATGCACACTGTAAGAAAGGTAATATTTTTCAATAGATCTATTCCTAAAGATTGTTGTGTCATTTTCATAAGTGTACAATTGGATTATTGAAATTTCTGCTTTTTTTTTTTACCATCTCCTTCACTGCTGCTGCTTCTTTTAATGTTGCTGAAAGAGGTCAAGTGTAAAAGCAGCGACAGGCAGGTAACAAAGTTCCAACTTCTAGCTTCAGGATTGTCCCTCATAGATAAAAGCATCAGTTTGTGAATTTGGGGGCATAGCAATTGTGAGTTTAGTCCCTGTGACGGGTAGTACAGACTCAGAAACAGGGTGAGCAATAACTGAGCAGTACTAAAAAGAATACGAGATATCCCTAGACATGGACAGCAAAATGAGAACGATCTACCCTCTAGATTAAATAAATGGTTAAGTTTGAAATTCCTTGAAAGTTAGCCAGATTGACAGACACCTGAAGAAAACCAAATGGTACAACAAGTGAAACATTGTGATAACAAAGAGGAGATATTAGGTCAAATGTCAATACTGGATAATTGGAGGTAAAAAGAAATGAGTGGAATGAAGAGGAAATACTTTTTCACTTGGCTGGCAGGTCCATTGATATTCAGGTTAGCGGCCATCTGCGCAAGGCTTAGATCAAGATCTCCTTGGATTAATTTCACAGGTTCTTTCTTCTGAGGAGTTTTAGTCTGAGGTTGGAGCACATCTCCAAATGCATTAAAACCTATAAAAACAGGAAGAAATGCTTGAGATTATGGCTAAACTATAATGTGAATAAAAGGTGAATTCAAATTGTATCAAGACTTGATAATGAGTGATAAATTCTACTTCGCTTTACTCTCTCTCTCTACTGAAAGATTATGAACACAGTCCTGGGAAGAAGAAAAAGAAGAAAAAAAAAAAGAGAATTATAAAGAAATACAATAAAAAAAAAATGTCATAAGTGCTTTCACATTCAGTCTTGTAGATATAAATTATGCCTTGACATAGGAATTTAAAGAGAAAAAAATTACAGTACAAAATATTCCCCTCCCGTTTCTCATTCACTTTACAAAGTATCATCATCAGATTGTAATTCTGCCTGTCCCTTCATTCCTTAGTTAGCAGCACATACGGTACGTCCTGTAATAGCTTGCCTACAAATTCTCGGTATGGCAGCAGTGGACAAAGTAAATCTTTAACCTTTTTTTTTAAACTTCGGCAAGCCACATTCTGGAGTGTGTTGAAGCTGTATATAGGTTTCAAGAAAAAATGGTAGATAGAGGACGTGATAATGCTCTTATGTGTTTAAAAGTCTGCTTGAGTGAAATTGTATAGTAATATGGAATATGCCAGCAGGAAATTATTAGTTTCAGTAATAAAAATGTGCAAAACCTGTGATATTTCCACAGATCCTGCTCTTCATTATTAAAGGAAATAGAATTCATAGAAACCTATTTGAAAAATTATCATAATGCAATAAACAGTATGATTGTATTGGTATTTAATGAATGCTTATAATTTATTCCCCCTTAAAATGTAAAGACAATATGTCAAGTGTCAACTATAGAATTTCTATGGGTCCAGCTAGTAATTATAAATAGATCAACAGATCAGGGGCTTTTAATATAGCAAAAAATATATGTAATTATTTAATGACATAATATTATAGCTGTAGTTGTCCTAGGCTTTGGAGCCTCGGTTCAAATGCATTATTGATTACAGAACAAGAAATTGATACCCAAATGAGAGTTAATGGGAAAAGTCACTTAATCTTTGTTATTTTTTACTGAATAATTTTAAAAAGAAACTAATCATGTTAATGTGTCTGAAAGACAGAATTTGCAATTTCTATTAAATTTTAACTTTAATAAAAAAACTAAATAGAAAACAAATTAATGCTTTTCTCCAATAGAGAAAAAAAAAATGGGGATCAATTTTCTGTTCATTTTTAATAAACTGAATCTACCTCAGGATTAACTTCCAATAGACGTATTGTAATGAAATTATAAACTGATCTTGCACTTCTATAGATGAAGTTAAGATGGAAATTTTGAACTACTGCAATCAAATTAATTTGCTTTGTTTTCTTGGATTTACCTGGTAGGTAGGACAGGTAAAATGCTTGACATGCAAATTTTTACTCCTTTTCTGCATTGCTTATCAATGAGTTAATTCTCAATTTTATATGAAAAGTTTTTTTTTTTTTTTTTTTTTTTTTTAATGGGGTGTCACTACACATCACACAAATACTAGTTAAATATAGCTTATCATCATCATCATCAAATATAGAATTAGATTAAAAACAGTGACTGTGACAAGTACTAGAAGTAAAAATAAATATTCAAATATCTATTCAGAGATAATTGATCAAAATATGAGATTCAAAACAGACCACTATGAGTCAAGCTTATTCAACTTTAAAATCAACAGTTCGGGGTAATGACACTATCAAAAGATTTTAGTTACATTAAATAAAAATTAGTTGATTTGAAAAAAAAAAAAAAAAAAAAAGAATCAAACAACAAATATAGTCAGTTTGCAGAAGGTATTTTAAACAATATGCAAAGAGCAGAAATTTGTCAAATATGGTTTGATCATTTACAAATAATATTTTGTGAATTTATAGAAAATTTTTCTTTACAAAAATCATTTTTAATTTTCCTTTCTGTACTTTTACTTATATTTTAATAAAGCTCTGGTCAGTTAGGTGAAAATGAAAAAAAGACCTGGAAATAAATTTAAGGAACTATTTATATTTTTATGAAGGCACATCAGAAAGAAAAGGTAATTTCTTAATCTAGAGAGAGAAATTCTATTTACACGTAGTTAATTATAAATGTAGGTCTTTTTGGGGGGTGGGGGAAATAAACACTAAACTGAGGTAAATAATCTTTTTGTGCATTAATGAGTAAATGTAAATCTCAACAAGATAGCATTGATTATTTTTTTCTTTTAATTTTTACCTGTCAGTCATATAAAATAAATATTTTGAGTACATCTGCAATGAATGAATCAGAAATAATGCAACACAATTTTAAACAGGAAAAATGAAGAGAAAATAAAAAAATAAGTGGAATTACATGAGTATGGATGAATAATTGATCAAAAGGAACATGGAAAAATAAGATACAAAGTAGAAATGCAGATGAGAGTCGGTGACTGTGAATCCATCTGATAGAGAGATGGGAAAAAAAATGGCTGATTCATTAAAACAGCAAAAATATATGAGAATATTTGCAAAACTTGTGACAGATGCATTTGGATATGCATTGGTGAAATAAAAACTTGTGTATGGTAAAGGATCCGGAATGAAAAAGCAGTCAAGGCTGAAAGCGATCAATGGCTTTGCAAATAGTGGAAAGGAATTACAGCAGCATTAAGTTGGTATTTCCTTAAATTCAAACTCTACCATTTCAGGTAATTTTAAAAAAAAATTTTTTTTTATGTCAGATAAGATTGGGAAAATGACATTATCAAATGTGACCATTAGAAGGATTGAATGACCAACATAGAATTGTTAAAAAAAAAAAAAAAAAATTGGTGAAGAGAAATGAAAAGTATATACTGTAGTAAGTAAACATTCAGTTGCACAAAGAACAAAAACGATAATGAGGCAAGTCAAAATAAATATTCAAATATCTATTCAGTGTTGGTTTTTAGTAACAATACTATTCAGAGAATATGATAACTATTACTACCACCACCACCATTATCATATTTAACTTGCTTTTTTATTCATTTATGTATTTTTGCATTAATCTGGAAGAGATCAATAAAATTTACGTTTTAATCATAACAGAAAAACTAAAATTTTATTCCAATACAAATTAAAGCAAGAGAGAAAAAAAAAAAAGCAATAATAATTGTCAGTTCCAATCCTGAATAGGAATGATTAAACATCCACCCCCTCCCCAAATTTATAGACAAATCATACAGATGCATGCTGGGATTTCTTCCTAACCAATAAAATAGGCCACTTCTCAGTCTCATCCAATTTAGTTCTGTTCTTTCTTGAAGTCATGACCCTGTGATTGCTTGTCTGTATCCTGTTTGTGTATTTTATAGTTTGTGAACTTTTTGTATTGTTGCTTTACCTTGCATATATTATTTGCTCAATTTTATTTTTGCACTGTTCTTTTATCTTGTTATTGTTTATTGGAAACTTTGTCAATTCTATTTGTTGAGCATTTCTGCCAATTACTTTACAACAGTTGTATTGCTATATATAATACTCTAATAAAAAATATAATACATATACCCTGGTGGTTTATGGTTGAACAAAGATTAATAATAACTGAGAAATATGAGAAATATATTAAATACCTCAACAAAAATGTAGAACCTTTTTAACACATTAGAATAAAATCAGTTGTAAATAAATTTTATTTATTCAGATAAAAATAATAATTTTAGTGTATCAGAAGTATTCAAACATTTAACTATTTCATGGTAACCAATCAAAATTAAATTTGGAGCAAAATACCAGTTTTACATTATTGTTTTTTTTTTAAGTTACAAAGCATATTTTTAAAAATCACTTGTGGCGAGAGATAATTTTTGTATTTTTCTGAATTAAATGGGCTACATTAGATGAAAAGTTTTTCTTTTAGTTCTTTACCTTTTAAACAATCATTTGTGTTAATCCTATTTATTAAACTGTAAATATTATGAAACATTTAAATTTTCAAATAATTATTAAAATTTGCCCAATTATTTTTGTTTTTAATATACCATAAGAGATAAAGTTAAAGCTATAGATAAATGTATTTAATAAGAGAAATAATATTTAAAATGAAACTTTCATGAATATTTGACTGGTGTAATACACAAATGATGAAACTAGTTTTAAAAGGATTAATTTTTGACATTTTTCTTTCATCTTATCATTGTCTTTTATTTTCCTTTTTTTCGTATCTTGTGACCATTTTGCTTAAGTTTACATTCAAGTGAAAACTTGGAAAATTTCCAACATATTTCAGTGATCATGTATCTTTTGATACATGATCGACGAGGCAGATTTTTTCCTGCAGTAGGTTGTCATTTCTTTCTGTGGTAGACCAGTTGCCATCCTGCTATTTACCCATAGCTGGAGGGAGAAGGGCATTAGCAAGTTAGTGAATGTAATGGATTTGACTAGAATTCAAACTCGGCTCTCCGATTCCTCAATCCAAGCCGCTGTCCATTACTCCACCATGCCTCCTTCATATATCATTTCAGTGATATATAATACATAAAAGGTTAATTGGTCAGAGTTGAATCAGACCAGGAAATAGTAGTAGTAGTAGTAGTAGTGCTAAATACACATGTGAAAAAATAAAAGTAAAAATAACATATAGAGCTTTTAACTTTAAAAAAAAAAAAAAAAAAAAAATCACCTGAGGATACCAGAAGGTTGAAACCAAGGTAGTGGATTTAACTGATCTTCTGAGATATATATATATATATATATATATATATATATATATATGTGTATGTATGTATGTTTTATTAAATAATATAGACAAGTTTTGTCTATTTTAAGTAAGTTCATTTCGTATTGTCTGATAAGCTTAATCACATTATCGTTGAAAGACGAAAGGAAAACACCATATTGACACATGTTTGAATATATATATCTCGTGTGTGTCAGTTTAAACTGATGCCAGTAGGATATGGTTTAAAGTGCTCAGGTAATTGACATTTTTCTTTTAAGCCATCAAGTGAGCAGATTTGAAATTGCATCCCATATCCTTTGGAGTGATTGAGTTAGCCATAGGCAAAACACATTTAATCATTCCTCCTTATCCAATTTTTCACTGTCCATATCAGACAGGCTCAAAAATTTCAAATTTTTTGTTGGAGGCAATTTCTATATTTTTAATCGATGTTGCTTACTTAATATTTGCAGAAAACAAAACTAAGTGTTATGATAAAAAAAAAATATATCAACAATAATGAGATGAAAATAATTAGTCAAAAATTCACAATGACGGCTTCATCTAATTCAAACAACTGAAGACTATTACATCTTGTAGTACTAATTATAAAAATATTTTTGAAAATGATCTTTTGAGACAACAGTGTTCAAACTATATTTGGATACATGATTCACAATAATCAAATGATAACAATACTAAGGTTAAGTAAATTGTGGTGAACACAAGTGACTGCCCAGGTCCTGAAGGGACATGGTACATAAAAAGAAGGCCCTATATCCTGAAAGTAACTAATTGTGCTGTGCAGTTGTTTTGTAAATTATGGATTTGGATTTATTCAAAAACATAAGAACAAAAATCAGCAATAAAAATTATATTATATATATATATATATATATATATATATATATATATATATATATATTCATCAATCATATAAACAAAAAAACTGAAATTATTCATCTTGTAAATTTTGATGAACAGTGAATAAAAACTCACTTGACATTGCCTAGAAAGGTCTACACATCAACCATAAAGATAGACAAAAAATTTACAAAATGAAACAAAAAGTTACAAAAGGCTGAGTGAGAAAATTAAGCATCCTGAAGATTTCCCTTCATACACGCTACAAATAAGAAACGTGATCATCTTACAAAAAAAAAGAAAAGAAAAAAGGAAGACTTAATATAACTAACTAGAAACTACACATCACTAGCTGTCTACTGACATTGCAGATACAATAAATAACAGTAAATTAAAAAAAATTAAATAAATATAAGATCCAGAGATCCGAAAGATCCAGAGATCCAATTCCATATCAAGACAACACCAAAAACAATACTAGCAATTGGAACAGACCAAAGTCTTCACAACCTCCAACTAACATTCATTATAGCAACCATAAAGATTATTTTGTGCTTGCAAGTCAATGGGGGGGAAAAAAAAAACTTATTTAAAACAAATTTTCAATTATTAATTTTTGACAAGTTTTCTTTCATCATTTACTGTTTTAATTTTAATTTTTTTTTTTTTTTATTGCAACACTCAGGTTATTTTTACTTTTCTTGTACAATCATTATTGCTTTCACTGCTGCATCGTTTAAACATTGTTAACTGGCTGTGCTGGCCCATTTTAGAAAAAATAAGAAATTGCTACTTACTGGTAATAAATGGCTATAAGAACATTGACAGATGAGTGCCACCATTTTAGATTTGAATACTAAATGAAACCAACCAGAGAATACAATAAAAATATGCCACAAAACAGGTTGCATTGTATGCTACTCTGTGTGTACTGGTTTGGAAATAACCCTAAATGCTAGTTAGTTTATAACAAACACAAGGACTGACATTTTACAATGTTCTGAAAGTATATATATATATATATATATATATATATATATATATATATGCGTCAGCAGAAGGCAATTTAAGTTTTGTAAAGACGTGTAAGTACATCACAGCAGAAGAAGCGATAAGCAAGCAGGTCACATTGGGAATGAAAGATAAAGAGTTGAATTTGAACCCTTCATCCAAGCATATGTGTGACAAACCATGATAGCACCTTGCTGCCTAAACAGGTATCATTAAAATTTAAGAATGAAAACCAGTAATCTGAGTAAAATATCAATTTATATGCAACCATTAGGATAATTAAAATTCATCCTGTTAAAACAAAATTTATTTTCATTTCTAAAATCATCTTTCAAATGGTCACCACCGAAAAGTATCTTTAAAAAAGGATTTTTTAAAAAGTTTTATTAAATTTAATGAGATTTGTTAGTTTGTGTAATTTTTTGTAGGGAATATTTATTATTTTAAGATATTTTGGTCAATTTAAATAAATGGAAAAATTTGAATGGCGATATATTTGAAAAGGATGGAAAATGTACACAACAGATATTTATCCCCCCTCCTTCCACATTGAACTCCAAGAACATAAAATACTGGATTTTTCTTTGAATTTAAAGACGTTCCAGAAATTACAAAAGTAAAGAAAAAAAAAAACCTGACTAGAAATGAGTTGGTCTCGTATATTAAAGTATTGGTTTCATAGAAAATTTAAATGATTGAGTTATTTTGCAAATTATATACAAATATTTAATGAAGTGTACAAAATTATTTCCATGAAGTTGTCATTACTGTAAATACAAAGTGTGATGGACAAATTGTCATCTTGATTATGCAAACATGAAAATAACAGACATCTCATTTTAACAGGTATATTTACCAAAATTATACAAAAATATCTTGAAATACTAAAGAGTAAATTCATTTAATAAAACCGCCATTGGTTTCAACCACGGGGTCTAGATAACTTCGGAATCTCCTACAACTCTTCTGGACTGTCTCCTGGTTTAAGTTGGTGAATGTTGCCATAATCCTTCATCTTTGGTGTTAGAAAGAGTTTTGTAGGTCTCTCACTCAACTATGCCCCATACATAATAATCAAGGGGGTTGCAGTCTTGGGAGTTAGGTGGCCAGTCTTGGGAGTAAGGGGTGATGCGGTCGCAGAAATTGTCTGACAGCCATACTGAATTTTCCTGTTGGTGCGGATTCCTGTTGCCAGACATAGGGTCTTCTAGCAGCCAGTCCCTTGATCCAGGACAGCACTACCTCCTCAAGGCACTTGATGTAATCCTCTGTGTTGAGTCTGAGGACCTCACCAACAAATTTGGGAGTTCTTTTCTTATCAGAACGAACAGAGTGTTTTCTGAGCTGTCAAACCGTCATAATCAACATTAGACTCATCCAACTCTTTCCGAATTCTCTGCACCATCTTCAGATTGACACCCAAACACACTGAAATGTTCATATTGGAGCTTCCACCACAAATACCAAACAGTACAGCATGCTGTTTCCAAATTTCTGGCAGAGTGAATTGCATCATGATGCTCCTTTTCTCACAGATGGTACCCAACTGACCCTACTATACTGTTCAGTCAACAAAATAAAAAACAAACAAGGTGCATGTGCAAAATTAGAAATATAAAATGGTGATAATTTACCCATCACAACCTGTATTTTACTTGTATGCTACAGTCTGAGAAATTATGAAGAGGGTCTGAAAAGTTCTTGGAATGACCAACTTTCCAAAAGACCAAACATCAAAATTATTTTTGGAAGGCTTTTTTGACTGGGCCAGGGACTTCAAGAACCTCTCATAGACATTTTTTTAAAATTAGTTCTAAAACACACTTGAATATTCAATCTAAAATCATTAAATGACAACCAATCATATTAGCATTCCTAAAATAGTGTTTTTGAACTTTGAATCCAATAACATAAAACTAGGTCAATATATTTTCGTAATTTTTTTTTAAAGTTTTTATATAAAATTTATTTTTTTCTGTAAGCAGATGCAAGAAATGCATAATTGGGCATCTTTTAACACTAGTTAAAGTGATCACTGAATGTGATGCAATCATCTATAGCAATAGCAAACATATATAAATCAATCACATTAACTGGCTAAGAGATGAAAGTCAATGGCAAAAAGTGTCAAATATTCCTGTTGCTATGTCCCGAGATCCTCGCTGTTGCACAATATGTGGACTTGTATGCAAGTCGCTAGTGGAACTGCAGTGTCACATGACACAAACATAAAATCTTAATGAGGTTGTTGGATCCTCATACATCAAAATCGATGAGAGAGTCCATCATATATTACACAAATAAATTGCAAAATAACTCACCAAAACAATTATCTCTGATTATGATCTGAATCACAATAAAGACATTTAAATATATTCTTAATTAAGCATATATTTGAAATATAACAATCCCTTGAAACATAACAAGAATTTACCAAAAGAAAGTAACCTTAATTCAAATAGCAAAATAAAAAAAGTATAAGATATTAATCTTAGACAAAATTTAACTAAGAATTTTCAGAATACTTTTTACAGTACCTCAATTTGTTTGAGAGCAATTTTTCCTATCACCTACAATAAGAAAACAGTAATGAATCTTTTCTCAAAGTCTAGCTATTCTGTCTACAATATACATTATTAACCTACCTGCCATATTTGATTGAAACTTGTTCATGAAGTGACTTCTTAGTCATAAATTTCCTAACATTAAAGACATATTTTTTTTTTTTATATGTCAATGTAATTGTCCTTAATGAGATTTGAAGATGAAAGCAACTTCAAGTTTTGTTAGAAATCAGTGATAAATTTAAATAACTTAAAGAGTTAACAAGATTCTTTGTATCTTATTGGATTATGGAAAAAAATGACACCTAATTTTCGTTGAATAAAAAAAAAAAATGATAATTCTATATCTGCTCATAAAATTGATTTTCAGACTCCATTATTTTAAATGTGGTAATGTTTATTGGCTATTACAATTTCCAGCAACAAAAGTTTGCATAAAATAATTGTCTGGATTGAAAAACTATTTTCCTTACTGATAGATAAGCACAAAATAAAAGTAGATAAATCCACCAGCAGCTGCTAGATGAATATTAGTAAGTGCACTAACAAAAATCTATCACTGTGTGTATGTGTGGGGGGTAAAATGGAAAAAGAGTGATTGACACCACAAAAGATGTAAGACTAGAGGGGGAGGTGAGATGTGTAGTACCTGGGTCAGACTTGGTACTTAGGGCAGGACTGGTTCGGCCCTGCAAGCCTGTAGGAGCAAATAAAATAAGACAAAACATGTTAGAAAAAAAAATCCTGTAACATTAGGACTAACACAGAAATAAGAGCAAAAACAAAAAAAAAAATATCTAAGATTTATTTTTACACATATTAATGTAATTTAGCATAAATAATAGAAAGGGGCAAGAACTATTTTGAATTTAGGAGGAAAAAAAAAGAAAAAACAGGGTTCATTACTAGGACAATGAAATTTAGAGATTAAAAAAAAAATTAAAAGAAAATCTTAAAAAATACTAAAACATTAATATATCCAGAAAATGTAAAGTTAATTAAACAAGCTAACATTTTGAAATATAGAACAAATATTAACCTAAAATCTGCAAATGATTAAAGCTTTTAAAATTGTTTTCAATGTCTGTAAAAATGTGTAAATATGTGAGTCTATGTTAAAAGAAAAACTGAAGGAAAATATTTGAAAAAGCACTTTTTTAAGAAATCAATTTTATTCTGAAGAGTAAAATTTCTAAAATATTATTTAAAAATTTATGATAGACTTAAAACTGAACATTGAATTAACTATCTGAACAAGGAACTAAAAATCTGGAACACAATATGCAAGAATCAATTTAACCCCCATAAAATCTAATTTAAGTTGAAGGGAGTCTCATATTACTAACATAAAGAAGTTAGTGAAAATTATTTGCAAGTTGTTAAAAAAACGAGAAAAAAAAAAAAAAAAAAAGAAATTATTGATCTGGACATAAGTGAATGGATTGAAATCAACTTTTCAATATCAAATGTGATCGCTTAGAATTTCTATCAATGTTGATGATGGAGGTAACTTTTAATATATCTGCTGTTGGGGCAGAACAGAGGTACAAGTGTAAAGTGAATAGAAGCAACTTCAGCTAAAATTTTAACTCTGCTCATAGAATGTGTGTGTGTGCATTTGTACTGATATTGTACCACCAAGCAGATCATATAATCAGAAGAAAAAGAGTTAATGATGACAGGAAGAAAGTTTTAAATATATACAAAATTGTTTTTTAATTTGTTGTTATATTACAGCTGAAAGAACTGATCCCTTCAGTAAAGGGATTTTTTTCTATTTACTGTAGTATACTAATATAACTCCAAAGCAACACCATAAAAGAGATTATGTGAAATCATTTTTATAGAGTAACTGTAAAAATAAACACAAGAATAATAATTATTCAAAAACCTCGAGAGTGAACAAAAAAAACATTAGCAAACATTGTTGACCTGTACTGACTTGCGTTTTTATTGAAAAGCTAATCTATATTTCTATAATTTTGAGAATTAAAGTTGGTATGTTGAAACTGGATTTGATCAAGAGAGATTTATACAGTACATGTCCCCACAGTGGCATGTCAATGAAAATCTAGACAGCTGTGTATTTTCATATATAAGGATATGAAATTACAACCAATAGCAAGCAGTCAAAATTGAAACCATATCATTGGCTCTTGTGTGTTCACATCAATTAGTTTACACCACACCTTCTGTGTAAACTGACCTGATAATTATGCATATCTCTCTCATACTACTCTAAATGTTATTTTGTAGTTACCCATGTTTGGGTAGACACCCTCCCCACCTCCAAAATCATCCAGATTAGGCAGTGGGTTTCACCTACAAAGAGGGATGTAGGTTTACACTTTGCTGGAGACTATATTTTCTTTATTAAGTCTCTTGATTATGCAGACCAGTAGATATTGTTTATACTGTTTAAAAAAAACAGATCATCGATTTAAACATAGGTATCCACAAAATAACGTTTAGAGTAGTAGGTAATAATGTCAGACAAATGATTTATTAATCCCATATATATATATATATATATATATATATATATATATTTGAAGATATTTTTATAGGTACAAAATTTTATTATGGCGATAAAGGTATTCAGCTTAATATTACTAGACATATTAAAACGCGCGAAGCAACCGGTTGCTTCGCGCATTTTAATATGTCTAGTAATATTAAGCTGAATACCTTTACCGCCATATATATATATATATATATATATATATATATATATATATAAAATGTGTATTGAGGTAGCAAATGTTCTTTAAGGCAAATGTTATTAAAGACAACAGACTTTTACAAATTATGAATAATCCTTCCCAGACAAGAAGGAAATTCTATCAGAAATTGTCCAAAGTTTATTTTGGAAGAAACCTGGTCCAAGTTTTCAACTTAAGTCATCATCAGAGTAGAAAGAAAGTTGAAAGCTTGGATCATATTTCTTCCAAAATGAACTTTGGATAATTTCCCTTCTTGTCTGAGAAGGATTGTTTGTAATTTGAAAAAGTTGATCAATAAAATTAATTGATACAAAATGTCTTTAATAATAAAAATAATATATATATATATATATATATATATATATATATATATATATAAAGAGAGAGAGCGCTAGCTTTTGGACCGTTATTGTTTAATATTCAAATTTCAACTGGTTTAGTATTTAGAACTATGTACAAAATTATAGAAAATACAAAATATTATTACTAGTATAAAATGAAGGTCAATACACACAAAAAATAAAACTTACATTTTTGAATATTTATTTAGTTCTGAAATTTGATCAGAAAACAGCAACAGTGGACCAATTTAAACAGTAATCCACACTCACACAAAAAAACTTCCTTATAACAAGTTTTTGTATTAACATAGAATAGTTAATATTAGTTGCTTAAAATGCCTTAAGACTATACAGAAAAGCTTTTGCATAAAGCTCTTTTATACATATATATATATATATATATATATATATATATATATATATATATATATAGCATAGAACAAGTTTTGAGCTGACTTATTCAAAAATTACCCAAGGTAAAACCATGCATCTAAAAACAAATTTTAGGAAGATCATAAAACAGACTACAACTAAGTCTACAAAAATTTGGTTAAAATGATAAACAGTTTTTATCATTCATTAACAAAATTATTAGAGTTTTTGAATGTAATGTGATGTGATTTTGATATCGGATTTATAAAATTTATTTATAAAGTATAAAGTTTTAGATCACATGATTAAATGGGAATGAATCTTAGAACTAGATATCATTTATAATAATAATAATAATATTATATATATATATATATATATATATATATATATATATATATATTAGTGAGCACATGGAATATTAGTGTTCTGACCACAAGACCCAAGCTGGAATTTGACCATAATCAATTTGTCAAGTGACTTCTTAATATCAGTCTGAAAAGATGAAAACTCCAACATGGATGGACCCAAGCCTTGTGTGCGAAAACTGGGTAGCCAGAACAATTCAGAATTTGTAGCACACCTAATATCCTCTCATAAAACGCTGGCTGAAATCCACCAAGTTAGATACATTCATTTTTCAAGTATTGAAAAATTAATTTATTTAAAGTGTGGAGAATATATATTTTTTTTTATTGATTCACAACTGTTTTCTATTTTTACAATTTCTACATGCTTTGATCAGTATTATTAGTTTTGTTATCAAATACATATATTTTGTGTGTGTGTGGGGGGGGTATGTTTGTAGAACTTCACATTAAACACTTGTTTTTGTGATAGATAATTTTATTTCTTCCATTAACATATAAACAAACATATGGCTAAATTATAACTATAATTCAAAAGATTAAAACAAAAAAACAAAAAAATTTATAGAAAAATATGTTCTCCTACTTCCTTCAAAAAAGTACTTTTTCTATAACTTTAAATTAATGTGAAATTATTTAAATTTTTAAAACAAAAATGATGGTTCTAGAAATTATTTAAATAATATTTTAAAAGCAATGTCAAAAAATATAGCTCTCTTTAACGTTCAGATTTTATAGACATGCCTTTATTTTATCTAATGAATCAAACTTGGTGCAAGAATTTGAAATATACTTGATATAATATTTTGTTATGATTGAAAGCTTTTATTCTCATTGGAGTTGTGATGGTCATATTAATTTGCCAGGTTCAGTCATAAAAGATTTCAGCAGAGGCTTTTTACCAATAAACTAGGGATATCAATTCTTGATTGAATGTAAAATGTATTTTAAATTTCAAGTAAACATCTTAAAGATTCACAAGCTGCCTATAAGAGAAAAACCTAGAGAAAGGTAAAAATGACAGCTCCAAAATTGTTAGTGTGCATTGTTAGAGAAAGTGCCAATCAAAACTGTGAAATATAAAAGACACAAAGAATCTAAATCTAAAAAAATATGAGGTTTTAAAACATCTATAACAGCCATAAATATTTTAAGAAGAGATTAACTATATTAATGACACTTTAAAAAGCCAGCTAAAAACTAATGCTAAAGGAAAAAAAAATACACAAATAGTGAGAAGGCAAGGTTGACAACAGATTATTGAAGTGGAGCCCTGGGATGTGGGGAAAGAACAAAAATGTACAGCAATAATAAATCATGTAATACTAGGATAGATCATAGTCCACTATACCTGTATCAAGGGTATCCATGAAGGTAGGAGTGACACTACGCTGAGCTGCAAAAATGAAATACAACTGTCAAGCAAAATGATTCGACCAACTTAGTTAGAAAGCATTTAAAGAAAAAAAAATGGATGCTACAGTTGGATTAAAAATGCCAAATAGAGTTTTAGTAAATAAGAATTTTTTTTTTTGACAAGTAGTATGTTTCTTATAACAGTTTTCATCTTTTTATAATGCATGTCTTTATCACAATATGAGAGAGAGAGTGTGTGTGTGTGTGTGTGTGTGTGTGTGTTTTGAGCCTTAACAAAATATCCATTCTAAATTAAGTTCATCCATGAATAAATATTTCACTGAAAGCTTTCACACATACACAGTGTGTGTGTGTGTGTACACGAGAGAGAGACCGACACAATATACACAAAAGAGTCTTACAAACTTTTCTGCTGAACCTACTTCCCCAAATCAATATTTCAATGATCAAACACTAAAATACTGATTTTGGAAGTGGGTCAGTCAAAAAACTTTTTTCAGAACCTGTCTTTGTGTGTACATATGCATATGCAGTGAGGGTGTTGAAAACTTAACCTAATCAAGAAGCCCTTAAGAAAAAAAAAATTCTTGGCCTAACCCACTTGCAAATATTCTATCACTGACCAAATACCAAATTTTGTATTTTGAAAGAGCTTCTTGGTCAGTTTGAGAACTTTTCAGCACTCCCGTGTATGCGTGTGTGCCTCTATCTTACATCTATACACAGAGAAAAGTAAATTACATTTTTTTAATACTCATTTTTAAGGGTTACACTAAAGCAAGCATATATAAAAGTAAAAAGGAAGTCTGCTATGATTTAAACCACCAATTTGACAAGTGACATATCCTTTATATTAGTGTTCTGCTGTTGGCTTAACCTGCAAATATTAAGTTTTTGTTTTTTCATTTTTTTTTTCTTTATTAATGCTTGTAATTATTTTAATAAGTCATGTATTTTTATCAAATAACACTGATATTCATTTGAAAGAATGTAAACTAAATTTAACATTTTCTTTGAATTTCTATTACATTTTAATAAAATAGTTATCACTTTGAAGTTTAAAATTATCACTACTTTTATTTTTTCCGACTAATAATTTTATTATTGGGGTATTAAATCCAAATAGAATGCAATAACATTTTTATTAACATATGAATCAATGTGATAAGTTGACAGAAGAAAATCCCAACCTGGTCGTAAAAGATTTTCTTTATCTGACCCACAACTCCCTTCCCAGTTTTCAAAAATTAAGACAACAATTTTTTTCTCTCTCTCTTCAACTAAAATGTAAAACTTAAAAACTTATTACATTTTAACAGGACATCTGATTAATTGAATTATCCCTTTTTTTTCTTTAGTAATATGGATGTTAAAACTTCTTGAAACTACTGAATTTTTTATGAGCATGAAAGATGTTAATGAAAGATGCTGATTGGTGAAGAAAAGAGGCACAGACAGAAAGATTAAAAAAAACAAAAAAAAAAAACAAGATGTAATTCAGACATTTTAAATTTTAAACAGAGAAATATAAATGAAAGACAAATAATCCTGTCATTTTTGACAGGTTCCATAAGTGTGTGTGTATATATGTGTGTATATATATATATATATATATATATATATATATATATAATAGAAAGATGACCAGAAAAAAAAAACCCAGTAAAATATGAATTCAAAATATGAGCTGACAGTATAAAGAAATTTCTGAATTTATATCAAAATGTTTCTCTTTAATTTATTCAGCAAGCAATCTTAACGTATAAGTGTTAAGTTTGTTTTCCTCTTATGGAAAAAACTATGAAATATATATATATATATATATATATATATATATATATATATATATATATATATATATATAAATTAAATTTTCTATGTGCCAACATAAAAGGAGACAAATATATTGAAAAATATGTTCTTTTTCCTTAATATTTGTATGTATTTAAAGATTTAATCAGAAGAAACACTATTCTGTATATACAAAACATATCACAAGACAACTAAAAATGATCCAAAACCTAAAGAATATAAAATTAGTTTTAACTAAAATATGAAACATTCTGTGAAAACTAAGATTTTTCTTAATTTTGACACAATCAGAAGACAATAATACATTATATACTTTGCTTAATAACAATCTGGAATAGCATGACAGAGGCATCAAGTCAAGCATTTCTAAGATTAATACAGCAACCCTTTTAATAAATGCAATTGAGAAATATTTATATTTATCAAGAAATTACATTTTTTCATGTCGTTTATCATTCTTATTTCATCAGTGGTATCATCAGCAAAAGCAACAATGAAAATATTCTTCCACCCAAGCTCCCTATGTATATAAACCTTTACAAAATAATAGTAAAACAAGGCTACTCTAATTGAAACTGATACATTGAAGTCTTTTTTTTTGATGGGGGTGGAAAGAAAAAAAAAAAAAGATACCTTCCATTGCACTACCAATGATTGAAATAAATAAAAGAAAGTAGTACACATTAAAATAAATGAAAATGATGTTATTGTTAAGCTCATAGTTTTTATAAATGCACTGAGTAATAAATGCAAGATATTTGCCCAATTCTCTATATAATCAGGACAATTGTTAAAAAAGAAAGAAAAAGAAATCATAAGTGTTGATTGTGATGGTAATTGATAATTTTCAATTGTGAAAAAGAGAGCAATCAAAACTTTGGCATTTTACAAATGAACAACAACAACAAACAGAAACAAGGTTTGTGAAAGATTCATGATTGTTTCTATCTGAGGAAGAAACAAATACAAGATATTAAAACACCAATGTAAATAGCCTCATTCTTTTAGAGAACAGTTGAGAATGAGATTAAATTCTAATATTAATATGAATACGGTTAAATTCAAATATAATATTAGAAAGGAATATGTAACAGAGAAAGAAAGATAGATTGAATAAAAAGCTTAAAAACTCCCAAAATTAAAAACAAACATCTTCATCAAGAATTTCTTTTCTAAGCAACAATCATAGTTCATATTATATTAAAAAAAAACAAAAAAAACTCATAATTTGTTATTCCAAATAGGTTTGGCTGGTAACTGATCAAACGGTTTTTAAAGTGAGATCACCCAGACTTTAAACATGGAGACAAAATGTTTAGCAAAACAAGTTTGATAAAATACAACTAACAAGGTCTGTGTTTCATTTTTATTGTATTTTTCCAATTTTCAAATAAGGTGTTGTGCACTGGGATCAAATCGTTCAAAGTTCATGTTTGTACTGTTGTTTTGCTCATGTATTTTCGTCTGTCTCAGTCATTTTCTAGAACCAATGTGATGTCTGTGTGGTAGGCAAGATTACATTGTCTATGACATTTAATATGTGCATACACACACAATATATATATATGTGTGTGTGTGTGTGTGTGTGAAGAAAAAAAACATCCTTTTTGGTGTAACCTTGCTCCCGTTAACCATTACATATGACATCACCATGGACTATTTCAAACTTTCACTTGCCAAAGAATACCATGATGTAGATAATGGAATCTTGACTATTACATAGGTGTGGCAACAGTACAAACATGAACTTTGGACAGATTATCCATAATTTTGAGCATAACACCTTATTCAGAAACTGGAAAATACAATAAAATTTAAACATAACTTGTCGGTTCTATTTAATCAAACTTGTTTGGATGAATACTTGCTGCCTAAATATACCTTATTTAAATGTTTATCATAAATATTAGCTTAACATTGTAACAAAGTCCTCAAATATCACCCTAAGAATCAGTTACAGTTAGATAAATTTTGTGAATAATTTTCTAAATAATTAAATTTCAACTGGGTATTAAATTAGGGTGAAATAAAAACTATCCATATTATTTTATTAAAAAAATTAGAAATGTATTTTAAAAAAAAATTATACAAATGAAAAATAAATCAGGTTTCTTGTGGACCATCTGAAAATTTAAAAAAATTAAAGTTATATACAGTTGTCCAAGTGATATTACAAAAATATTAACAATTTATACATGCATGAAAGTCAAAGGAAAATGTATATATGCTGCAGCTGTATGTACAAGGTTGAGGTGCTGAAAAGCTTTCAGCCTAGCCCATTTCTCAAAATTCTGACTAAATGACCCAACACCAGATTTTGAGGAGTGTTTTTTTTTTTTGTGGTAAGCCAAAAACATTTCATCCCCTAAAGAAATGTTTGGAAAAAAAAAAAAAAAAAAAAAAAAAACTGTATCATTTTAAATGTAACTTGAGAAATTTTCAGCATAAAAAAAAGAACATTTTAACACAACTTTGTAATAACTATTACATTATTTATGATAATGAAGCTTAAAGTGTAAGACAAAAAGAAAATAAATACTACTAGATTATCAAATAAACTGTCTTAACAGATTTTACTTTAATAATTAAGAATGAATTTATTACTTCAATATAAACAAAAGGCTTTTAATATACAATTCATACTAACTTGAGTACTGTAGATTTACAAGATAAATTTGAGTATGAAAATTGATGACTGTTCCACAGCCAACAAGATTATCATTGTCCTTTGCCTGAAAACTTCCTCACATTTTAATAAAAATTACATTTAATTAAATATTTCTTTCTATATTATGTTAGATTCAAATATATTATATATATATATATATATATATATATATATATAATATGAAATTATTGCAAAAAAGCAGTATTTCCACAATTCCAGTTATATTCTATCAAATATAATATGTAGGATAAAGAAGCTGCACTCTTTTCAATTTTTTTAATCTTTTTCCTATTGGCAAATAGAAAATGTAAGCACTAAGTATATTTATTATTTGAAGAAAAAGGGGGCAATTGATAACTTAAAAGAAAACCTTTGATCATATAGCGATAGTGGGAGAAAGATGCCATTAATTGTATGAATTCATTTTGTACATATTCCAGAATTAAATTATAACAATTATGATGAAAACAAATCATGAGAATTTTTTTCAATCATACAAAAAAAGTATTGGAGACAAATTCTCAAATAGCCACTAAATAAATATCTAATTTGAATTTTAAATAATTGCAGCAGAGTAAATAAGTCTTATGTGAACAAAATTCAAACTATTTCTTCACTATTTTCTTTGAAAGATTGAATATCTTGTTAAATAAAATAGAATGATAATATTTACTTTCATAGTATTGTGTCTTTTTCACCAATGTACATTTGGGCTATGAGTCACATTATAAAACATCACAAGCTATATTTTTGTTCTTACATAGAATAATGTAAAAAATGTTAAATAACTATATAGCAGAATTATTACTAAGTATAAACATGGTGAACAATATGTTCCACTTAAAGTTTGTACAAGATTGCAATTGAGATTAAGGTGGGAAAAGCAGAAGAGGAGGAGACAGGGTGGGAAGTAGAAGAAGAAGAGGAGGAGGAGACGGGGTGGGAAGTAGAAGAAGAAGAGGAGGAGGAGACGTGGGGGGAGTAGAAGAAGAAGAGGAGGAGGAGACGTGGGGGGAGTAGAAGAAGAAGAGGAGGAGGAGACGTGGGGGAGTAGAAGAAGAGGAGGAGGAGACGTGGGGGGAGTAGAAGAAGAAGAGGAGGAGACGTGGGGGGAAGTAGTAGAGGAGGAGGAGGAGACGTGGGGGAGTAGAAGAAGAAGAGGAGACGTGGGGGGGAGTAGAAGAAGAAGAGGAGACGTGGGGGAAGTAGAAGAGGAGGAGGTGACGGGGGGGGAAGTAGAAGAAGAGGAGGAGACGGGGGGGGAAGTAGAAGAAGAGGAGGAGACGGGAGGAAAGACAGAAGAAGGATGAGGACGAGGAAAGACAGAAGAGAGACATGGAAAAGAGAGATTAGAAAAAGAGAGACATGGGTAGCACAAACAAAATACACAGAAACAATAAAACAAAACAGGAAAATCAGAAAGGACA
Source organism: Acanthosepion esculentum (assembly GCA_964036315.1). Taxonomy (NCBI): domain Eukaryota; kingdom Metazoa; phylum Mollusca; class Cephalopoda; order Sepiida; family Sepiidae; genus Acanthosepion; species Acanthosepion esculentum. The sequence goes on along the minus strand of OZ038490.1, from coordinate 78,730,105 downwards.
AACTTTAGTAATCTTTAATGACATTTTCAAAATCAGTTTTTGTCTTTAATTGGAGATTTGGTTTATATTATTATATAATTATCTGTAAAGTAAAAAATGAATTAATGAAGTTTTTGCAATAAACAAATACATTTATCAAATGAGAAATTTTCTTAAGCATGTAACATTTTGAAATTACATTTTCTATAACTGATCAAACAAACAGTGACATGATAGAAGGATTGAATACAGAACTCAGAATTTTCAAACAGAAAAGTAAACATCTGACTTAGCATCTTCATACACAAACCATGCAACTTCAGAAAAATCAAGTCTACTGTTATGAAATCTGAGCAATTAAAGGAAGAACAGAGAAAGAATCGATGAAACAAAAATAAATAAAAAGAGAATTAGAAGAGACATTTTCATCTTCATACATTTAGAAGAGGCAAAAATAGAAGACAAATATAATGCATTTGAACATATAACAAAGAACTACAGATGAAATCAAACCAACAAAAGACAATGTTCACTTGAATTTTTTTTTAAATAAAAGGAAAAAAAGGGAAAGAAAAAAAAGGAAACTGGTAAACTTGGATCTTCCTGCCCACAAAAATACAGTGTCTCAAAAGGAGGGTTTCTCCATTGATACCACTATTATTTTAGTTGTCTTCACTGCTTGGCAATCTTTGTTTTAAAAAGCAATGATTAGAATTGTAATAAAACTTAGATATATGAAAGTTTATTTATACATTTTCTTTGTTCTTGAGAAATGACAACAAAAATAATAAACAATATTTACTTATAAGGTTGTTTATTTACAATATTATATTGTTTATTGGAATGGTTGGCAAAACATCAGCTACATTATTTACATTATTCAGACTATTGTCCTCATCATTGTCACCATATTTATTATAACTATTCAGCCGTTGTACACTCCGGCCTTCTTCAGGTGATTGGCATGTCGAACTGAACCCTTTATTTTGCTCACTGGGGTAGAATGTTTAATGGGTGTCAGTTATCAGTTATCTCCTGTTAATTTCCCCTCTGAAAGTTCTCCGCCGGAGGTATTGAACTCACACTCTTTGGGTCCTGTCACTGGATCTAACTAACGCCTTTATCCACTGTGCCAGGTGTCCTTGAGGACATCTGTATATGAATTTCTGGGTATTATAAACCTAATGTCTTCAGCAACATTTTTTACTAGTGCTCATATTGCAATTTTTGCTGTTATTATTATTGCATGTTTTTACCAGAGCTCATATTGCAACCTTCAAAAGCTTGACGACACTTTGCAGATATCTCTCCTGAGTAAGACCCCCATAGAGGAGTACATGACTAAAGACTGTGTGTATGCTATCCCATGCAGTTGCGGGAAGAAATATAAAGCGGCCTGTCTCCCCTTTATATTTCTTCCCGCAACTGCATGGGATAGCATACACACAGTCTTTAGTCATGTACTCCTCTATGGGGGTCTTACTCAGGAGAGATATCTGCAAAGTGTCGTCAAGCTTTTGAAGGTTGCAATATGAGCTCTGGTAAAAACATGCAATAATAATAACAGCAAAAATTGCAATATGAGCACTGGTAAAAAATGTTGCTGAAGACATTAGGTTTATAATACCCAGAAATTCATATACAGATGTCCTCAAGGACACCTGGCACAGTGGATAAAGGCATTGGTTAGATCCAGTGACAGGACCCAAAGAGTGTGAGTTCAATACCCAGTTAAGGCAGTGGAGAACTTTCAGAGGGAAAAACAGGAGATAACTGATAACTAACATCCATTAAACATGGCATGTGGAACTAGAACAGTCTACCCCAGTTAACGAAATAAAGGGTTCAGTTCGACATTCCAACCACCTGAAGAAGGCTGGAGCATACAACGGCCAAAACGTTGTAATAAATATGGTGACAAAGATGAGGACAATAGTCCAAATAATGTAAATAATGTACATAATACCTCATTTCAGAAATATAGACAGATACTGAAACATCAGCTAATTGCCAATTGATATGAATTTTTTAAAATGGTAAATAAAGATTTCCTTATAGTTGGTTCACATATTTGAATAATTTAGTAAATGTCTATAAATAAAAAATTGTTTTCATATTTATTTCTTTATAAATTGGTAAATGATAATATTGCATTGTATTAGTTTTTAGAATGTTGAAAATATAAAATTATTCTTGTAAATAAAAATTTAATAAATAGTGTTTATTATTTTTGTTGTAAATTCTCAAGAAAAAAAAAAATTTATAAATTCACTTTCATCATATGTTTATTTTATTAAAATTTTAATCATCACTTTTTAAAATAATAAACATTGCCAAGGAGTGATGGTAGTTAAAATAATAGCAGTGTCAAGGGAAAAACCATCCTTTTGATACAGTTTTTTTTTTTTTTTTTTTTTTTTTTTGTGGGCATGAAGGTTCAAGTTTACCAGAAGACTAATATTTTTACCAAAGTGATAAGCAAAATGATTGGGGAAGATATCAAAATTAGAGGGAAGAAGCACATGACAATGACCACTAAAAACTAATTCACTACTATATGACTAAAATAGCTAAGTTCAGCTAAAGAGCAACAGATATAAACCTTTCATCTGTTTTTAAAGTACACAACACACACGCACGCACACACACACACAAAAGGATAATGAATGAACAAGAGCAGTGCAAGAAAGAATAATCCAACTGGAATGAAATCGAAGAACAAATAAGGTAACAATAAAAGGAGAAATAAAAGTGTTGGGTAAAGGATGAAGAAATAGAGGAAAATAAAGTAATTAATGCTAAAGGCTCAAGCATTGTGCATATCTAAAAGACCAATATAAATGGAAAGAGAAAGAAGTGTTGCTTGCAACACACATTTGTGCAAAAACAACTCCATCGTCTGCTTAGAACAGACCTGAAGGACTTGCTGGTGGCTTGAAGCCTGAAGCCGATGGACTGGCCGGCGGATTGAAAGCTGCAGTGGATGGACTGACCGGTGGATTGAAGGTGGAACCAGCTGCTGGGCTGACAGGACGATTGATGACCGGACTTGCCGGAGGAACAATAGCAGGACTAACCGGTCGTGCGAATGCTGGGCTGACCGGCCGTTTTGGAGCCAGTGGATCCAGGGATTCAAGAGGATCGAGAAGATCGTCCAATTCCGTGTGGACTGAGCAGGCATGACAAAGATACAAAACACATTGCAATCGAAAAGTCCAAGGATAATCCACAAGAATAAATTTTTTGAATACTTAGAATCAAATGAGACAGAACAGAAACGAGAAAGGTGTGTGTAAGAAAATGTGAAAATGTGTGTGAGCAAAATGACATTGGATGAAATAAAAACAAATAAGTAGTTGGTTTTCTGGAGGGGGGTTGTTAGTTATTTTCTTAAAAGCAATAGAATTTTTATCCCCCCCCCCCTCAAAAAGAAGCTACAAAGAAATGCTGCTGTTGACAGCCTCCACTTGATATCAGGTCATTTCCTATTTGTAGAAGTTATAATTATTTGCAAATGCTAATCATCACTATGATCAACATTAGAAGATTTCCACTGGTATGCCACTATTGCTAACAGAGTACAAGGATTCTTCCTTGCTTATTTCCTTAAGAAAACTTGACAGGTGAAAAATCTAACTAGCTGTTAAACCTGGATTTATGTCACTTAGAATACTTTTTTTAATCAACTGGTTTTGTCAATTTATGCTGAATTAAAAGTTACACGGAAACTAGTGGACCAATTTGACCAGAAAGTTCTTTATTCACCATTATTTTAATAGTATTGTATTAACAAAATTGTGCTACAATGTACAATTTTGGCTGTTATAGCAGCAAACAGAAACGAAGAAAAATCAGATAATGAAATTGATACTAAATAAGTCATAACACTTTAAACAATACACACACCAATTATCATATATGGATCGTGTAGAAGAGAAAATAATTAAATTTAGTTAATAGTAACAGGTTTTGTTAATAATGATCTATAATGAAAAAGAAAACACTTTAGTCTCAATCAAAAGTTAGATATTTTTAATATCACAGAATCCTGGTGCGAGTAAATTAAGTGATTGTATTTATTGAGGATAGCTTCATAAAAGTCATAGCCACAAGTTTGGAGTACCCAATAAAATCCATTCTTGTTGATGATTTTCTAACAAAGTTTCCATAATATTTACTAAGTTTGGATGAGGATGGCTTAACAGCTAACAGCACAGAAAATGGAATCTGCAAGCAGAGTTCAAATTCCAGCTGAGAGTTTAAATTCACTTTGTACTTATATCCTTCTTTTTATTTCTTCTTCCCACAACAAGTATGGGTAAAACAGCAGGGTAGACTGGGCTATCTAGCTTTGGTTAGCAACCAGTCTGAATTCATAAACCATAAGTACAGTCCACTGTCACTGGGTAAAGATAGCAAAAAGTAGAGGCTGGAATTTGTAATCCACCCTCATAAAACCTATTTGGTAAAATATGATCCAAATTTTTTTTATATAGAACCATGTGTCTGGGGACAATAAGGACTAAAACTCATTACAGTAGAAATGGTCTGTGAGTCTCGCTAATACCTGCAATCACTGAATGATTAGAAAAGAAAAGAAAAAAAAAGCCCGAGAATTTCTTTGCTAAAATAATGTTTGAGGATAATTGCAAAGCTTATTGTTGAATCATTTACCTTGTGCTGTAAAGACAAAATCAACTTAATATATTCTTCCAGAAAATTAAAGATATTTATAATTATGGTATAAATTTACTGTTTACAAAAATTCAAAGTTTGGAAAATATAAAGTTCCAACTTGGAAATTCTTGTAAAAGCTATTAATCAAAAACAACATTAAATTCTTGTCTAAACATTAAAAGTACAAGATTTTTCAGAATTATTCTTTCTTAGAACAAGTTATATATAAAAAACATATAACAAAAATCTGATAAATTCTAAACAAAGTTGCAAAAATATTCCTACAAATGGTGGATATGGATAAGGACAGAGTTAATTAATTGGAAATATTCTTTGGTTTAGTCAAACCAACCATATTCCTGTAGAAGGAAAAGAAAACAAATTTTTATGTAGTATAAAAATGAAACAATTTATTTTATACATATGCCCATTGTAAAAGAGAGACAATAACATAAGTGCTATTAAAAATTATAAACATAAAATTTAAAAGAATTTTAACCAATTAACTGCAAATGACAAGAATTTCCATCATTTAGTTTTATGGCTCAACTGTGAAGGGTGAAATTCTTGCCACAATTAATTGGTTAAGTTTCCAGAAAGTAGGCAGCAAACATGTTACAATTTTTATTCATAAACCAAATATTACCAAAAACACAAAAAACGTTTTAGTCAAGTAAGAGCCAAAATCTTTTTCAATTGTTATCTATTAGCAGACAAGTAAAAAGCTTATGACGCTTAATACTAAAACAAACTCAAGATTTCAATAAACATTAGGAAAGTAAATAAAAATAAATAGAATAATAATACATTGGATACAACTTCATAATTAGAATACTTGTTTTTAATCAATTTTTTTTCTAATGAGATTAAAATAACTGGATCATTTCCTGGTGCTAAAATTTTATAGGAAACAAACATGAACACACTAAAGTTTAATTTAGAAATTTACTTTTAAATAAAATCTGCAGACAGGATATATATATATATATATATATATATATATATATATAAAAAGGAAAAAAAGACAATAGCAAAATTGTATGTAGTTTTAGCCCATGTATTTCATCCACTGCGGACTTTTTTTATTGCCTTGAAAAAGATTAATTCTGAGAATTAATTTTTTTTTTTTTACACACGCGCACATGTGTGTGTGTGTGTGTGTGTCCTGATCTGGTATCTCACATCCAGTTGCTTTCTCACTGTCATAATGTAGAATCCCTGTGGTTTTTCTATAAATACTTTTATGGTAATTGTTCAGATGAAGTTTCCTCTATGGTACATAGACTTGATGAATTTAAGCACTGTACTTATCATTTTACAGTTGAAATCGCTAGACATAGCCATAAGTTCTATGTTAATAGTTTCTTCTATCACACTTCTTACCTGTGGAACTCTACTGGCTACTTGCTTCCGAAACTTAGAAGTTCAAAAATTTAAATGCAATGTTAATTGTTATCTTTTGTAATCTTAATTCTTGTTCTTTTATTGTTCTCTCTTCTTAATAGTATTTTTTCTCTCATACTCAGTAACACATTGCATCATAGTGGCTTTATTGCCTTGCTTGGGGTGAAATGATTTAAAAAAGATTTATTTTTAAACCAACATCTTTATTACTTCAAATGTTATTATAGTGGATACTTGTATGGGGCAACTATTTCAAATATTAGTATCCATTATAAAGTTTAAAAAAAAAAAAAAAAAAAATTATATATATCTCCCTCAATAAATCTGTTTCATAATAAAAAAAATTTTTTTTTAAAATTAAACAAATATATTTTTCAACATAATTTCCTTTGTCAATACACTTAATCCAGTAGTGAATATTAATCTAATAGCCCAAACATTCTATAGTGAAAATTTCAGATGAAAATTTAGTTAATAACTATGTGTTAGGCTATGGACATTGATCCACCTTTGTAGCTATATGAACTGATGATGAAGGTTTACTGCTTATATTTCAAAGTATTAATCATGTATCATATTTTAAAATTCATTTGATGAGTTATTATTTTCTCTTGAAAAGCTAAGAACAGTTATCAAGAATTTTATAATTAAAAATGTCTTGCTCCAATTTCTACAGACAAAGCTAAAGTTGACAGTTCAATATTTCAAAGACAATTATTCTTTGTTAACTGTCTGTAGTAAGAATTCTGTTAAATATTAATAAGAAACACATTGACTAATCTAACTGCAAACAAAACTTGAAAACTAATGAAAATGTTATAGGAAAAAAAAATCAGATAAAAGAATTGCAAAAAAAAAAAAAAATAGAAGCAGTTTGACTGACAGTACAAAAATTGTTGGTAAGACTAACAGATAAATCACAGTAAATACATGACAAAGCTGTTTACTAAAAGTACCTTCTGTTGAGTAAAATTAATTCATAAAAGAATACAGAACTTGTATTTTATTGTATAGAAAATGTATCATCTCAAGTAATATCTAATGATAACATATATATTACATAAGATCATGCAAAAATAATGTCACATTTTTATTTTACTTTCCCACGTTTTAACTGATCATAAAAAAAATCAACTGATAAAAAAAATTCTGGGCATCTGCAAGTGTTCAAACTGAAGTCATAATTTGTGAACTGAAAAGTTGAATTTTAAAGTGGCTTATATAAAATCAGAAAAAGAAAGTTTAGCATTTTAACTGAGTAACAACCAAATCTCATTTCCTTTAGTATTGAATATTTAAGGCTAGCCTTTACAAATAAATAAACAAGACAAATCAAAATATCAAAATTAAATTAAAATATGCACACCTATTCCAAGAAAGAAACAAAATATTTAAAAAAAAAAAACAAAAAAAAAAAATATGGTGAAAGTTATTATCCAAGAAAGTTGACTTTAAGTTATACATTATCATTGTGAACTGTAATTAATACAGAAAATTGGCACCAAAGTATATTTTGGTTTCTAACATTCATAATGAACTGATTTCAGTCAGTCATTACATAGAGACCAACATTTAAAAAATTAACTGAAAGGTACACTATTTACATAATATCTCATCTCAGAGAAATATAGACAGATACTAACTGAAGGGTATATATTATAAAAGCAAAAATTCTTAGGTAAACAGGATTAAGTTTATTTTAAAAAATCATATCAAGAAAAAAGCAATTGTTCCATTAGAAACAAAATTAAAGTATGAGTAATAATTTTAAGTATAAAACTGCAAACAAATATTTTACAAAATATTGAAATTCTAACATTTATGTCAAATTTTTTAAGTTATTAAGATATCCAAGGTATGGCTAAGAGAGATTACAGCTCATCATATCCATGAACAAACATGAATTATCCAGTTAGAATTATTCTCCCAAATCAGCAAGTTAGTTTAAAACTAATTAAGGTAAATTTTCTATATAATGAAGTGTAGAAAAAGAAACATTAGGTTATCTGAATAATTTATGAAGGATGCCTATTCTAAGACTGTAAATAGAATAAGTGCCAACTTAAAATAATCAATTAAATTAAAAATAAAATAATCAAAAATGCAAATTCATCTGAAATAAAACAAGTTTGTAAACATTTAAAAATGAAAATTGATACATCTGTATAAAAAAAAAAATGAAAATTATTTCTAAAAACATAGTTTTATTTAGTTAACTAAAAAAAAAATTGACTATTGGCAGAACATCAAAACAACAATGAAGACAAAAATATAAGAATTGTTACAACAGACATCAACAAAAAGAACGTGCAAGACAACTGAACAAAAATTAAAAAAGCTTTTTAAATAATGAAAAGTTATTAAATTATCTATTTAAAGCAATTGGTTTTATTTTATATTTGTGTTAAGATATTTTGCATCTACATATCCAGAAATAAACTAAAGTTATTAACACATATCCTCCTGGTGTTAGTTTAAACTGATACCTCTTGCCCTGACCCACTTATAGCTAAACTATAATTTTGAACAGTTAAAATGTCACTGAAATATGTTGAAATAAAAAATGCAAACTTTAAGCAAAATAACCACAATATATAGAAAAAATGGTTTCAGTTTAAACAGACATCAGAAGAATATGGGCCTTTAAAAACATTAGACATTATTTCTTAGATTCCGAATTATTAAGTTAAATACATCTTTATAATTATTTAACTTTAGTCATTTAATTCATTATATTAAGCATTGTTGATTCAAAATACAAATCTGAATGAATAAGTATTGACTATTTAAATTTGTCCAACTTTAATTACAAAGTAATCATGTTAAATTTATTTACTCAACAGATTATACACAGAAGAAATTTGGTAACTGGATTGTCTGGATTCATTAAAAGAAAGATCTTTTATAGAATAGAATATATAATTCTAAATTAATCAAAAACAGTAGAACTGTCAACTTTGCAGAGTTTGTTTATATCTTTTGAATAAAAAGTACTGTAGGCAAAGCATTTATCAGCAGAGAAAAATGGAGTCTGCAAACCAATTCTGGCTGAAACTGATAATGCTCACTTAAGCATGAAAACCCTTTTTCTCTGTATTCTGTCCGATCACCAGTTAACCTGACAAAATGTCTTGTGACTCGAATGCATGACAGAGAAAAGAATGAGAAACTGAATAAAACACACTTCCAGGGTGCATATATGCGGCACAATCTGAAAGCAGTTATTAACACATATCCTCCTAGTGTTTACTTTAATCAGGCTACAAAAGTTGCCTGCCATAGGTCAATTACAAAATCTTACTTCAAATGCCAACTTAAAACAACCAAATTAGGCAATAATAAATTTTTATGAATTGATTTATAGCTTCAACTGAAGTTTTAATATTGTTTGCACACTAAAAGTATCACTGTGAATAAACTTCTTGTTGGCGGCTGTAGATGAAAACATCAGAAAATGGCAAGCACTTGATAATAAAGCATTGTGTCATAATAAAAACTACCAACCCAGAGTTATTTTGTAGTTGGCAGTCAGTGTGTTAAAACAAATTTTATGAACTTTATTTCAAATAAGGATTTTTGTAATTATTACTATTTGTTACTTTAATAACAAAAGTCAGTACCACACTTTGTACAGTTTTTGAATGTAATTACATTTGGATGACTTTTAGATGAAAAAAACTTAATATCTGATGATAATAACATATGTCAGTAACAGATGCTTAAGTAATACAACAAAGTATTTACTATAATAATTTTCTCTTGAAAGTATTTCAAATATGTATCCTCAAAAAAAATGTTTAAATGTACACTAATATTTTCTAGTACATTTAAATGTATGCTAACATTTTATATTAGCTTAAATAAATTGAATTCACTCGTAGAGTCTAAACACAACCTTTTAAAAAGAAAAATAAAGGACTGACTTCCAAACAAATTTTGCAGTAAGGTTTCTAATAATCAAAATACATATGTCATCTTATATTGATCAGAGAACTGACATTACTTCAAATATAACACTAGTAACATAATATTAACAGAAATGTACGTTTTAGTATAAATAATTCCAAGTACAATATATAAAGCTTGAAACTGTTAAGATGTAAAAAAAAGATGAAAGTGTATGTACCTGCAGGTGGCACCGGTGAAGGGCTCGGAGCCAGGGTGGCAGCAAGAGGAGATGCAGAAGTAGTAGCAGCAGCATTAGAAGGAGATATGATGTCCATTACACCTGCTATTGCATGCAACAAAAGTAGGAGGATGCAGTTAGTTACAGTTAGATACTTACTCAAGTACCTAGCTCAATAGTAATGGTAGTGATAATATGCCATCGGTTGTAATAACTACTTTTGATTAAATGGCATATATTAGTTACACACACGCACACAATTTGGCAGGATTAAAATGCCAATGTATTAAAATAGTTCAATTCATATATGTTAAAATAAAGAACAAATATGAAATGTATATCAATCTAACATGTTTTACTTTTATTAAAGCTTTGTCAGAAGTGAAACATGTTAAATTGATATATGTTTCCTAGTTCTTCTTTATTTTATCATCCTGTCAGATTCCAATCTATATTTGATCTTTAACTCATATATATATATATATATATATATATATATATATATGTATGTATGTATGTATGTATGTATGTATGTGTGTGTGTGTGTGTGTGTGTGTAATAGGTTAAAAAACAAGTAGTAAATATTTATAAATTTAACATTTTGCTTTTATTTAAGCTTTATCTGAAAATGAAATATGGGAAAAAAAAATTCTGGTATTTTTTTAATTTTTTTGTGTTGGTGGTTATTTTACAAAAAATTTTTTTTCTTCTTTCAGATTAAATAAAAGCGAAATGTTTTAAATTTATAATTATAATTTTTCCTATTTGTTTCTTATCCTAACATTGCCAGATCATATTCTAATCCACACACACACACATATATATATATAAGAATTGTAGATGGGTTCATAATATAACTCTTGCTTGAAGCTAAAATTTGAAATTAAGAATAAAAATCTTTGCGCAGATATAACACATACTTCAGGGTAATACCAAATGTTTTGTATAAATTATTAAACATTAATCTTTGTTAGTTCACCTATTGGCTCTTTGTTCATTTCTAAATGCTATTTTGCCAATGACTACTTTCCATCATAGGCATGCAATAATTCATGATAATTTTTTTATGTATTAGAAATACATAAAAATTTAATATGAGAATAGAAATAAATAGAAAAGAAATAAAGAGAAAAAAGTTTTACATATAAGAAAAATGTCTGCCTATAATTGGTAATTACTATGGTAACATTAGCCTTTTCCTTATAAGGAAACATTTGGCATTCATTGACCAAGCCATAAGTACTGTTGCTGGTTGAAATTTATAAAATCATTCTATCAAAACAATTTTCAGGAAATAGATGTCCAGTAGCTGATATTGCTCTTTCCAGTATTAATAGGGATTTCCTTCCTAACTTTTTGTTTGTAGTAATGTGGAATGTCAACCTATAAAACATAGCTATAATGGTGCTGAAATTCTTTTTCCAGTAAAGAATACATTTTCTTAATATATTTTGCAATTAAATCACTTAATTCTTAAATATCTACAATCAACAGAGAAGTAGATTTTAAAAAATCCCATGCTATACTTAAATTTAAGATTAAAAAGAAGTACATCTTGAAGTGTATAGCATTGGATAAAGGGACATAACTACTTCACCATTATTACTTAAAGAACAGTACTAACAGACAAAAACAAAATATATTGCCTTGGTGTATAAAGTAATACAAGCTACAAGGCAGTTAAAAAGAATAAAACAAACTACAAATTAATTGAGATTAATATCTATATCTTCAGAGGCAACAATTATATTTAGGTTTACCATAATTTCCAAGCCTCAAACAGAGTTTTCATGAGTCAAAAGGGTTTGTTTGTTTAGAGGCACATCAACTCCTTATGGGTCATTTAATGCCGAAATTTAATTTTCTTGTGAGCATTAATAATGTCATTTACAAAAATGTATTGCTGGTAATTCCCCCCCCCCACACACACAAATATATTGCTGGTATTTTTACTATGAAAACGTACTTTTATACTTTCACAGTGTTTTGACACCAGTTTGGGGTTTAACTATTTGCCTATAGCTGGGACTCTAACAGGTGCTACCACACTGGATTAGGGTGCACCTGGAAATAATAGCAATTAAGAGGCGGGACCATGCTCTTCAAAACCTCCCAATCAGAAGCTTTGCTTCTGGATATAGTTTATTGTCATACCCAGAGTGCACAGCCCTTAAGGTTCAGTGATGACAAGCACACACAAAGTTGGTACCTTATATAACTGGGAAAGATCTCTCAAGTTCAGTAATATAGTTTAATAACCAGTTTTTCTGTTACTAAGAGAATTTCAAAAGAAATCAAATACAAGATAGATTGTCAAAAGTATAAAAATCTAAAGATGTGTAACAGATATTGGTGCAGAAAGTGAAAGAGGCAAGTCAAATTCAAAATCTACTGGGTCTATTGTGCTCACCTGCACATAAATAACCCTTGTTAAAGGTATGAATCCATCTCTTCTCCCACCAGCTATGGATTACTGAGTATTAGTTCTGGATGACAACCAGAGAAGGAAAACTGAATTCTAAACTCTGGGAAAGATACTTGGAAACCAAAGATAGTAAAGAAAAGGAATCTTTGGAGAGTCATGATTGCCGATATTCTAAAATATTTAAAAAAAATAAATAAATAAACCCCTAACAGAAAAGTAGTAAAATTTTACCAATGAAGAATCTCTTACTTACACTGATTTAAAATAATTTCCTGTAATCAACAGGATTCAAATAAAAATTAATTTCCTGTAATTCTTAAATAAAATTTTTAAAAAATTAATTATTTGTGCAGTCATTTTCATTTTCAGAAAAATCAGAAAATGATTTTTTCATTATTTTACTCAAATTATCCAAGATATTAAAAAAAGACTAATTTTAAAATCCTAATAAAATTTTCAAGATTTATTCTTTGGAAATGCATCCTTTATTTTCATAAAGAATGTAAACATTTGGTAATACACATGAGTATGAAGAGAGTCAGTAATTTAAATCACTTCAACAATGTGTGTTTGTGTGTGTATTTGTTTATGAAAAATAAACATAAAGAAAACAAGAGCAATTAGTAAGCCATGCAGAAAGAAACACCAATAATAACCAGAGATGAGATTCTATATGACAAAATATTGGCACTATTAGAGGGAAAATTAAATAAAGCAGCAAGTGTATTCTTTAAAAATAGCAATGATCAGTTATATTGCAAATATTATTTCGGAGTAAATTAGGTTCTTTCATTCAACCAATTAAAAAACAAAATATTCAAGAACAGCTTTTAACTCTCAATACCTATTTTTTAAAGAGTGAGTCAGTTATGAGTAGATATAATATTTACTAACATCAGTGGCCAAACAAATCAAATTTTCATTTTATGATTGTAATTATACAGAATAATCATTTAGAATAGAATAATACTTTAACTATTTTATATACTATTTCACACACACACACACACACTTAAAGACCTTGGGTATAATAAAACTGGTTTCTATGAATACTAATAAATTGAATATATACAGTGTGTGTGTGGTGGGGGACTGAGTGATGAAAATTTCTCAGCCCAACTTATTTCCCAAAATCTAAACAATTGACCAAACATCAAATTTCTTTCTCTGTTTTTGGAAGTGCTTCTTGGTTGGGCCAAGAACTTTTCAATATCCTCTTCCAAGAAACTAATGACAACTGATTTGAGTTAATTTAGAAATTTTTCCTTTAAGGAAATAATCCCATGCACTTTCTTGATAATGTTTTTTTATTGATTGATTTGTTTTCTATAGCTCATCAACCTTTTACAGGCTATTTAAAGCCAGAAAATACTTTTAGAGTGTAAGAAATATTTTATTGGAGATAATGATTTAGCAATACAAGTCTTACTAATTAACTCATAGCTGGGAGGAGAAGAGCAGAATTCATACTTTTCCCAGAGGTATTTGCATGTAAGTGAATATAATGAACTTAACTGGAATTGGAACTCAGCTCTCTATAAAAAATTCCAAGCTATTGTTCATTACACCACCTGCACATCCAAGCTTAGGGCACCTGGTATTCCCAAGTAGTTACCCATCTAGGTAATGACCAGGCTTGATGTTCCTTAACTTTGGTAAACATACGAGAACCAGTGTTTCAACATGTGACTGTAAGCCCTTTCTGATATTGTAATGATGCATGTAGCTACACATTTGTGGTAATTGTATATACTACTATTGTCAACATCTTTATTCCTGATAAAGGAAGGTATTATATAGAAAAATCAACATTTTGTGCATTCATTTTAAAATACCTTTCTGTCATTATAGATCATAATATAGATTTATTATACTATATATTTTCCTTACATTAACTTTCAAGAGTCAAAAAGCATTTTTATCTCAATAATGATAGACAATTTTGTTGTTTAAAAATTGTTGGGAAGAAAAAATTATAAAATATTTTTTTATGTATTTTATTATGACCATTTTATCTAAATGTATTATTCTCACAGGGTTTCAACAAGTAAATCTCCAGTATTTTATTTCATCCGAATAAAAGGAGAGCTTTGTTGCTAAAAATATTTAAAGCACAAAATAGAAGAGAAACTTGAATAAAATTACTACTGTCTAGAACAGGTTTTAGTTAATTGAATAACAATAGGTGAAAGCAGACAAAAGTAGATGGCTGTCAACCTTAGGTAATATCTAAGCTTTCAAAGAATGGGTGGGGGAACTATAAATAATGGTAATATTAGCCATTTCCTTATAAGGAAACATTTGGCATTTATTGACCAAGCTGCCATTGCTACTGTCATATAAAATTTATAAAATCCTTCTCTTAAAACAATTTTTCAGGATAACAGGTTTCTAAAGTCCAGCAGCTGATCGCTTTTCCCCCCTGTATCGATGGAGGCTTCCTTCCTAACCTTTTGCTTGAAATTGTGTGGAATGTCAATATCTTAAGTCATTATTATCTCTTAGAGTTACATGTGACATCCATTTTAGTTGTTGCAGTTACTGAATGTCCTCAAGTGATGTTTCTGTTATTTGGTAAAGTTCTTTGATTTTTGACATGCCAGTCCACAAAAGTGGTCCTAACTGATACCTAGAGGTTTCATTTGCTCAAAACCATTTGTAATCACTGATCTGAGAAAGCAGTTATGTACAGCTGACAGTTTAGATATTTCTGGACAAGTTTGGTGCTGTATATGACATCCGTATGAAAGTCTCAATCTGATGAGAATATTTAAAAACGTGACTCGAAATGTCATTCCATGATGAAAATAGATAATAAAAGGGAAACTGAAAAATATGTAATTTACTTTCATGTACTTTCTTCTGAATTTGACACTTATGAGATTTATTTTAAAGACAATTTAACTCCTTCCCTGGCATAGACGTGTATATATGTTTTTAGTGAAAGTTTTTTTTCCCCAGCATGTGCGAATAAATGCATCCAAAACAATGTTCAAAAACCAGCTACAGATGTGTTTATATGTAAATCTTGATTTTTTTTTTTTTTATGCCTGTCTGAGCTTGAAACAACTCCAGTTGTCAACTCATGTGTCTTGTAGGTGTTACCCACCCCTTGGTTACTTCAAGGTGCCTCAGTTTCTTAGTTACTATATTAAAAACAAATAAAAAAAAATTTGAAAATGAAACATTTTTCCTAAAATAATTGGCAGGGAAGGGATTAACTTAATCAAATCTACATTTTATTTGAAGTTTAAAAAGAACAATTTACACTTGCTTAATCATATGTCTAATCTGTTCACTATTAATCAATAGAAACTCATTCATTTTAACAACTGAAATTCAGCTCTCATAAACTGGCAAAGTGATAATTACACTAACTGCATTCTTAGACATCTTAAGTCAATAAAACAATTGATATTTTCAGTTAATATATATATTATATAAATATGTATTAACTGAAAATATCAATTATAAAGAAACCAAGTAGAAAGACAATATCTATAAAATTTAATTTTCATCTCAACCAAAGCTTTTAGCATGCAAGCATAGAAGATAGAAAGTGGCTAGTTGGCAGATTTTCTGACTCCACAATTAATGATTAGCTTCTACATTTCTATCATTATGGGTTTAATAGCAATTAGGCAGAATTATAATGTTCAAAGTTAAGAAAAAGTCTGAAAAAAAATAGCAAAAGTGATGAAATAAAATTATACTACTTTTGTCCCATAATAATTGTTACATTTACATATATATTTCATACACTGAGTGTAACAATTATTATTGGACAAAGATATTGGTTTGAGCATTGTGCCAATATTGTCATACTATCAGACATTGTTGTTTTTTTTTTATATGAGGTTAAGTTAAAAATTATCCGCACTTCTGCCATAACATATCTGTGTCATGAGAGTGGATAATTTTTTTGCTTTCCCTCATATATATATATATATATATATATATATATATATATATATATATATATAAAAGAGTGGGAAATCAATTCTGTAAAACATAATTGTGGCCAATTAATATTTAATTAAACCAATAAGTTTAGACAATTTTATTAATATTTCACTGTCCTGGGAATGACAGAAATTAAATATTAAACAAAAAGTATACTTTTTGTCCGTTAATGAAATACTGATGATTTGCAATCATGTTTTTCAGAGTTAATTTCATCTGGTTATATTAATAGAATCTCAGCAAAACTATGGAATATGACAATAAAAAAAAGCAAATGAAACAAATTCATATATTCAGGTTTACAATCAATAGAAAAAAAAATAAAAGCAACAATGCCAAATTTTGTTGCGTTAATCAAGGACTTCAATGTTTGATTTTCAAAAATGAAAAGATATTTGAATTATCTTCACTTGATTATATTAGCAGAGGGCAGGTGAATTGACTGTAGATTGCGATAATGCTAACATTTTCATAGTAACCATATTTAAAGTCAAGGTTTTTTTTATAAGAAAATTTTACAGCAACAAAATTCTTGTAAATTTGAACAAATTTTAAATTAATATAACAACATGGCTGTTAATGGTTATTTTTAGAAGAACATTTACAAATAAATCATTTTTGTTGTTAGGATAATCGTATTTGATTTCTTTTGTGCAGCAATTCAGGAACCAAACAAATTCGCAAAGTCTTGATCATTTTTAACAGACCAACTTCAAAAACACATAATTTATTAAACAAAAATGAAATCTAGACAACTGATTAGAGTTTTAAACTGTATTCTGACATTTTGTTGGCAATCACTTTGTCAAACTATTGCCGATATTAACCAAATTGATTGTTTGTTTTTTTTTCTTAAACTAAATAGGCTTGCAAAATAACAGGCAAATCTTATGAATTTCATCATGATTAAATAGAATTTATTTTTTGCTTTCATTTCAATTTATCATTTGGGAAAATGAGTAGTTAGCCTAAATTCAAAATTGTCAAAAGAGCATTAAAGTTCTTTTTAACACAAAGATTTGGGAATACACAATTATTTAAAGCAAATAAAAATATTACAGAAAGCTTTACCTGAAGCACATTGAAAAATGTATAAATTCTAGAAGATATTCACATGCATATATATATATATATATATATATATATATTCACACTGAACAACAACAATAAGCTAATATAAAAAGCAAGAAAATATTACTCAATTCCAATAATTTATAAAAGCTAAACAAATGAGATGAAATCACCCAGACATTTTTTTTTCATTTGAAAAAAATAAATAAATAAAATTCATTATTTAAAAAAAAAAATCTGATTAAATTCAACAAAGTATAAAATCACATGAATGTTGGATCGTTTAATTTTAGATTTCAATAGAAAAGAAGAGACATTTGTTCAGAGGAAGTAATGGTTGGAAAGTTGGAACATTTCATTAATTATTTGCATAATTATCAAATCAACATCAGCTAAATTGTTTTTTTTATCAATTGTCTTATCTGTAATGTATTAACCTTTTGCCCTCTGTATTGTTTGTAATTATTACTTCCTCCTCCACTGTATTTGACAACAGCTTCAACTGCAGTAATCTAGATTTTTATTTCATTCAAAATCCCTTTTGCTTTTACTATAAAGGGGACATGATAATAATTGCAAAATTCAAACACACCATTGTTTGGTAATCAGAGTTACATACAGAAGCAAAACAAATATTTTGCTTGGCAAATGGAGCCACTTAGAGTTCAAGGATAAATGTGTACAAATGTTCTTAGTGTCTTTTTTTTTTAAAACTTGAATGCACAATTGAATTTGTTAAATAAAAACACTGGAAACTTTTGTTCATGCCTAATCCCAAATTAATAAAAAAATAAAGAGGACCTCTGTGAAGTTAGAAACATTAGTTTGTCATTGCTGCTGCAAGATGCTATCCACTTGAAGCAGATTATGTTTGCTTGAGCTTGTTGATCATAAACCGTGAAATATATCAGTTCAAGTACAACTAATTTGCAGAAGACACAATAAGAAAATCTTATAAAGACTTACAATTTGAAATATTTAAGTTACTTTATCCTCTTCACAAAAAGAAATAAAAATTGATGAATTACACTAATTTGATATCAAGGAAATAATGAAAACTTTCTGAAAAGATTCTTATATTATAAATATATATATATATATATATATATATATATATATATATATATATATATATGTATGTGTGTGTGTGTGTGTGTTTAAAAATTCAGATATAACTAAAAGTATATCTGTAAAAAGACAATATGAATAAAAACAAAAGAAAAACCTTTCTTAGTCAACGTATTTTGTATTCTGAACTGACTTTTTAAAGACAAATGTAAGGAATTTATTTTGCAACAAGTATTTATAAATAGAAGTAAAAATGTTAGTTTTTCAGAATTTTTAAATTAAAGAAAACTCATAAATTATACATCAGGCTAGTTAAAAGTCAAGGTGAATTATGGAGGATGTTAAGTGATGTAATTTAATATCTAATAAATGAAAATTGGTAAATATTACTGTTGAAATTTATTTTTAATTTTTTTTAGTCATGTATGTTAGCTAGGGTAAAGGGGTATTTCTTTTAGGAAAGGAGATATTTGAAAAATAAATGCATCAGTCATACCTAGAAATGAATTGAACCACAATTTTGATCTAAATAATGTGACACTTATCAAAATAGAAAGTACCTTGCTTAGACGGAAAATTCTTGAGAGTGCTGCTATTGTACCTTACAAAAATATAAATCTGCACCCCAGACTTTTTCAAATATCTCCTTTCCTAAAAGAAAATACTCCTTTCCCATGCCAACATACAGGACTATAAAAATTTAAAAAAAAAAAAAAAAAAATTTAAAAGAAAACAGTTAAATTCAAGACTGTCTATTAATTAAAATATGTAATACATAAATTTCTTTAACTAATATAAAAATTAATTACAACACTTAACATCCTGCATAATTTACCTAGACTTTTCAGTTAGGCTGATGTATATTATGAACTTTCTTAAATTTAAAAATATAAATAAACTAACAACATTTTTACTTCTGTTTATAAACACTTGTTGCAAAATAAAATCTTTACATTTGTCTTGCTAAAGTCCATCAGAAGACAAAATGTGTCGGCTAAGAAAAGTTTTTCTTTTGTCTTTACACATAGCTATCTTATATATATATATATATATATATATATATATATAAAAAAAGAAAAAATAAATTCTTCACCAACTATAAATAAATAGTAATAAATTTAATCAGTATATTATTAAAGAAAGTGAGGGGATGTAAGCATAAAATACTTATGTACAAAAGCATTCTTCTTACTTGAATTTGATTAAGTAATTACACAGAACCTGTAAAAATTGGAATTGGTGGTTTTGAAATACTACCAGAATGTGCTGTTAATTTACAATAAAATTTACTGCTTCGCCACCCAAATGTTAATTTGTTTACCTCTCAAAAGTTTGCAGAAAACTTAGGAAACAAATATTACAAAACCTTTAATCCTGAATAGAAGGGTAAGGACCTCCCCCCCACAATTTTATTTATATATATATATATATATACATACACACACATACAAACAAATACACACAACTGTTGAGAAAGAAAGAGCAGATTTTGAAAATTTAATAAAAATGAATGCTAACAGACAGAAACCCATTCAACACATTACTGTATAGGAAAAGATTCAAAGTTTATTATTTTAAGGTTACACTTCACAAATTGCAGTACACAGAAACTTTTCTTGTTGTGAGGCAATTTTAAGGGCTGACAAAAATTATAAATTATACAAAATCAAAACAAGATTGAAAAAAAATTCATTTATTTTAATAACTTTGTACCTTTTCCTATTTAGTAATGTGTTGAATGTGTTTCTGTCTCTTAGCATTTGTTTTTGTTAAATTTTCAAAATCTGGTCTTTTTTTTAATGTGCATAGGTGTGTGTGTGTGTGTGTGTATATATATATATATATATATATATATATATATATATATGTATGTGTGTGTGTGTGTGACACAAATTGTTCTTAAGAATAGAAATTAAATTGGCAAAAAGAAAACATCTCCAGCGAGGTCTTTGATTGGGCCAAGCTCACCTGTTGTTGTAGCTGACGTAGTGTTTGGGAAGGCTGCTGCAAAAGCTGCATCAGTTGCAAAACTGGTTTCTGCTAAAGGGGGAAAAAATTAATTACATACTATTAGGTAAATGAAGTAATAGTTATTTTGACTCTACGTAGAGTTTTTGTTTAAGAAAAAATATAAGCGAACTCCTTTAATAAAAATAAAATCTTATATATTGATAAATCAAATTGTTAAGTTTTGAACAATATCAACAAAAAGTCATTATACTAGTGATCAATAGATAAAACAATTTGACCAAAGCATCAGATTTTAATTGATATGTGTTTTTTTTTGTTTTCTAATAAAAAAAAAAGAAAGAAAATGCTAGGTGATTATCATTGATTAAGTGAAGCTGATTCCATTTCGGTAATTAACACTTTTGAATTTAATGTTTTAAAGAGTCTAGAGCAGGACTTCTCAACCAGGTGAGGGTAATGTCAGTGTTTCATGGGGGAGAATCTTTTGTAAATGTATATGTACTAATATGGAAAAGAATGAAGATTTTCAATAATATATGCATATTATTTAGAATAATGTTCTAGGAATATTTTTATTTCTTTTTTACTAAGCTTATCTCAGTTTTATCCAAAGCCATAGTAGCAGGGCATCAAGTAGAGTTCAAATGCTTGATACTAGCAAATCAGTCTACAAAGCAAACTTACTAACCATTGCACTATAGTAGGAGCCCAATTCGTCTATGAAGTCTCATCTATTAGAGGATTACAATGTACTGTATGAAATAAAATTTAAATCTACTATGGTGCCATCTATCAACAGAACAAAGTGCTAGAACCATTACTATAACATGTATTAGTTTGGGTTTGGGTTTATTTTATTTTACAACATATGAACATCAATGTCATGTATTAGTGGTTAGGATGCTAAAATCATAGATTAACCATTTCTCAAATCAAAATAAGAAAGAAAAAAAAGATATTAAATTGACTCATCACATTATAGCCATTAGACTGAAGTATGTCAAATTGTTTCTGAAAAGAAACGCTAAATTGCAATAATATCTGCAGAGGAAATGAAATATATTATGGCAAATGAATATACTTTTTAAGATTGCTGCAT
The DNA here is from genome assembly GCA_964036315.1 of Acanthosepion esculentum. Classification (NCBI taxonomy): domain Eukaryota; kingdom Metazoa; phylum Mollusca; class Cephalopoda; order Sepiida; family Sepiidae; genus Acanthosepion; species Acanthosepion esculentum. The sequence goes on along the minus strand of OZ038490.1, from coordinate 78,708,322 downwards.
GCAAAGATTTACATGAATAAAAATTTTTTTTTTCTTTAAAAAAAAAACAAAAAAAACAAGATGTGCAGGTAAGCAAGTCAGAACAAGAAATCTGTGAATTGAGTTGAAATTCCAGTTGAGTTTCTTATATTCACTTTTGTGAAATACCTTTGAGAAAGGGTATAAAACCATATCTCCCCCCAGCAATAGGTTAAATAGTAGGGCAAAGTGGGCTCTTCATCCTTGGTTGGCATCCGGTCTAAGTGAAGAGAACAACTACTCTGAATTCAAAACCAGTTGTACATGGAGATAGCAATTCCATCCTGTATGACCTACTTGCCATGAAACTACAGCAGCAATGCCTAGCATGTTGACAGCTTTTCCGTTTAATCTACAGGACAAATGAGTTTTCAAAAACCTTATTTTATTAAGCTTAATAAAGCTACTTTGTATTACTATTATGATAAAAATATTTGAGTGAAAGTAGCTCCCTTACCATGATTAGTGGTAGTTATTGCAGGAGAAGCTGTTGGTTGAGCTCCCCATCCCATAGATGTCATAGTTGTTGGTTGTCCAGGCGAAACTGCAGTAGCCGGGAGGCTGTCAGCGAAAGGATTTGTAGATGTAGCTGATAAACCAAGTAAATCATCAATAGGTTTTGATGGTCCTGCAGGTGCTGCCACACCAGTGTCCAGAAGTAGATCTGACCCTTGATCAGTCGAAGCAGCACTGCTGAATGGATTTGTCGGGGCAAATGATGTTGGCTGATGGTGTGGAGATGCTGCAGGTGATACTTGATTCAATTCTTTTATCCGTTGCTCCTGAGAACAAATTATAGAAATAAAAAAAAAAGAAAGAAAAAAAAAGAAAGAAAAAAAAGAAGTATAGACAAAACGAGAGAGAGAGAGAGAGAAATGATACACACACACACACACACACATTCAAGATAAATTAACCAATCTGCCAATTTCTCATACAAATTATGTATCTTTTCTATTTCCACTGTGTACTTATATATATCTCAAACGGAAGACTGCACAGGCCATTTTAAAAGTGTATTGTTTATTTCTAATACTGCAAGGTAAAATCATAGAAAAGATTAATTGATATAAAAATTTGTACACAAGAACTCTGTAACTGCTCAGATGATACCCTATTGCAGAAATGACCTTTTTATCATCTAATACTTTTGTTTAGAAAAAAAAAAAATTACATTAAGTAATCTTTATGTCCCTTCACATGGATTTGTTAAGGCAATTCTATGCAAATCATATGACAATAACCAAAGAAGAGTTTAAAATTTGCTAGGTAACTCTTATAAGAAACAAAAGAAATTATATGCAGTATTAAGATACAATTATTTTTGTCTATATTTCTGAGATGAGGTATTATGTACAGTATTTACATTAGTTGGACTATTGTCCTCATCTTTGTTGCCATATTTGTCACAACGTTTTGGCCGTTGTACGCTCCGGCCTTCTTCAGGTGGTTGGAATTTTGAACTGAACCCTTTATTTCGATCACTGGGGTAGACAGTGGAACTAGAACAGTCTACCCCAGTGATCGAAATAAAGGGTTCAGTTCAAAATTCCAACCACCTGAAGAAGGCCGGAGCGTACAACGGCCGAAACGTTGTGACAAATATGGCGACAAAGATGAGGACAATAGTCCAACTAATGTAAATACTGTACAATTATTTTTTTTTTATCAATAACCTTTTTGCTGTTGCAGTTATGAAATAGTTCAGACTGATTGAAATTGTTTTATATCTAACTGACTTCAAGAATTATAAAAAATAAAATAAAGGAAAAAAAATGCCAATTTAAAAATTTTACTTCTTAGCTTTTTACTTAATAAATATCCCAGTTTAAAATGGATAATTTATAAAAGGTTATTTAGTTTTAGTAAGGACATAAAAACTAATATCTTAAGTGAAAATATAAAGAAATTTCTTAAAATGCTATTAAATTTAACATCTTAGTTAAAAAGAAAAGCACACTGGAAATTAGCTTAATAATCTAAGCCAATTGGTTAGTAAGAGAACAATGGTTTCAACAGAACAAACTGATTTTTACAAAGTGAAATTCCAAAGAGAAAAACAAGCTAACTCTAATAGATATACATATCAAACTTTTCTACGGTTGATAAACTATAAATATTAAACAAATAATTTCTCATTACTGAACCTATTATTTTTTAAAGCAGGCAGGAAAACACTGGATGTATAATTAAAAAAAAAAAAAAAGTATCCTAAATAATCTAAATGATAAACAAAAATACTGTTCTAATGGAGATGAACTTAGCAATTAACATCCAATAAAAAGTAATGTACTTACAGATAGCCTGAAAAAAACAAATCTTATAAAAATAACATGGTTTATAAGAAGAAAAAAAAGAAGGGTTATAACTGAACTAAGAGAATAATTATAGATAATAGCCAGGCAACAAGAGAAAAGTAACATGCATATCATAAGAAGGTATATTTGTAGATACAAAGAGAAATACAGGCATCTACTGAATAGAAACAGAAAAGCTAAAATCACTTTTTGACCAAATGCAGAAACTCAAATACTGAAACAAAACATTTATGAGGTCAGTGAAATTAATATTGAGTATATGACACATTTAAAACAAAAAAATTCAGAAAAAAAAAACAAAAACTTTAAATGTTTTGCTTTTTCAAAGAAGCAAAGAAAAACATTATCTACATGATATACTTGTAAATAAATAACCAGCATAATACTTAAACAGTGTCTTCTTTGTACTACACATTGTAGAGTTTTTCTTTTGGCTACCTTTATTCTAAAATTTAGAAGCTTGCTTGGATATATAACAAATTTTAAGTAGCCATGCTTATAAATTAACTATGTCCTGTATTGATCTTTTATACAAATATATGGACAAAGAAAAAAAGAACAGAAAGATAAGACAATACTTTTAATTCATTGTAAATATAGTAAAAAAAAAAAATATTTCCACCTGTAATTTTTTCATTCAAATTTTAATTAACTCAGAAATAAAGGTTTATATGCATTTCATAAACTGATTTTGTAAATTGAAGGGTAAAAAACAAACAAAAAAAACAAACAAAAAAAAAAAACCCAAAACAGATACAATGTCATCTCCTTGATCCACTTGCCAGTATTTAAGAGTTATTTTGTCATTGTAGCCAGAAAATGTTCTTTTTTATATTGCAGTGTTCTTGTGCTTATTTTAAAATTTGTTTCAGATAATTGACCAAACCAAGTCAAGAGAAATTGCGGAATTTTCAAGTGTACAACAATAACATTGTTATTTCTGCTGAAGAAAATTGCAAAGGAAATCTATAAATTTAAGATGCAAAGATTGAGTAACAAGTGACCATCATACCCAGCTGTGAAGAAATTGTTTGCCAACTTCCAGATGGGTCATTTTGAGACCCATAATGCAGCACAAGAAGGCTATCAATAGTGTCAACTCCAGAAACTGATGAACATGTTCGAGACTTAATTTGGGGTGACCAACAAATTTCAGTTTTTATATATATATATATATATATATATATATATATATATATATAGTCCTTTCACAGAGATACTTTATCTGAAATTTTTTTATATATAATAAAAATATAATTTAAGGCATGCTATATTTATGGGTTAAAGTGCTCAATATCAGGGATAGAGCATATGTAAATATAAAAGTGAATATTGAAGTCAACAACCAGCAGCTACAGTCTGTTGACTTCAATGCTCACTTATATACATATATATATATATACACACACACACACACACACACACAACACTACAGTTCAAAAGTTTGAAGCAACCCCCAAAATTAGCATGGGATGAACTTGGCAGAAGAGTGAAAGAGGGAAGAAAAAAGGGGGAAAGAGCTCTTAGAGTCATTGAAAAAAGAATGGGATCAATTATGAAAGTTATACTTTGAGAAACTTTTGCAATGAATGTCAAAAATTTGTTTTGCAGTAATTAAGGCTAAAGGTGGATATTTTTGACAAGAGCAAAATTTAATCATAAAATGCTTTATTTTCTTTTAGTCATAATAAAATTTCTAATAAAAGATTATACTTCACCTTTTTTTTTTTAACCTTGTATAATAATTTTCTCTTATTTAAAGTAAAAAACAATTACTTTTTGGGTCCAATTTAAAAAATTACCAGGAGTTCCCTCAAACTTTTGAACTGTATGTGTGTGTGTGTATAAGGAACATATCATGTTTACAGCTCATGAGCAGTTAGCCAAAAATGTTTGAATGGCGACTAGAAAAAATATCAAGTAAATATCTCCAAGATGATTCTGCAGCATTTTCAACAATCTTTCGAACAAATCATCCCTGTTGATGAAACAGAGTTATGTCATCATGACTGTGACCAAACAACAGTTTATTATACTCTGGCAACACTTGGGTTCTCCATATATCATGAAACTCAAGACAATAATGCAGAATACTGCTTTAACTTACTCTAGCCATTAAAAGAAAGCACTGAAAGAAAAATAGCAAAGTTGCGGAAAGGTAAGGTGTTCTTTTTGCAGGACACTAAGTGCATAGAACATCTACCCTACTCTTGAAATCTTGCTCCATCTGAATATTTCCTGTTTACACATCTTAAAATGAAATTGAAAAGGAGAAAAGTTTTGAAGGAATTGAATGAGCAAGCAGCAGCAGAGTAGTATTTCAATGACCAAACAAATTTTGTAGGGAAGGGTTAGAGAAATGATATGTCAAATGGCTTTGAAATAATAAGCAAATATATAAGATAGCATGTACATTTCATAACTTTAGGTTATTTGCTTCTTGACTGAGCTGAGAACTTTTCAGCCACTTCCCACGACTAACAAATGAGGTTTTACTTTTACTAGCATCATTATATTTTAGGATGTCAAATTAAGACAAAATTCAAGCAGATTAACAGGGTAAATTTAAACATTCTAATTATTTAATGGTGTTGCTTGATCAGTTGCTGGAGTTTTCTTCTATGAGCACAATAGCTGTTATGACCCCGCCCACAGTAGACAATAATACAGACTAAGAAGAGTCATTACTCTGTAATTGTAAGCTCTTTTTAGGAAGGAAGATTAAATTTCATTCATTTCATTTGAAGGTCTCTGAAAGTAAAGATACAGTCATTCTTGGCAGATGCAAAAGAAGAATAGAGAGAGAGAGAAAAAAAAAAAGAAAGAAAATATTTGCTAAACCAACAACACACAAACAGTGTGAGTGAGAATACTTTTGTGTATTTCAGAAAGTCTAAAAAGGATAATTTCAACCTGAAGCAAGAAGGAATACATGATCATAAGACAGAAATGGCTGGAGACAATCTTAAAAGCACATACTTGAAATTTCTACTCCAGACCTCACAGTGCCTGAATACATGATGCAAAATGAACAAGGGAACATAAAAAAAAGAAAAGAAGCATTAAGAAGCAAAAAAAAAAAAAAATTACTCTGTCAACATAATATAAATTAGAAAACAATTCTTTACAATTTTTATTTTTTAAGATTGCATGCCAAGAGGACAGCTCCTGGGATCCATATTTAAGCATTCCAATTGCAAGAACATTTCCATGATATTGGACCAAAGACTTTTTAGAGTAGCATCAACAACATGTCCACTTTATACTGGTGCAAAGCAAGAATAAGACTAACCATTTTAAAAAGAATTTACTTCAATATTATACATCCTTCCAGATCTGTTTGTCATAAAACAGATATGAAAGTAACACTGCCTTATAGTAACAAAACTCATGTCTCAAAAATCCAGTCCAATATAGCTTGTGTTTATAAATACAATATATGATTCATATATGAAGTGGAGGAAAGATTCATTTGGAAGTGGGAAGAAAAGGGAGTTTAATTATTCTCTTTAATAATATTTATAAAAACAAATGCATTATGCAATGATATAACAATTCTTTGAGAAGTTTTAATAATGTATACTTTTTAAAAACTATGCTCAGAATGAATGTTTTTATGTTTTTGCTTTTATTAATGTAACAGATCATCAAATATAATTTACATAAAGAGGAAATAAAATCTCATTCAAAAACTTGACAACACACACATGCATACTTACATACATATTAGTTGGAATTATTGAAGACATTTAACTCTAATCTCAGAATAATCAATCTTTTTTTGAGTCATATTTTCTATTATCAAACATTCTAAAACATAAAATTACAGTGATGATAGATAGGGAAAGGAAACAATTAAAACATTCTAGTTTAAGGAATTTGATAGTTGAAAGACTACTTCACTAAGTAGAGAAAAACTGGTTCAGTTCATCATTTGGTTTTTACAATAGAATTAAACTTATTCTAAATTAAAAAGAAATCATTGGACTGTCCTAAAATATTGATGTGAATTCAGAGGAAAATTTTAAGTAACAAGATCCTTTATGATACACTGTTGTTGACATTTTTATTTTGTGTATTATAAGAAATTTCTGGTTCAAATAAGTCCTATTAGAGTTAGATTTGTAATGAACATGCCAGTCAAAAGGCAAAATTTGAAGAAGAAGAAAAAAAGAAGAGAGAGAGGAAGAAAAAAAAGAAGAGAGAGAGAGAGGAAGAAAAAATACAAATTAAAATGTTGAAAAAATAGGGATTTCAAACTCTTTAGAGTAAACATCACCATGAAGTGGCAGAAATGAAGTCAGGAGTAAATGGTGGTCATGTCTATACGTACAACAAAGTTGCAAAAAGCAAAAATATATTGTACAAGTGCTGACAAAAAGGAAAAATGCTTACAAATTAGTTTTCACCCTATAATTTAAATTGTCAGTATAAAAAATGACACCTATGCACCAAGTATACAAACAAGAATTACCTTAATGAGTTAAACAGTAGAAATAGGAAAAGTTATACATAAAAAGTTTTGATGCCTTGCTTTTGTTTTTTATTAAAAAGAAAAAAAATCCTTCTCATAGGTGAAATGGAAAAAAAAATAACCTTAACAAGTGATTATTTATAAAATTTTAATAGTCATGAATTTAAAAATGGTTTGAACATCAGAGAGACATCTTGCTATTATCCAAAAAATGGAGAGAGAAAACTCATTCTTTGCATAGAAATAATCATGACTTAAAATCAGAAAAGCCACAAAGCACCAATATATGTCCTGGCATATATTTTGAATATTTGCGTTGGTAAAAAAAATGGTGCTGTGACATGATTATCAGGTGTTCAGTGGAAATTTATATAAGAAAAAAAAATATGTAGATGGGGATTATGACAGGAGGTAAAATGACAAAGACGACACTGACATAAAAATCAGAAATTAATATAAACGCATAAAGGAACTAAAGCTACAAGACATTCGCTAAGGCATACTTGGAAGAAATCTAATTTCATTGCTATTTTTTTTTTAATTAAAATACTTCTACAAGACAAGAAAAACTATACATGTAAACAAATAAACAGAATCCCTATCAAAAAATATATGTAAGAATTCAGAGAGAAGAGAGATACATGATATTGAGAAAAATTGTGTTTGCAGTAAAGATGAATGAAAAGTGATAATATTAAGGATGTTTATTATGAATAGAAAGAATTTTACACTTTTAAAAACACAATTTTAAGAATTGATTAAATTTAATATTTTTTTTTAAAACTCATTTCAAGGCAGAATAAGAAAAGCATTTTAAAATAAGCATGCCCAAAATGATTTCATTTGTGATGAGTCAACATTTAACTTTTTTTCAAGTTCATCATCCTCTTTCCTTTTTAAAAAATAAAGTGCCAAAAGATTAGAGCTAACACCACACTTGATAGTTTCACCCTCCCCCCACTTGTAGAAGTAGACTCGGCCAGATGATATGTAATAATAGGCAAAGAGATAATGTGACTGTGGCAGAAATGGGACAGACAAAAATTTGACATAGTTTAACTGGGGGATGATTTGAGAGTTAGAAACCTGGGGCACTATCTCTAAGATTTGCAACTGTTTCAGGGTTTTCTTGGACAGTAGTAGCAAGGATATACCAAGAATAAGTGAAGTGAGAACATAGCAGAAGCTCATAAAAACTACAGGCCACCACGTGTGATACAAGAATGGAACTGCTGGTAATTAGCAAAGACAGTAATTACTTGATGGGATTTCATAATCATTAATCAACAAACATTCCATTATTGGTAACATAAGAATATTACTGTACCACACCCGGGCAAGAGAACATGGCCATTGGATTGTGGGAAACTGGTGCCATATTATCTGGTCAGACAAGTCATTTTTCCAGATTTTTCCGACAGATGTGTTCAGAAAACTGCATGAAATCTTAACTGTCAGCAGAGTGTTGTACAAGCTGTTAATAGTTCTATAATGGTGTGAAGGGTTGGTTTATTAGAATTCTAAAGGATCTTCGGTGAAATTAGAATCTATTTTGGCAGGTTTGATATACACTTCTTTGTGCTCATCATATCCCCCACACTCCCCAGTACAATCCTATCATTCCCAGGTGAAATTGTTGTATAGATTGTCAGCAGCCATACCCATGCAATGACACCAACATCTCATTGTCTCCATGTCACATCACATAGCCACTATGATTCAGGCATAAAGGAGGGGGTGCTATCTTTAATATTTTGGCAATTCAGTTTTATTTTCAGTCATGATTTGTGAATTCTTCAGTTAACATTTGATAAATGAGAGTTACCTAATTTGCAATGACGTAGAGAAACATGAAGGTGAAACACTAAAGGTGGAAAAAAAAAATCTTGAAGAAATATTTAAAAAAAAAAAAAAAGTAATAAAATAAATCATTTTCAGAGACCATAGCAAACATGCTGTAAGGGTCAAAAGAAAAATTTTAATAAAAACTGATATAAGAAAAAGAAAATTAATAATTTTACAAGAAAACTCAAACTGATGCAGGTTTTTCTCTCTCTTTCTCTCTGGATACTGTGAAATATACAGTGTTTAATAAAATAGTAACTAGTACAATAAACACTGATAAAAGTTAAAGTTGTTCAAGAAAAATCAAGTTTACTTACAGAGGTTGTACTAGTCGTCTCTGAGAATTCGGTAGACTAGAAGCAATTGAAACAAGGGTTGTTGAATCAGTGTGAAATGGTAGAGAAGGAAAACAAGTGGCAGTTGTAGTAGTAGTAGTAGTAGTAGTAGTAATAGTAGTAGTATTGCTAGTATAAGTGACAGTTATATCACTTAAAATAGTAGTAAATATAATTGTATATGTAAAAGAATTATTATACTAGAAATAATACTCAAGCTCATGCTATAACCAATATGAGAAGCAATAAAAGTGAATTTGATCTTGATCCCATTCATTCTGATTTTTCTTTTCTTTTTTTTTTTTTGCTGGGAAGAAATTGAGAAGGTAGTAGTGTTAATGATGATAGTAGTAAAAGTAAGATCTATGATAAAAATCAATATTATAAAATTTTCAGAATGAAAATTAACCCATTATACCAGAGAAGTGTACTAAAATGCAATAAACAAAATAATTAATTTTAAGACAATTTGACTTAAAAAGCTTTGTCATATATATATATATATATATATATATATATATATATATATATATACACACACACACACACGCGCATGCATATGTGAATGTTAAAAATATAATTTCAAAGCATGCTATATTTATGGGTAAAAGTGCTCAATATCAGGGACAGAGTATATCTAAATATAGAAGTGTACACTGAGGTTTGCACTGACAGTGTTTAATGCTTGACCACAACCATGAAACAAACTGTTGGCACTTGCGCTGAGGGTTGCCCTCAGTGTTCATATATATATATAAGTAAAAGCCATTTTCTTAATCCACCACAGCACTGAGACCTTCCCCATTGTCTCTCAGTAATGGTGAATAATGGAATTTACTTTGCCACACTAGCCCGTAGCTTCTTCACTAATTAATGTTTCATCAAATGAAGTTAAAAAAAAAAAATTAAGATGAGATGAAAGACATGATGTGTCAAGTACAATGGGTTAATCCTTGTAATTAACCTTTTTAAAAAAAAAAAGAAAGAAAAAAAAAAAGAATGATTTGGGATCCCCAAAACTTCAGAGGTGAGTGAAGTCAAACAACCAAATGCAAAAAGAAAGCAGCCTCAAACCAATATCTTTAGAAAATTGACTTCATGGATAATGTAATAATGAATGTTGTTAGCTATCAATAGTATTGTTCCTGTACACAGCAGAAAGGAAAGAAATTGCTTCTTTACTGGAATACAATATATATATATATATATATATAGTAAGTGTACATGTATTTTTTTTTACCCCTGGTAAATGAATCAAATATGTATCCAGGCACAAAATAATTATGTATAATAAACAGCATAGCAGTAGAAAATAATATTAATACAACTAAGACAACCTGAAAAGAAAAAAGAAAAAAAAAAAGAAGAAATCCCATAGCAAAATGCACAATTCATTTAATATTAATATTTTTGGTTGTAAATTATTTTCAGGAGGCAACTAAAATTAATCCTAATCCAACTATTTTAAACTGCAAATTATTAATACCAATAGGAATGGATATATCAACTTACAGCCAAATAAGATATAAAATTCTTTTTAATACCCATCAATTTTTTTAAATTATTTAAGATATTTCTAATCACCAACCATTTGAATATTTTTAAAAGCATAAAATATTCAAAAGCTTTTAACTAAGTCAGAATCTAATAAGAGATTGATGAATCAATACAAAACAATCCCCAATCCATAAAATGTTTCAGCCTTCAGAAATGATTGAAACTTTCTCTATCTAAAGCCTGCCTAACTACTGGATGATGGATGTACAAAATGTTTTTAGGAATTCATTTTTATATTTGACTGAAAATAAATTATGAACAAGACCTAATAATACATCCCTTCTAAAAAAAAAAAAAAACAATACATTAATTCAATGTTCACAATATTGTATTTCAACTTTAAGAGAAACAGAAATAACTCTAGTATTCATATACTTTTTTTCCATTTCTAAAAAGAAAAATGCTTGTTCATTTTTGCCTATAAAAAATGTTATGACATCTAAGTAGTCATACAGTTAAAGTAGGATAATAAAATTTTACTTTAGTAGATTGTGATAAGATGTAAACGTCAGTGCATTTTTTTTTTACAATTCTCGAAAGTGAAATTGATCAAACAGAATGAAGTTTTAATTTTTGTGCCATACAAATAAAATATTTCAATTATTTATTTTTGACTAGTATTTCTTTCATCTTCTTTCTGTTGAATTTTATTGAAACTCAATTTTTTTAAAAACTACAAGCATGGATAATGTTTCCTATCAATAGTATTGTTCCTGTATACAGCAGAAAGGAAAGAAATTGCTTCTTTACTGGAATACAAATCTGTTACACCATATATATATATATATATATATATATATATATATATAATGTAGTAAGTGTACATGTATTTTTTTCCTTGGTAAATGAATCAAATATGTATCCAGGCACAAAATAATTATGTATTACAAGCAGCATGTATTAGAAATAAATAAGCCCTGAGTGAGATTTGAATTTGTATACCTTCAGTTACTAGTTTAAAATTAACCCTTTCCTGATTAATAACAAAATTTATTTGTAACTACAGGCTATTTTATATATAACAAATAGGTTAAAAATATTTCTCAATTTAAAAAAAAAAAATTTTTTTAATTTTCTGAATAGAATTTACAAAATGAAGGGAAAAATTTTAATTTAAAAAATAAAAATTAGCAAAAATGTTTTTTTAAATATTACCTTTTATGACTTTTGAAGTACACTGAGATAAATAAGTAAATTGTAATGAAATGATGCTTGAATAAAATATGAATTATCATAAAAGCTGCTCTCAGTTGTGTGCAGAAGGGTAGGGTTAGAGGGTATGACAGCTCCAGGCATCCCCATACTGAGAGGGCATCCAATCAAAGAGTGAAATAAAAATTTAGCTTATATTTAATTTAAATAAAGTGTTTATTTCATGTTTCATCTGTTTTTACATATTTAAAATGTCTTCCTTTCTCGCATTTCTCAGCACTAGGCCCTACACCCCACCCCTTACTTGAGTCTTAGGGGCATAAATCAAGGAATTGGCCCCTGGCATCACTGGCTGCTCTTTGATTCCTCCAGGTGAGAGAGCACATTTTCAAGAGTTTAAAAGAAAATTCTTCAATGTTCTACCAACTTACATTAACATCATTTATTCCTACTACAAAATAAAATTTAAATATTTTTTTATTTTGCATATACAAACAAAACTAAAATATTTATGTATATAAAGACTTAGAAATATTTTTACTTATTTCTTCTATCATTTCCTCCTTAAATAATAAACAAATGTTGTTATGAATGTAAAAATAGAAAAAGCAGTGATAGAAAACTGCTTGTATTAAATGGGAAACCCTCATAACTTAAATTATTAAAGTTCATCTGTCTTATTTACATTATTTGGACTGTTATCCTCATCTTCATTGCCATATTCACAATGTTTCAGCTGTTGTATGCTCTAACCTTCTTCAGGTGATTGGAAATTCAAACGAAACCATTTATTTCAGCCACTGGGGTAGAGTGTTCTAGTTCCACGTGCAATACCTCTTTCGGATGTCTCAGTTATTTCCCTTTAACTCAACTCTCCAAGTTTTTTGGTTCACCACTGGTATTGATCTCACAACTCTGGGTCTAATCACTATATCTAACCAACGTCTTTATTCATCTCGCTTTCATTAATCATTTCTTTTTTTTTTTTTAAGCATACAATTTTTGGATGATTTTTTTATTAAATTTTTTTAAAAGTTCACTGAATTTTCAAAGCAATAAATTGTAACCTTTTCATGTAAGTTAATAATTATCCTTTTATTTTAAATACATAGTTTAAATAAGAATTTAAAACTTTTATTTTATTAAAATTAATATCAAATCCTCGCTTATTAAGCACAGGATGGAAATTTCTATATAATAAGGATGTGTCAACAGGTGGGAAACTAAAATGTAGTCAAAGACTTTCTTCTTTGGGTATCAGTGATTATTAAAAGAAAGAATTGGAACTAATAAACATTTGAAAATCATATACAGATTGATATGTAGAAAATTGTTGAGCCACTTTGAAAATATAAGAAGTTGCTGAAAATCAAAATTACAACAAGTCAAAATTACATGTACTGTCAGTTTTGTTTTTTTTTGGTTTTGTTCTTTTTTCAAAAGAAATTGAAGCTGTTGTGACTGTGATAATTGTTTGCAATGTCATTGATAAAATATCCTGTTAGATGCTCCAGGACTCATTGCTCTCATAATCATTTATAAATTGTTTTGAACCACTATTTGATTCAGTGCCAGAATAAGAGGACTTATATTTTTTGCAAGATATCCCATTAGCTATTCCCAACTTTTACACTATTTTCCTCCAGAAATGAAGTTGTCATTTTTTTTTTTGCAAAAAGAGGCTCTAGAGGCATAAAAATCTCAATTGTCACATTTTTATTTTTTGACCGATGAGATCCTTCCAAAAAAAATTTTTTTAAATTAAAAAAAGAAAGGATGCTACATACATTTTGTGACACTTGCAAATGTTCTTAAAAAAAAAATTAAGATAAAATCAGCACAAACCTTTTCCTTCTTAAATTATTAAACAAAAAATTAACAAAATATAATTTTTTGTCAGTTAGTTTTCTATAAATTTTGATAACTAATTTTAGTTATCCAGTCTTTGGCAAAAATTTGTATAGTTTACAACTTATTGACTAAATTGTTTTTTGTGACTTATCAACTTTTGCAGGTTATATAAAACCGGGAAATATTTTTAGATTGTAAGAATTTTTTGGGGGTGGGGATAATGCTTTAGTAATACAATTCTTACTAGCTGGAGGAAAAGTGGGGGTAGTCATACTCTTCCCAAGGGTATTTGAATGTAAGTGAATATAACAATCTCAACAGGGATTGGAACTCAGCTTTCCAATTAATAATTCTGAACCATTATTCATTACACCACCCACACATTCAAGCTTACAGCACCTGGTATTTCCAAGCGGTCACCCATCTAGGTACTGACCAGGCTCAAAGTTGCATTTTCAACATTGTTTGATGCTGAGTGGCATCTACACAACTCATAAATATTTTATTCCCTTTCATTTTTATCATCAGCACTCCTTAGAAATAACTACAGAACATGTATTATCTCCAGCCAATTTTTTTTTTTTTACTTTTGCAGTATTACTACTACTACTACATACATACATACATACATACATACATACATACATAATCTTGCATATTAAAAATTCATATAGACAAAAAGAAACTCTTTCAACATGCACACAAAAACAAAAACTATTTGGCAGTTGGATCATCAAAGGACCAACAATATCTCGTGTCTTATTTCAATGTTTGTAATTCTACCATTCTTTGAACATTTTAAGATATAAATAAATTTGTAAAAGCATTTCAAGTAACATTCAAAATAAGATATTTTGCTTGAAGGCTGAGGTAATAATACATTTCCATAGGATCAGTGGTCAGTATTTTTAAGTCAGGATTTTGAATACCAATTTCAAAGGTTTCAAATAGGTTCATCAATATGGAAGAGAATTAAACAATACCTTTGACCGATATGGCCCTATAAATCTACTCAGCTCAGCAAAGAGAAAAATGTATTTCACAAGGAAAAAATAAAGGCATTTCATGATAAAAGCAAAGCCCAGCTCTCAAAGAGTGAACTACATCTAGAAGAAGCATGTTTACAGTAGATCTTCTGCAATGTGTCCCAAGGAGTAATTTTCAATTTCTGCTCATTTGTAACCATAATATAGTGGTATGAAGATTTTTGAGTCACTCAAGGTGGAGGGTTACTGTGTGATATGGCATGAGCATAAGAAAAAGCAAGAAGTGAAGTTCATGAGGTTATGCAGGAAAGATAACAGTTAACCTTTTACTTGAAGAGGTCAAAACTGTAGTGATTGGGAAAACATTCAGCTAGGAGTCTGTTCCACAAAGCAATAGTTCTTGGGAACTTACTTCTTATTAACTGAATACAAAGGGAATGCAGATGACTCACCTTTGTGTACATGATCGGTCTCAGTTGTAAAGGTCAGTGCTGGTAGGATTAAGGAATATAGCTTGTCAGAACACATGCCATGGAAATAGCAAGAGGCTTGTGATGTTTTGTCTGTGGGAAATGGTTTGTAGGGTGGAAAAATAATTCATCACCCACATAGCTGCATTGAGGCTTTTGAACTCCATCAAGACAGGCAAGTTAGGACTGGGAAACTCCAGCCCAGCTATGGCAGCAATACACCATTTTTGATCTGTACTGGCTATTGTAAAGATAGAATATAGCAAAGTGAACCAGATATGTACTGGAGGAGTACAATAAACCAACCATTTTCCCAGTATCTTTAGTGACAGGTTGTATATATGAGCTCCACTTGGGGACTGGGGGAAAGCTTGAGCTCCAATAGATATTTCAGGCAACAAGCCTCCTTGCAAAAAGACCCATCCATCCTGATAGGTGAAAGTTCAGGGTCTGCTTGGTGGTGATGGAATGTAAGCGAGTTTGGCTGTATTGAATTTTACAAGCCAATCCGCATTAAGCCAACTGGGCTAGGTCAGAAGAGAGATGAGCTGCAAGGTTTTGATCATCCAGACTTTGGGAGGTGTACCTATAAACTGTTGTACCACCCACATAGATACTCACTAATGATTGGAGTATGTTCTGAGGCAGATCATTATTAATATGCAATAGAAAGAGGGCAGGACTGAAGAGAGAATCATGAGGAATGCTGGCATTGATCTTAAGGGCTTCCAATGACTGGACATTAAGGATAATCTTCAAGGACCTACCTAATTGAGAGTTTATGTAGCAATCCTTGATTAGACACCTTGTCAAAGGCCTTTGAGATATAAAATGAAATGAAGAACAAAGTAGGAAATGAATCTTAATCTAACATGTTTCACCTTTAAGGTTTCGTCAGAGATCAATGATAGAAATTTCTATACTTGATCTCTGACGAAGCTTTAATAAAGGTGAAACATGTTAGATTGAGATTCATTTCCTACTTTGTTCTTCATGTCATTTTATCATCTTTTTGGATTCCTATCCATATCTGATCTACATTTGTTCAACTCATATATGTCATCCACAGAACGCACACATACACATACATACATACCACATTCTTAAAAACAGGGCACATAGTTGACTACCTTCCCTAACCTGGGAAGCATCTCTCTTTCAAGCAGCAATTGAACAGTTTTGCCACTATTGGAAATAACTCTGGACTGATATTCTTAAGAACAACCACTGGGATTTTATCTGCACCACTGGCCTTCTGAGAGTCAAGGATTTTGATAAGTCTGGAAATTTCAC
Source organism: Acanthosepion esculentum (assembly GCA_964036315.1). NCBI lineage: Eukaryota > Metazoa > Mollusca > Cephalopoda > Sepiida > Sepiidae > Acanthosepion > Acanthosepion esculentum. The sequence continues at coordinate 78,692,023 of OZ038490.1, read as the reverse complement.
ATGCTATGATAGAGATATTACAAAATATGTGCTCTATGAGGAGAAGGAAATCAGATAAAGGGTGGTCTTTACATATATTTAGAGGCAAAGTTCATTGCAAAGAGCCTTACCTTGTCACTTGAGGATGTAATAACTTCAGGGCTCTTTATGATAGCTGGCACAGACACTTTGCCTCTATTATTTTATTTGAGATTTTCCAGAACTTACAGGAACCAAGTCTTTGTTTTCAACCTTGGATTGGAGTGACTGTGCATAGCTGCTCTTTGTGTTTTCTAGAATTCTCTTGCAAAAATTATGGGTAATTCAGAATGCTGTAAGAGTCCCACTACACTGTTTTCTGTGGTAGAGATGATAGTAGTGGTTATGGTGGGCAATGACTACAGCATATTCTGGTATGACTCAAGGCTGACTATTTCATTTCTGTTGGTAATTTTTTTTTTCTTGGGATAAAATCATAGTCATACTCTACTATTAGGGATGAGTAACCAGGGATTGTGAAATCCTGAACTGGTATAGATAAGCTGTTTTCAACAGGGACACAAGGTTTGGCTTGACCTTGTGAAGATGGAGTTGAACTTCTGGAAAGCTGAATTGTAGACCCCTCACATTTGTGTAGAGAGATACTGAACAAGGTATCTATTTTTGTTTTTGTGGAGTTGGGTTTGTATCTTCTATTTGTTTTGCTGTGGACATGGTTAGATATAAAGATTTTGGAATGGGTGAAGACTAGGTAGCAAAGCAGTCACTCTCAAGAATTACATGCATCATTTAGCTGAATTAAATAGCCTGGAAATGCAGACGTAACTGTAAACCTCATCATAACAATGAGAGGACCACATCGAAAACTACTTCATGGTCCAGATCCCATTCACGAAATGGGAATACCATAACCCTAATAGCCTGCTGATGGGATAGATTCAAGAAAAGAGTTACACTGATGCTTGTATCCCCGACTATCAGGCAGTTAACAACAACCCAAAAGATATTTATCTACAGCACCCTTAACAAAGTGACAAACAAAAATCCAAGATGGATGATGCTGGTAGACTAGTTGGAGTAAACACACATCATCTAACAAGAATTCAAAACAGCAGAGCTTCTTTTGGAGTTAAAATCATCATGGCTAAGCACAGAGCCCAGGCACTGAGACATGTTCGCTCATTTATGAGAACTAAAAGATCCACTAGGAGAAGGGGGTCTACAATTGCTGTTTGGGGATGCAGAAGCATCCCTTACCCCTATTGAATTCATATTATGTAAGACATAATGACTGAATGGGAAAATTAGTATTAGGAAGACATTTCTGGGTTATTTAGAGATCAGAGGAGGACTAATTCATGTATAAATTTTTAATTTAAAGTTTCATTAAGCACTAGCTTACCGAAAAAGATGGATTATTTTTATTTTTAGGGGTGAAGAGGAACAAATATTTTAAGACTTTAATGAAGTAAGACTTTATACACTAAAAATTCAAAAGTTTTCAAACTTTCTAAAAAAATTTTTCTTTTATAATCAATGTTGGCTGAAGAAAATAATGAATTAAAAAACAAAACAAAAAAATCCACACAAGTAACAAATTTCAAACTTAAATCTACATACGTTCTTTTCGCCAAAAAACAAACAACAAATTGGTCAGCACAGCCTATCAAGTTAACTGTTTTTACTGTGATTAGAATCCCAATGAACAATTATTTTCAACAAATTGATAATATTTTAACATGCCAACCATTTTAAAGACCATTTCCCACCACTTTCTTGCTCACTGTAGTATACTTTTTTAGAACTGAAAGTTGGTGAGTTCTTTCCTCTCCTTACCTATCCTACCAGGATGAAAGATTTAGAAGATTCTACATTTTTTTACCCAATGTTGTCAAAAGAAAATAATGAATTAAATATAAAAAAAAACCCACAAAAGTATAATATATATATATATATATATATATATATATATATTAATGGTAATGCCTAGTGTAATACATTAATTTGGCCACATGCAAAACTTGCATAACCACCTAAAGTATTCCCCTTCATATATCATTTGAAATTTAATAGATTTATAGGGAAACAGTACTCAATGTCAAAGTGTTTATAATGATCTTCAGAATTGAAAATGACAGTCATCATGAAGTGTTTATGCTTATGTCCACTGTTTCTCTTATGACGTGAGTTTTTTATATATAAATACTTTTATAAAATCATTAATATAGCATAATTAAATAGAGCCATAAATTTACTATGAAATCGGTTTGATATTTGCTGAGTCTATAATATAAAATAATTAAATAAACTGAATAAATTAACTAATCAATTAACTAATCAATTTTAAAATAAAAATTGTTAAATTGGAATGTTACTGATAATTTAAATGTTTCTATTTTCCAGATTATGTGATTGTTGGTGAATTTGAAATATGAAATATTGAACTCTTGAATTAGCATTTGCTTTCATGAGCATGAATACAGGATATCTGATAATAGATTTACCAAACATCTGACCATGACGAGTGATATTACATGAAACTCTGGAATCAATAATTGAGATAAATCCATTGAACATCTATTGAATATGTACATATATGTAAACACACACAAGCTGAAATATTTTTGCAATAGTATTACAAAGACTATCATCCTTAGATGCCAATGCTAGGATTAGACATGGCTTGAAGTTAAAACATTACAACAAGCCCAATGTATCCCAACAAGAGCTTACAATACAATCAGTGAATTTATTTGTACAAATTAAAAGTACTTAAGTTCAGTTTCTGCTAGAGATATATCTTTCTTAATTCTTCAGTTGTTGAGGTGAAAGCTGTTGCAAAACTCATATTTTCAATCAAGAAAATCTCTATTTTTCAAATATTTTCTTTATATTCTGATTTTTTATTTTTACAACTCACAAAAGAATCATTACTTCCACAATATGTTATTTTCTTTAAATTAGCTAACTAAATCCTAATATTAGGATACTGATTAGTTAAAAGTTAGTTGGGAATAAGGAATTTGAAAATGTGTAACACCCCACCACACCAAATATTTATTTACTTTTTCATTTTTGGAATTTGTTCTCCTTTAAGAAATTCTATTTCATATGAAAATTCTAAGAATTTCTGTTAGCAGCCTCAAAGTATTTTTTTGTTGTTTCAAAATAGGACTTTTAACAAATGATTTTATCACCAGAGGTAAAGCCTTAAAGAAAATTCACAACCAATGAGATAATGTTTTAAACATGTAATTTTTCCAGACTTATTGCAGAGTATTTAAAGTTTGAGGTTTGCTGGTGGTAGGAAATTGATCATGTACTGCCTTTATAAAGAATCACTTATTTTGTTTTTCTTTTCCTTAACCCATCTCATGTCAACCAGTTTCAACTCCTTGCCTCTACTCTCCTAGCCATTTAACCCAAGCACCAGGCTAAATGACTGAGGAGAAGAAATTATCCTCTATTACCAGGTCTCTTTCTCAATTACATGGTTTCCTTAAGTCGGAATCTTAAAGCCAATTCAAATTCAATTCTGCCTTTTCTTTGTTTAACTATTGTTCACTCAATGGAGAGGGTTACTAAATTAGGTTGTTTTAAGTGTACACAGGAAGGGTGCAAGGGTTGCATATTATGAACATATGTAGGATAAATAATGGCTGACTCTTGACAAAGAGGATAAGGTTGTAGTGATTGGGGAAACATCCTCTTGGCAGTTTGTTCCAGAATGTAACAGTTCTGGGAAAGAAGCTGTCTGAATGGAACTTCCTCCTCATCAATGGTATATAAAGGGAATGAGGAATGAGTTGACAGTGTATGTAGCCTGGTGTATCCTAGACTAGAGGTACAAAGGTTTGTAGTTCATCCAAACATCTGCCATGAAAATAGTGAATGAGTAGCGAGAGGATAGCAAGGTTTCATTTCTGGGAAAGGGTTTGTAGGATGAAAAAACAATTCATCACCCACAAGGTCATGAAGGTGCTTTTGAACTCTGTCAAGACTAGAAAGCGAGGATTGGGCAGCTCCGACTTACATATGGCAGCAATACTCCAATTTTGGTCTGGTCTGGTTTTTATAAAGATAAAGCATAGCAGGAAGAGTCAGGTACTTTCTGGAGTGGTTCAAGGAACTGACCATTTTTCAAGCATCTTCAGCAATGGAACATATATAAGTCTGGACTGAGTTTGAGTGCCCATAAATGTTCCAGTCAAGGAGCCTCATTGAGAGTACAACTGTTCGTCACAACTGGAGAAAATACTCAGGGTTTGAACTTTGATCATGAAACAGCTTGGTATTGAATGTTATAAGCCAGGTTTTCTCCCATAAGCAAGGTTGGAGGATAGATCAGTTCTAGTCATCTAAATTTTTCATGGTGTCACATAAATCATGGTATTATCTGCATATACATTTATTAGTGATGTGCATGTTCTTAGGCAGATTAGATCAGAAAAAGGAGTAGGACCAAGGAGATAATCTTGGAGGATCCCTGCACTGATCTCATGGGCTTCAGAGGACTGGCTATTAGCAATAACCTTTATGAACTTATCCAATAGGAAAGACTTGAAAATTGTGAAGACTCTTCTGAAAATGCTACAGCTGAGGAGTTTGTGTAGCAGCCTCCTCCTTATGCCACACCTTGTCAAGAGCCTTTGAGATATCTAAAGCAACTGCTCTTGAAATGGATTTATTATCAAGCACTTCATGGATTCTATGTGTAATAATAAATAGTGAAGACATCAGCAGAAGACCTAGAGGAATGAAACCCATACTATGAGCCACTCAGGAGGTTGTTTCTGTTGGAGTGATCTTGTGATGAAGATGAGTGCTCACTGGCATTCATGTAAACTGGGCATACAGCTGACACCTTACATAGACCTGGGAAACATTTCTCCTTCATTCAGCAGTTAAAATTCTGTCAAAATTGGGGATAGCTTTGGGCTAAGGCCCTTAAGAACAATTATCCAGACTAGTAGTTTTCATAGACTTTAGGCTTTTTATGTCTGGAAATTTCCTGAGCTGAGATAGAGATATTACAAAGTTTGTGTTCGGTGAGAGCAGGAACGTCAGGTAGGGGATAGCTTGTGTAAGTTCGTGGAGTTCAAGGCAAATTACTTTGCAAAGATCTTAGCCTTATTTGACATGGACAAGATGACTTCAGGGTCATTTATGACAGCAGGCACTCGTGGTTTACCTCTATTGACAATCTATTTGTAATTTTCCAGAACTTGTAAGTGTTAATTTTGTTCTCAACTTTGGCTTGGAAGCTTGTGCATACCTGCTCTTAGCATTTTCCAGGACAGTTGTGCACTGATTGTGAGCAGTTATGAATGCAGAAAGGGTTCTGTTACACTGCTCCTTCCTCTTCAGTTCATTATACTATCAATCATCTTTCTCCTACCCAATTTTACTGGAACAGGACTATTGAACAGGCACAGCAGTTTGTCATTTTGCCTCCAAACCTTTGGGTACTAAATATTTTTACATGTTTAAGTGAGTCATTATTTAAAAGTTAAAATTCTTAATCAGTTAAAAATAATAAAAAAACTTTTGGTAATAATGAGCAGTAATGATTATTTGTCTAGTTTAGTTTCAAAATTATATACAAATGTTACTTTGTGTACCAACTTAGAATTTAAAATAATATATAACTTAGTGCCAAACTGTCCATTACCAAATGGGTTAGTGCCAAAATGAATTTGGCACCAAAATAATTATGTTAAAATGTGGCCTCCCTTTTTCTCCCACTGTTAAATTCAATATTCATCTTGTTAATGGCTGAATCTAACAACTGATGCAGCTTTGAAAATGAACATGTTTTAATTACTCTTTTTTTGTGTTAATGTTGTAGTTTTATTAAAAGCTTGACTTTGTATCCTATAACCCAAGACTTGTTATAAAAAAAAAAATAAAAAAAATCAGGTTGTCTTAGCTATTTCTTTAGATTTGTACTAATTTTTCAATAATTAATGACCCCCCCCCCCACCAAAAAAAAAAAATCTGGATACTTATGTCCAAACACATTGGTGGCAAAAAGAAAGAAAGCAAACTTAAAACTATGAGGCACTTATAGTGAAGTACAGATTCACACTGCACTGTGACATGTATACTGACTTAGTAACTTACAAAGCTTATTATTTCCTACCGCTCCATAATTTGTTAAAATACTATAGAAACCTTCCTTAATTCCTGCTCAGTTATTGATATCAGTTTTTTTGATTTGTACACAGAGATTGAGATTTATTAACCTGGGTCTTTAAATAAAAAGAGTGGGAGTGTTAGGATTGCATTTCAAGACAATGATTAATAAATTAAATATCAAACTTATTAGTACAATTAGGAAGACAAATCATAATAAATACAGAGTTAGACATGAAACTTTTTTTTTAATCCATTTGTAATTAAGAGAACTATTTTTGCAAAGATAAAGAATTCTAACAGCATTTATCAAACAGATAATTAAATAATACATTCCTACAATAACTAGAATTTTATTTCTCAGAGGAAATCCATAAATTTGGTATTGTTATAAAGTTGAATAATATTTATATGTGCATGTTTTATTCAGGCTTTGTGAGCAGTTTGAAAATTATAATTCGAGTTGACCTGACTAATAAATAACCAAACAACTCCTGCATTTTTTTGTATGTATGATATGCTATTTTAACCTGAAAAGCATTAAAAAAAAAAAAAAAATCTTATTACTTTTTGAAGCGATTTTGTATTATTGGAAAAATTCTGAGAAATATTTTCCCAACAGAATAAAATTAATTTTGTGTCAGGAACTCAGAAATTACAGCAATTCATATAAATTCATGAAATATTTTATTTCAACCTGAAAGAAAAATATTTTAACCTTATTGTGCCTTTGAAAACTTTGTAAAGTAGAATAGGTATTTTTACAAAGCTATAATATTCTTAAAGAGTAATTTAGTAGCAAATAATTTAAAAACGAAATTGACCAATCTTAATAAAATATAACTGATCCTTAGAAAATTTTAAAAAATCATTTCAAATTTCATAGTCTTGGAGATTTTACACTTAAGGGTTAAGATGGCATATTAATTTAATAAACGAAAGTTTGCCGATGTGAGATATATTTCAGGTAAAAAATTTATTAAAAGGTGGAAATTTTATAGAAAAATTAACAGTCAACAACATTTGTTTCCTAATCAAATATTAGCTATGAGTATATGTTAACATGGCATGACTAGGCGAAGGACCTTCTTGACGCAGGTCACTGGCCATAGTGGAAGGGTTCCTCAGATGAACTACTACGGCCATGTCTGCAACCTAGGCGAGCCACTTAGTTGGAGAACATTGGCTGTGGTCTGACCTGGAGATGAATGGACTCCGCCAGGTTAAAACGCCCAAGACACGCCACATGATGAGCACAGCAAGAAACCATTCGTGGAGACCCAGGCTCTGGTACACAACTGCGACATATGGAGGAGAATGATGGACAGCTCATCGCATTAGCATCTTAACGACTTCTTCCGAGGTTAAAGGTGAAAGAAGATATGTTTGGGGTAAACTTGATCCTTTACAAAACTTATGCTATGTTAGATTTTATTATGCAAGTCAATGTTTTCCAAATAAAATTGTTATTAAACAAGAGATGTTGGTAAAAGTTTCAGGATACACATAAATAAATATACAATGTGAATATATATTATATTTACAATAACTTGGTGGTATGGAATTTTATTATGCAACTTGAAAATGGTTCATCACATTGTGAATAAATATATACAATAGCATCGTTATTGGTATATATTTTTAGTTTCAGATATATAAAGATTGTCAGAAATTGTAAGAAAGATGTAAACTCAAGAAAAAAAAGTAATTAAAAGTTAACGAGTAATGAAACAATGTTGGAAATTGCAAAAATGTTGAACATAAATCATAGAACAATAATAAAAAAAAAATTGATAACTTTAGCAAGGTCAGAACAAGACAAAAATGGTTTTAAAATGTCAACAAAAAAAAGAAAAGAAAAGAGATTTGATGAATATTAAAAAGGTATTAAGTAAGAAATATGCATTGACCAGCAAGAAAACATTTGAAGATCCCAGTGATATGAATATTAACTTAGTAGAAAGATGCAGAATATTAAGAACATTGCTTAACGACATGAAGGCAACCATCTTTAATGATCTTTAAGTAAACATCACAAAGATGAACATGACATTTGGGAAAAGTAGTACGTGAAAACAGATTTCTCAAAAGCAATTTTTAATGATGAACACAGACCTGCACTGGTTGGATCTTGATAGGTCAGTATGAGGTTGGGTACTTCATGGAAATAGTCAACCAACACAACAGTAGGCATGTGGAGGAATGTTTTGGGTTAGTATTATAGGCAGTAACCCTCCAAAGTTGATGAAAGGGTAGCAAGATAAATATGGGGAATTATTGTAAATTCTCTAACAAGACATTTTTTTTCTTTTTATTGCTACAAGTCACAACCAATAGGCTTTAATTTAAAGAGTATATTGATACAAAATTAGCTATCTCCACTAAATTGTTGAAAAAATAGTATAGCATAATGAAAAAAGGCCCCAAACTTAATAAAAACAATGTTTTATCATCAAAATGTTTGTTATTATTAAGAGGAAAAACAAAGGTATTTTTTTAATTATTTAAAAAATTTTTTTACTTCTTTTTAACACGTTCAAAATTTGGGTTAAAAATCTTTTGGGGGGGGGGTATTTTTATGCACCAACAGTGTAATAGAGCTGGTAATGAAAATTTTCACACCTGTTTTCCAGTAAAATAACACATTAATTTGAAAAGTCTTGCAAAAATCAAATAATTGTCAGATTTTAATGAATCTTTCAAGACTTATTCACAAATGAGTGAATTTATTTTTGAAATTATTATTTTTAAAAAATCTTGGTGAATTTTGTTTTTTTAATAAAAACACCTGTTACATAATTTCATGAAATTGCTAAAAATTAAATGCTGTACTCCAAATTTTATTATTAGTTAAAAGTTGAACTCCTTGGAAAATGTAAATCATGAATTTTTTTTTCAAACTATTGCTGTTTTCCCTAAAATTTGCTCTGAAACTTAAAATAAAAGTTGCAATAAAACTATCTATTTAATTAGATAAGCTTTTAATTGCTTTTATAAATAATATATATTAAGAACATTATAGTTTGAAAAATTTTTTTTTTTTCGATGAATAATGAATTTTTAAAAGAAGTGTTTTCATTTTTTTAATTATAATCATTTGTAGTTTCAAAAATGTTTTAAAATTTTTTTCCAAACTTCGTCCTTGTTAGGTTATTAAGTTATTAAGTGAAGACTATATTTACTAAGCAAAAATTGAAAGCTTAATATAAATCATAACACTGTTATATATATAAAATAATTTTGATTTTTTTTTTTTATGTGTATAAATGATTTTGAAAGTATGGTAACCATCCATGATTTTATCAGAAAGTAAGATTGATCATGATAGTAAATTTAAAGTCAATATTCCTAAAACTAGATTATGGAGAATATTTCCAACATTTTTAAGATTACTGAGTACTTAAAAATTATATAAAAAAGCATTCACTAGTCATTTTTTAAAATTATGTTTTAACAGATAAGCTCTCCCTAGAACAATAATAAAAGTGTCAACATTTTGTAAATCACTTGATGTGTGATTTACAATGTGTTGACTAGCACTTAATTGCACTACCGTTTGTTTTAAAATCTGTTAGTTTCAACTTGAAGTAAATGATATTTGTTTCAAATCAGATTCAGTAAATATTCCTCAAATAAAATTTCAGAAAAGTATAATTTTTGAAGATTCTTTAATAAAAGAAAAATTCAAGGTAATGACAGATGGCTAAAAAGGGGCACTAATCAGCTATTTTTAGCCCCTCCCCCCAAAAAAATTGAATCAACTCCAACCAATAGAATTTCTGTTTGAAATACACTATAGAGCAGGGGTTGGCAACCTTTTGCTAACTATTTCTGATTTAGGGTTTTAAAATCATTCAGTGTGCCAACAGCATATGTATTTTTATGCAAGTCAAGGTTAATATACTTGTTCTACAATATATTTTATATAGTAATATATAGTATATATACTTTAGTATATATTAAAATTGAAACAGGTAAATATCTTCTTTGCATTGTAGTAGTTATTGGTTCAGATTTTGCGGTATCATTTGCGGCTGTGTGCTATTGGAAATTGCTTGGCATATGTGGGGCATGCATGTCATAGGTTGCTGATCCCTGCTATAGAGTATTTTGCTTACTAGAAATAGTAAATTTAATCCTTTAGCTATCAATTAAAGCTAAAATGAAAGCTTCAAGAAAGATTTTTCATTTAAACTTTAGGTATACAGAATTAGTGTAGGTACCTATACAAAATAATGCTCTTTCACATTCTGCAAAGTTGACTATTGCCCACCTTGCCCCAAAAGTTTCAAAGACAACAAAGTAATGGAATGCTTCCCCTACCTCCACCAGTCTATCTAGATATTAATCCAATAGAAAACTTTTGGTCCATCACTAAAAGTGTTGTATATGCGAATGGAAAACAATATTCACACACAGGTTTCTGGGAAGCAAAAAAAAAAAAACTTGTTAAAAAATTTAGCAAGTTTTTGTTTTTTTTATGCTAAAGCCAAAACAGTAGAAAAATTTATAGAATGTCAAAGAATAGATATGAATATGTAACAAGTATTTGGGTATCTGGGATTTCGTGTTAAATATGTACTTAAATAGCTTATATCTTTTGAATTTATTTATAAAAATAAAAAAAATAAAAATAAATTTCACTTAATTTTTATATTAAAATCTGACATTCCCAATGCAAGTTAGCAATGTTTTTAATAAGGTTTTTAATAAGGTTTTTAATAAGGATAGATATTCATACAATACACTGTTCATGCAAATATATCCTGAAAATTTTACCAACATTGTTTGGTTAATAATCACTTTTATTTTGAAAATATTAAGTTGCATAATATAACCTAGCAAAGTATTTAAACAGACATAAACAAGAATGAGTGACTAAAAAAAATAAATAAATAAATAAATAAATAAAGTACTCTCATTACATCTTCTGGTAATCTATTTCCTGTTAAAATTTGTGCCATTTTGGATTATTCTAGTCTTACCACTGCATTTTTATATATACAATCTTGATTATAACTAGTTCTCGAATGTAGTGATAACCACACAGTAAACTACGATAGGCTTCCTTTTATGATGCTTTTACAAAGTTGCTCCTTAATGGCATTCGTTTTCAGCTAATGTAGTTATTTTCTTTTTAATTTCTTTTACATATTAAATGTATTTTCTTATGTTTAAAAAGACAGATACATCAATATTTTTCTTGATTGCATCTAATAAAAATATGTTAAGAATGAGCTCTTTAAAAAATTTTCCATTTCTTTACAAATTGTCTCATAGCAAAAAAAGGGTTAGATGATTTAAAATGAGTAGCAATGAAATGATTCCATTAAAAATATTTGAACATACATATTTCTAAGTGAAATCTGAAGCCTATAGTCCAGTAGAAGATTTTTTAAGAAAACATTACAATAAAGTGAAAAAGAATGGTTTAATAGGTAAATTTCCTAGTTAGCAAACTGGATTTAGCATTTATGATATTACAAAAATTCACAAAGGGTAATTTCTTAACTAATTTAAAGTTAAGGAAAAAAATATTCAGTAGGTTGTGTAATCTTTGAAAAATTGTCAGTTTATTATCTAATAATAGATCAGTATACAGCAAGAGAAAACATATGGAGCAAAATAGGTTTATAGTCCGATAGCAACACTAAAGATATTTTTGATTCATAAAAGAAAAAAATGAAAATCAACCCACCAATACACCTTCTCTATTTTTCTTTTAAAAATATAAATTTAAAAGAAACTTTCATATTTAAAAAAAATTAACAAAAGAAAAAAAGTATATTAATTCGACAAAGCTTCTACTTTGCCAAGAGTCAAAAAAGAAATCTAAATATTAGAGGAGAGTGAAGGGTCCTTCTGAGATTGTGAATTGAAAAATCTAATCAAAACTGTCCTGTCTATAAAAAAAAAATTATAAACATTAACAATCATTGTAATAAATGATATTCCTAACTTATATACATTTCTGAGATGGTGGTGCAAAGTTCTTGACTCCACCCACTTTCCAAAATCTGACCAACTGTCCAAACATTAAATTAAAAATTTTTTTTTTTTTATTATCCCTTCTTGGTCAGGTAAAGAACTTTTCAGCAACCACCCCACCCCATATATATTAATGACACAAAAATGGATTGGGATCTCAATTGATCATCTGCCTCCAGTTATGTGAATGACTGATTTCTAAATAAATACATGACTATTAATAAAAATAAAAAAATAAAAAAGGCAACCAGCTGTCCTTATTCAAAGATATTTACTGTTCTTTTTGAGTGATTTAGAATATCCATTTCCTGTAAGTAAAGGCTGTTGTCTAAAACATATTCATAACTGGTCATACTTGATGGAAACTTTGAAATTATCTAAGATTGAAAAATGATTTGTCATTAACTAAGTTTTACTTAAGACCAGTTATAAGCAAGAAACATCTTAATCCATGCTTACAAAAAAATGGCTCATCAGAAGAATTTAAGTAAAAAACAGTTTTTGATAAACAGGAAATTGAATTCTCACATCACACCATGAATCACAAACAGCAACAGATGAAGGGCAAAACAAGAATTTTAATTTTAACATATAAACCTAAAACCAGTTTTATAATTATTTTCTTCTGGACAAAAATGTGGTTAAAGTATATTTTGATTGATAATATAGAATGTATTACAGGAAAAGAGAGACAACTACAAAAATTAATAAATGTTAAAAGAAAACACTGGATGATTTAGGAATTCGGTGTACAAGTGTTATTTGCATGCAATAAGTTCATTTCAAAATTAAACAAATTTTGGGAGTGTATAGACAGAAGGGAAGGAGAAACAAAAACAAAAAACAAATTACCTTCATCTGGTTTAGTCTTTGGTTCTCATCATCAAGAATTTTCTTTTTTTCTTCATCTGACACACCACTAAAACCAAGATTTTGGTCAGCCATTGTGTTCAGAGCAGCAGTGAAGCCTGCTGGCCTGAAACAGATTAGTTTGGCACAGGGTTAAATGGGCCTCTTAAGTCAAACATGAGGCACGGTTATTAAATAAAGAGACTGGACTCGTGTAAGCTGAACCTAAACCTGAATACATAAATCATGTGATATACATTGGCAAATATAAACAAATCATGAAAGTTTCAATCAATTTGCATCTTCACTGTTATGTATTACTTCAAGTAAATGTTTTTTTTTTGTTTTTTTTTTTAATATTGTAAAAATAAAAATATTCAGTCCAATTTGAAAGTTTGGGTTGAAATTGAACAAAATGGCTACCAAGATCATTTCTTCAATCATTTTGAATGATTTAACTTTTATATATATATATATATATATATATATATATATATATATATATATAGTCGCTGATTCTTGAAATGTATGAATGTCCACAATGTTTATCATTATCATCAATATCCTTTGATGCTCAAATTCTCATGCCACTCAAACACATGTACAATCCACCAAAAATTTCAAGTTGGTGCCGTGCTTAATTTTTGAACTGTTCAATTTTTTACAACATATCAAATATACTTACTGCACCAATGCGGAAACTGAAGATACAAATGGATTGAAGATTTCATAGGTTGTTTATGCATTTGTGCTGTGCTGCAATTTGCATATATCCAGTTTTATTATTTAATAGCTACACCTGATTTTCAAAACAAATGAAGAAAGGTAGCTATCAAATAAGAGTGAAATTTATAATTCATTTTTATTTCAAATAGAGGAGGAAGAGAAAAATGCATTTAATGAATATAGATCACATTAATTCCTTTCAAATGTAGGAAACTTGATATATTAGATTGTACTGAAAAGTCCTCAGCCCAACTAACTTTCCAAAGTCTGACCAAATATCAAAATTATTTAAAATTCCTTCTGAATCAGGCTTAGAACTTTTCAGCATCTACCCATATTAAGATGAAGTCATTCATATTATAGAAGACTAATGTCAGTTTTGTTAAAAAAAAAATTTTTTTAAAATAACAACCAGTTATAAACTGAAGATCTTACAGTAGTCAAATTACTTAAATAATTTAGCTATAATCAGCATGATTTTAGTTATGTATGCACTTTTATAATGAAACAGTTGCCAAATTAGACATTAAATGTAATTTTCTCAAATCTATCATGTTAGCAAGATGGAACTACTTTAAAAAAATTTCAATCCCATTAAATTTTGAATTTTGCTATTATGACTATTCTGAGCCAGTTACAAAATTATTAATTTCTGAGCTCAATTCATTATTTCTAATTTAATAGATCTATCATAGAATATTTATAGCATAATAAATTTATTAAATTTAGGAAGAAAACTTAGAATTAAAACTCCAGTCAATGATTAATTATAAATTTTCTTCACTTTTTCTTTTATAACATGTCTTTATATCTATAATACCTACAATACCTTTTGTTGTATTAGAGGTATCTTTCTTGTATTGGCAATGCCAGTGCAAGAAAGATAATTCAGTGGCAAACAATTCTAAAATGCTTATAAGGCCCAGAGGTGAAAGCATCAATTCCATGATGCATTGAATTGTTTAATTTTTATTATGTCTTATCAACCCTTTGTGGGCTATTTAAACCTGAAACATTTTTGATTTTTTTTTTTTTTTTTTGCACCTGAATATTACATTAACAATTCTTTGGAGATAATGATTTTTTCAGATATGCATAATATTTAACCTATAGATGGGGGGGGAGATTGATTCATACTTTCCCAAAGAGTATTTGTGCATAAGTCAATGTAACAAACCCAATTGGAATTCAAACACATTCCAAACTGCTATCCATTACACCACATACAAATCCCAATTCCATGAAAAAGCATAGTATAACAATAATAATCAGAAAAAAAAATTCAGATTTGCGGTCATTTTTTACAAGTATTAAACAATATAAACTTTGAAATATTGGCTACAATTTTTTTTTTTTTAGTTTTCTTGAAGGGTTAATATTTGAAATTTTTCCTTGTAATAATCTGCAGCAAAAGGAAACATGTTAAGTAAATGCATTCAACTTTGCTCATTTTTATTTAAGGTCAGATTGATATGGAAAACAGAGCTAAAAACAATTTTATTCTACAAAAGACTTGGATAATTTTTCCTTTGGTATATCAGTTACTTCATGTTACTAATACATTACATACATTATATACATTGCAATTATCAAACAACTAAAATAAAAGTTCTTAAATCACTGTGCTACTTTACAATTTAATATTATATAGGAAAATCTTGATAAAAGATGGCCTTTCAGAATATATAGGAAACTGGTATTTACTTAAATCACACATTTTTATTAAGACGGTGTTTCATTTTTTTTTTAAATTGTAAATTGTCAACTTAAAGAAAAAAATGTTTAACCAACTTCTGATCTTAATTTAAATTACTATGTGTTATTAACTTCATTAGTTTCCTTGGATCTTTCTGAAGGAAGAGGAACTAAAGGCCTAAGGGAATCTATGTTCAAACAAAAATTAACTAAAAAGAAAAAATTTGAGTAAAAAGTTAGTTTTGTTAAGCAATTTTTTTTCTTATGGAAATAGCTATTAATTATTTATTTTCTATAAATAAATGGCCATTTATTTATAGAACTGCAAATAATGATTTCATTGTTTAAGTTAATTTAGAGAGCTATGGTAACCAATATCTGATTAAGTCAATAGAAGATGACTTTGCCAGTATTCTCCCTCTCTGATGTCATCAGTCCAGCATCTCTTTGGTCCTCCCCTTGATGTCTTGTCATCTGCACCAACAGCCAAGAGGAATACATCAATGGTAGGAGATTGAGGCAATGTTGGACTGATGACATCGAAGACTGAATAGGGACAATGCTTGTGGAATGCAGGATTGTGGCAAAGGTGAGGAGACAGTGGAGAGCACTAGTGCATTTGTCCATGATCCCTGACCCCTAGCAATTAGGAATAGGAAGAATCAAGTAAGACATGGATACCTCAAAAGAATTTGTAAGAAATAATAAAGACAAACCAAACAGTATTTATTAACAAAAAATACAAATAAGAAAAATATCTTTGAAATCTAATATGTTATCTAATAACTGAATAGATATTGAAATAAGGGTTTAGCTATTTTATTCTTTTTATAAATCCAATATTTAACCAATTTCACTTTTCCACCAGAAAACCTGAAAAGTTTTACATTTGGTAAAAACAAGAACTTTCCCCTGAAGCTTAGTGACTATCATGAAATCTATTTTACAAATTCCTTAACACCTTTGATAATAAATATGATATAAATAAATAGTAATATTCAATTTTAGGCCATCAAAATCTAAATACAATGTCTACAGCCTGAAATTTGTTTCTATTAGAAAAAAAAGAAAATGACATGTCCTTTCAGGCTGTAAATGATTGTGCCTTTCTATAGCTATAAACGCTGCATTGCATATCTGTTCTTGGTGGGGAAAATGGTGTCGTTTCCTATTGCATTCTCCACAGGGTTGAATTCAGAATTGTTTTTTAGTTGCTCTACCAAGGCAAAAAAAAATACCTAACCTACCATTCGGTTTTATCTATATCTAGAAAAGAGGAAATGGGTTCATGCCTTTCTCAAGGGCATTAATTCAACATGAATGTACCAGCTCCGTTTGAAATTTGAACTCTGCTTGCAGATTTCATTCTCCATGCTGATAACTGTCACACCACTGGAACCATGTTTATTTCTACATAAGTTCATAAATTTGTCACAAATTAAAGAATGAGATTTAGTTCTGTACAAGCAGTGTCTCATAAAAATTGTTATACAGCTCCAAGTATCAAAGAATTCTTTGCAAAATGAATATTCTTGTTAAACCATTATAAATGACTAATGTAAATAAGTAACAATATTACTGTAAAGACATCTACACTGCATTAAACATGTTTTTAATTCAAGATACACAATTGAAACTCAACAATGCTACTTTTAGTATTTATTGAGATTTTATAGCAAAAACAAATATACTCACTTAGATGTGGATGCTGGAAGCTTCTTTCCTTCTAGTGATGCATAATGTTGTTCCAATGCATCAAGTAGACTGGATGGTGCCTACAATAAAAGACACAGAATTAACATTAAACAAATAATAAAATATAGTTTACTCTACAAATAAAAGTTTTTTCTTTTTTTATTGAAAAGCTGCATATGACATGGCCAATAACTGCTAAATTGGAAAATGCATGACAGAAACGCAAGATAAAATTCCTTAGAAATAAAATGCAAAATGCTGCTATCAAGCTAAATCAAAAGTTTGTTGTTCTTAAATGGCTTTACTCATAAAAATCACAAACCAAAAAAGGATTTAAAAAAAAAAAAAATGAAAATTACAGAAAATTGATTGATTAAAAACAATGCCAAAGACTGCGAAACAACAGCTAAATGTTTATATAGTGCCAGCAGAATTTATTATTTATAAGATTAGTGTACTAATCTGCCCTAACAGAGGCTAACAATAATCTAAATAAACTTTACAATTAGTTATAAACTTTATTTTTCTTTTCATATTAAATTTGTTATTATCATTTTATATTCACATGTATTATTACATTTTTGCTGTCACATTTTTTTACTACATTTCTGCGGTCACATTTTTTTTACTACATTTCTGCAGTCACATTTTTTTTTACTACATTTCTGCAGTCACATTTTTTTTTACTACATTTCTGCTGTCACATATTTCACTACATTTCTGCTGTCACATATTTCACTACATTTCTGCTGTCACATATTTCACTACATTTCTGCTGTCACATATTTCACTACATTTCTGCTGTCACATATTTCACTACATTTCTGCTGTCACATATTTCACTACATTTCTGCTGTCACATATTTCACTACATTTCTGCTGTCACATATTTCACTACATTTCTGCTGTCACATATTTCACTACATTTCTGCTGTCACATATTTCACTACATTTCTGCTGTCACATATTTCACTACATTTCTGCTGTCACATATTTCACTACATTTCTGCTGTCACATATTTCACTACATTTCTGCTGTCACATATTTCACTACATTTCTGCTGTCACATATTTCACTACATTTCTGCTGTCACATATTTCACTACATTTTTCATTACTTTAGCTTCTAAATAAATGAGGAAAATGAGTCAACATTTTCATTGTCACATATTTCACTACATTTTTGTTCTCACATATTTCACATTTTGCGGTTACAAATTTCACATTTTTCTTGTTATAATATTGTCATTACTTCAGCTTCTAAATAAATGAAGAAAATGATTCACTTTATGTTATATTGTCCTGAAGAGGATGAAAACATTAAAATGTCAATAAAATCTAATTTTTGTAAAATTAAACATCAATAAACCATGTGCACATTTAATTAAATAACTTTTCTTCTAAAACTGACAATTATGATATTTTTAGACGGACATATATAAAATAAATTATCTTATAGTCAGAATAGCAATTCTGAGAATATCTGGAATCTGCATTAAAGGTAATTCAGAAAAGGCTTGCGTATCTTTCATCAAAACTTATGTTCAATGTCAACATTTTTATCACTTTACCTGATAACCTTTAGCACTGTAGGTGACTATTTTCACCAAGCAAAATTTTAGTCCTTGCCAATGCAAGTTGAATTTGAATTTCTTGGTTGTGTATTCATATCCTTCTATGGCAACACTTAAACAATCTAAACTGAAACAGAGCCAGACTACTGTAATTTCAAATATATAGAACTAATAAAAATATAAATATTTTTTTTAATATATAAAAAACACTATATTTTGAGGGGATTCCATATACAGTAAAAGGGGAAGTAATATTTATAAATGATGCAGGGGGCTAAATGTTCAGTACCAAATAAATGTTAATTATATGCCCCCTACCTATTTTGAAACTTTTACCATGTTTTCATTTTGTCCTCCACACAGTACTCTAATACTTCTTTGCCAGCAATGATATGTCATCTCTGTGGAATCTCCTTTGACCTATACACATATTTCTTATGAAATATGTGTATAGGTCAATATGTAAGAGAAACCTTGACATTGAAGGCATTAAAATGATTTTGTAAATCTTATATTTGATTTATTGATATTCAAAAACATAGCATTCTCTATCATAGCTATTATACCTTTCTAATCTCTATTATATTTCACATGACATGCCTTTCTAATTTCCAATCTATCAGAAATGGTATGCTCAAAACATTTCTAGCTGTTACATTGTACATTTCCACTATATAGTGAATAATGCTTCATTTTCTAATGGCATTATCTAATAACAATAAAAGATGCAGTATAAAAAACAGTATCTTGTAGATGCCAGTATTAGCTATAGTTTATTGAATAGGCTCTGTGGTAGAATTTAGTCATTTTTGCAGGGGTGTTTTTTTTTTCAGTAGAGGTATTTGTGCCTGGTTCTATGCAAGTTTTTTTCTATAAATTTTAGAAGTTAAATTGTTAGACATTAATGATAAATACTACTCTTAGATTTAGTAATTTCCAGGAAACACTAAAAGGATCAGAATAAGATATTAAATGACAAGTACCAGGCTTTCCCTTTCACAATACAAAAGTATCCAATATATCGTTTCCTCAAACATTGTGTTTTGTGTGTCTTTCAGTTATACAAGATAAAAGAACACTATATTGACCAACTCTTTTTGTTCTGTTTTTCTACAGTGATAAAGAAACAAGCTGAAAAATCTTGGGAAGGAATTGCAACTGGAGAAATAAAGGATGGGAAGACATAAGAGGGATTTGAGAAAAAGAAAAAGAAAATGTTATATTTTTAAGGAATTTTTAATTAAAGAGGAATGGACACAAAAAAGTATTGTCAGAAGCAGCAGTCAGTTGAATGAGAAGTACTTCAAATCATTTGTTGTAAATTTGTAACTTACAATAGCAGATGAAAACTTGGAAATAATCTGAAGAGAGTAAAGTAGTAACTAACCAAAACTAGAAAGCAATAATTTTACAACATAAAAAGAAAGTCTGCAAACTGAATTAAGGGCCTAATCATTAAGCAAAAGAAAAAGCATTTCTACAGAAATAATAATCAATTACTTTAGAGCAAGTTATTGGTTTGATAAAAAAAAATCTAACAGTAAATTAATAACTTACAAGCATAATAAATGTACAACTTTAAATACATGCTTTCACAACTACATTCTAGACAATGTGACAATTTTAAAACAAAAAGAAAGAAATTATAGATATTTGTAACATCAGTTTCAGAGATCATGATTTAAACTTGTCATAAGCAACAACAGTTTTGCTATTATAAATCAAACATCATGCACTCTACAACTTTAAGAGCCTTAATTCTGTTGGTGTAAAACTTAAGTATAAATGTAGAAACCAATAAAAGCTAGATGGTAGAGTTTCTATGGAAAGACATTTTCAGAAATTTAATTATTTTTAGGCAAATATAAATTTACACAAACAACCATATAACAATTAAAAAAAAAAGCAGTGCAATGTATGAAAAATGCAATTTAAAAAGAACAGAATATAACAAAAATTGAAAAAAAAAATAGATGAATTAACTAGCAAACTATGCTTTATCAAATGAATATTATTAAAATTTAAAGAAAAAAAAAAAGTCATATATATAAAAAAAATTTTTCTAAGAGTAACTTGCCTCAACCCCTGCAACAGAACACCCCAGTATACTGGAAGGAATTGTCTATCAATAAAAGAAATTAGTCCTGTTATGATACTTCAAGGTTTCCATAATTAACATAAAAAAATCTAATCTACTATAAAATATAACTCGGAATTATATAAGGGACGAAATAGTATGGCAAGCTGTTTTTTCTGGAGTTTGAACATCAAAGAGGAATTTCAATGAGAAATTAATACAAACTATATGCAAGTTTTCACCACATATTTAATTGCTTTTATGCCCAATTTGTTTCTTAAATATTGTATTCAAAATGAAACTGCCTTATTCTTTCAATTGTATCTACACAAATTGTCAGAGTTGTTATATCTATTACAGTATAATAAATTTACCATAAAAATGCCTATTCAGAAGATATTGCATACTCTTAAACAACATGAAATAAAGTAATTCAAAAGTGTGGAACTCCCTTAGTCTTTTGTTCTTTAGCTTGGGTTATTCTATACTAATTTAAATTTGAAGAATTTACTATTATTTCACTAAATTTTGTTCAGGTTGCCAACTCCTTGTGCTTATAAAACACAACATTTTCATCTGGAATTTCACTGGGAAAAGGTAAGTATTCCCTCAAAGAAGGAATATAAAAATCAGCTATTTTCAAATGTATTCAGGCAGTGTTTGATTTTTTTCATAGTTCGGCAAAGGACATTCAAATACTTGCCATTTGCCTGAAGAAGAAAGAAAAGAAAAGAAAAGAAAAGAAAAGAAGGAGAAAGAAAAGAAAGAGGAAAGAAGAGGAAAGAAGAAGAAAGAAGAAGAAAGAAGAAGAAAGAAGAAGAAAGAAGAAAGAAGAAGAAGAAGAAGAAAAAAAAAGAAAGAAAAAAGTATTTTTCTACAAAGTCATAAGATTTATATTGCTATATATTCATTCTTTGGGACACTGCAGGTCTTCTACAGTTATAAACAACTTGCTGCAAAAGGACAAATTCTAAAATAGATATTAAAAGAAAGCTCTTTGTGTTAATGTATAGGAAACTGTTTAGAGAGAAATTTCAATCTTATGAATATAAATCTTGGAAATCTAGTTAATATTGCATTTTTAAAAAAAATAGGTTTACCCTGTACAATGCTTGGGGAATACTTGAGGTAGAGGGTTACTCTAGGAAGCTGTTTGTATGGATAGGAGAGGAAGGTAGACTTGAACAGGTTAAGATTGTAGTGATCAGGGAAACATTCTCTTGGGAGATGGTTCCACAGAGCAGTAGTTTGTGGGAAGAAAGTGTTTGAGTGAAATTTACTTATCAATGGAATACAGAATGAATGCGGTGGAGATTGCTACAATGTAAGTGACATGGCAGGTCCTTACTGTGAAGGTTAGGCCTGGTGGAACCAAGGAATGTAGTTCGGCCAAGCACTTTCCATGAAAGAAGCAGTGAGGCTTATCACATCCCACGTGTGAGAGAGAGGTTGGAGGGAGGAAAACAATTTGTCACTCAAAGACTCTGAGAAGCTTTTGGACTCTATCAAGGCTGGAAAGTGTGGTCTGTGTAGCTCCCACCCAAATATGATAACAGTATGCAATTCTTGGGCTGTTCAGGTTCTTGTAAAGGTAGAGGATAGCACATAGGGTTAGGTATTTACTGGAGCAGTACAGGGAGGCAACCATTTTACCTGCATCTTCAGAAATGACTTATGTGTGAGTTCCACATGGTCAGGGGTGAGTTTAAGGCCCAATAGGCTCTCAAGACACAGTGACTCTCCGAGGAGATATCCTTTCATCATAACTAGGATCCAATCAACAATGGTGGAAAAATAACTAGTTTGGTTTTCAAGGCATTGAATTTAACCAGCTAGTTTTTCCCCACTGAGCAGATCATTTATGTAAAAATCAAAAAGAGGGTTGGTCCAAGGAGTGATCCCTGTGGAATGCCTGCATTGACCACTAGGGCCCCAGAGTGGCCATTTATAACTACCTTCATGGACCTAGCTGTCAGGAAGGATTTTATAATCAAGATCCTTCTGGTGATTTCATAACTGGAGAGCTTGTGTAGCAACCCTTTGTCCATACCTTGTTGAAGGCCTTTGAGATATCTAATGCTATATTCCTTGAATATTGCTATGTGAGTAAACTATATATAGAAGTTGAATGTGATTGCTTAAAAAGAAAATAGAAAAAATTGAATACTAAATCTCAAAGATTTTTCAAAGCCTTCTATTTTCAAGAGAAATAAAAAATAACTAATGATATATTCAACTGGCATTAAACAAACCTAAATATCCAATATAACCTGTTTTTATCAAATAAGCATAACTAAGATTAAATATTTATGAAGAATCAGTTTGAAATGCTGAGCTGAGGCATGCAACGAAGAGATTTCAATCAAAAATGTTAATATTCTTTTTTAGCTAGCTTTAAATATTTTGGCTTTTGTTTACACATTTAACAAAAGTTGCTTAAGAATGGATATTTCTTTATTTGAAAAAAAAAAAAAAAAAAAATTTTTTATTAATTAAAAAAAGATTTTTCGTAAGTTGTTTTAAAAGTGGAATTTATAGAAAGTAAAAATAAGTGATTTACATTACAATAGCTTTTTAATTTTTTTAAAGTTTTCAATTCTATTTAAACTGCTTTGCATATGTTCCGAGACAATTGCTTTTGTAGGAATAATAAAAAAAAAGCACGATCCCGTTTTTCACAACACCCTAAGAGATGAAAAAAAAAAAAAAAATCTCTCCAAATAAATCTTTACCCAATTGACAAGTGAAATTAAACAAAAGTCATATACGAGGGTCATTCAATAAATAAGGTGAATTTTTCGGTATAAGGACTTCTAATACAGATAGAATCTTACTCTTTTTTATTTTTTTTTGTTTTACTTCTTTTTCACATGGATTTAATTTCTTTTGCAGATTAAAAAAAAACTTTGAGAGTTTTGGCGATTAACAAAGATGGCCAACCAAGAAGCATGCTCCAGGATTGAACAGTGGTCAGTTATCAAGTTTTTGGTTGCTGAAGGGTGCAAACCAGTTGAAATTCATAGGAGAATGTCAACTGTGTATGGTGCCACATGTTTCAGCCAAAAAAATATCTACAAGTGGGCTAAATTGTTTAAAGAATGATGGAGCAGTGTTGAGGATGAAGACAGGCCTGGGAGGCCTACAGAAGTGAGGTCTCCTGAGGTGATCGAATCAGTCAATGACCTCATTCAGTCTGACAGAAGGGTGACAGTGGATGACATTGCATTGAGCTTATCTCTTGGGACAAACGCAGGGGGTCATCAGTCAGAAGGAGTCATCTTGCATCATGACAATGCAAGGCCTCACACAGCAGCCCAAACGGTGCAGACCATCAACGAGCTGGGCTGGGAACTGCTCCCTCATCCCCCTTATAGCCCAGACCTTGCCCCTTCAGACTTTCACCTGTTTGGTCCCTTGAAAGCGTTCACGAGAGGCACGAAGTTTAAAAGTGACGATGAAGTCAAAAGTGTTGTGAGCGACTGGCTGAGACATCAGTCCAAAGATTTTTACACTGTGCACAGATGGGAAAAGTGTGTGACAGTGCTGGGAGACTACGTTGAAAAATAATAAAAAAAGTAAGTTTCTATCTGTATTAGAAGTCCTTATACTGAAAAATTCACCTTATTTATTGAATGACCCTCGTATATATATATATATATATATATATATACTCACACACACACACACTCATACATATGTATGCATATACACAATTGCACATACCTTTGCTAAATCTGGAATATCTCCTTTATCAATGCCAACATTCTGAAAGAGCAAATTAAATTTTAATACAGTGTCAAGTAAATGAAAAACATTGAAAAATCATTTAGCTTCCTGGACTTTTGAATAAAGTAATCAATTTAAAGAATTTTGTTTTCTCCCATTCAAGGCACATATGAGTGTTAGCAATATCCAATAATTAGTTAATCAACAACTGCATCTAATAGGAATCAACTATTATTTCTTATTGATCAGAAAGCAGAGACTATGAATGTCTGTATACTGTAATCAGACTGATTTTAGCTTTTACAAAATCATTCATCAATGAAGCATAGAAATACTTTATGGAAAAAATATTAAACAAAAAGCAATAAAACAGAATTTTAATATTTGAAAGTTTTATTTCATGATTTTATCATTATATTTATCATACATTATTTGTTTTTATTTCACAGAAGACGAAGAAAATACTTGTTATCATGCTAACATTTTAAGAGTATTTTTGTAAAGGTTGAAATCACTTTCTGATTGATTTATACAAGCACATTTTCTGATTGATAAGAAATAATATTTTATTCTTATTAGGTATTGATGTTAATTAGCTAATTATTGGATTTCAGCAATGATTCCCATGCTAATTAATTTTCTCATTAATTGTAGGTTAGTAGTAATTTAGAACTAACATACTCACCTCTAGTCACAGACACAAGCATCATGTTTGCTTAGCCATTACATGGGATTGCCTTGTTCCAAGTCAAAAAAATTTAAATGTGTAGAACAAGAGAAAATTGTAATATCTAAGATTCATTTTTCTCCTTGTAATGTTAACATTTATTTTACAGAAGTTTCTGCAATCCAGAGTTTGTTATAGACTTCCAAAAGACAAAAAGTTATTGTGTAAAGTTTTCAGGCAGCAAAAATAAGTTATATTTAATCTTAATAATAAAACAGGAAAGTTCTCAGTCAAGTATGACTAGCTGAATTGCCTGGTACTGAATATTTACAAAACTTAACCTAGTAGAACTTGATTGATTCATTTTCTACAGCTTATCAACCTTTTTCAGGTTATTTAAAGCCAGAAAATATCTTTACATTGTAAGAATTTTTTGTGATAATGTTTTAGTTATACAAGTATTACTTATTAACCCATAGCTAGGGGAGAAGAGGTGGATTTACACCAAGTGTATTTGTGTGTAAGTGAATATAACGAACACAATGGAAATTGGAACTCAGCTCTCCAATTAAGAATTCCAAGCCATTATCCATTACACCACCTGCACATCCAAGCTTACAGCACCTGCTATTCCCAAGTGGTCACTCATCTAGGTACTCACCAAACTTGACATTGCTTAACTTTGATGATCGTACGAGGAACTGGTGTTTCAATGTGATGTGGCCGTAAGCCTTTAACCTAGTACAAGATCAAATAATGAAAATGGAAGAGCATGTTGCACCAGATATCCAAGTAGTCACAGCCTGCCTGCCTTGAAAATCAGTATTGGAAATTCTATTTATCTCGGCTCAGACATCAGCCCTTGGGGCTAGTAGGAAATATACAACTATTTCAGCCATCGGACAGGCCCCAACTGCTTTGTTTTAGATATAATCCAGAACAGGTAATGTTTTTGAACTGTAACACTATAATTAATAGGTTTCTATTTATATCTTTAGATAGTATTTAAAGTAAAATTGATCTCTTAGCAAGAATTAGGGTATTAGTGAGGTTGAAAACTACAAATGAAAAATGTTAAGTTCCAGATATATCACAAGAAGCTTCATTTTGTATTTTAAGCCTCAGCAACTATTTTACACAATTTATAAATTATCTATGAATATAAAATTTGGGCATCATTTTCTTTTCATTCATTTTTACTTTAAATCAATTAAAATTATAATCTAATATCAGAACTTAACATAGCAAGTTACAAAACAGAGAGGGGAGGTACTCACCTCAGCAACTTTTAAGAATTCAGAAACTTTATCCATTCGCACCAGAAATTTCTTGTATATGTCCAGTGCTTCTTTACACTGCTTCTTGTTCATATCAAAGTATTTTTCTAGAAAAGAATGCATTTTATTTTATTTTAAAAAGGGAAAAACAATGGAATTCTAGAGAATACATGAATAAGAAAAAGTCTAACAAATTTCATAAATCTTTTCAGGGTTCAGATTAAGTCCTGATTATTATCTGGTTATACTCAAATTAAATTTGAATGTATAATATCCAATCTTTTATTCTCATTTCCTGCCTTTAAATTCATGAATAATTAAATTTGTATTAAAGATCATACCATCAGTTACAACAAATTTAGCATAGGTGATAAGGAAACTAAACATAGAATAGGCTGTGCTAGGTGTAGTTTCACCCAACATCGCAAATTGCTACAAAACCAAAACATTAACCTGAAGACTTGAGTTGTCTTAAATAACCTTGTCAGATCAAGACTTTCATATGGATGTCATGCATGGTGCCAAACCAATTTAGAAATATCTAAGCTGTCAACTGTATACAAACACTTGCTAAGATCAATGGTTAAAAATGGCTTTGAGCAAGTGAAGCCTGTGGGTCTTGAAGACCACACTTCTTCGAGCCTTGTGGACTGATGCTACAAAATCAAACAAACAAAGAACTGTACCAGATAACAGAAACCACATCACTTGACTATCAATCAAGATGATTTTCCACACTACTTCAAATAAAAGCTTAGAAAGGAAACCCCCATGAATACTGTAAAGAGCATAACAGCTACTGGACTTGATAAACCTATTTCCCTGAAAAATTGTTTTAGGAAAAAGATTTTATAAATCTTAACTGATAGTAGTACTAGATGCTCGGTCAATGAATACCAAATGTTTCCTTATAATGAAATAGCTAATATTACCATATTTTTTTATCTGTATATCATCTCCTGCAACAGACAGTTGAACAGCAGCAGTGTAATAAACATTACAACCCGTTTCATAATCTTTGTTACATTTGCATACACATTTCATCCAATAAGCATAACATCTTTTTTTTATTTACTAAATTTCATCCAATACAAGGCTCAATAGCCATTAAGATAAAAGGTTTTACTGTTAAAATGTTTATGATGAATGAGATGTGTGATATGAAAGGAAGAGACAGTGATAGGAAGTGATTATAAAGACAAGATAACAATTAACTCTTGACTTGAAGGGGCCTGGATTAAAGTGTGTTCAGGGAGGCACCAACACAAGAGACTGCTCCACAAAATAGCACTTCTTAGGGAAAATGATATCTAAGTGAATCACAGAAGAAAAGAAGTGTTTTAATGCCATGGAAGTAGTATGGCATGTCCTAGCTTTAAAGGTCTGGATTGTTGGAACTTACAAATGGAGCCCATCTGAACATTTCTTTGGAAGGAACTGAGTGAATAATATTTTTTTCAAAAAATGGATTTAGTTCTAAATTTTACAGGGAACTTAAATTTAAATTCCATTTTTGAGCTATCTTCACTAATTTACCTATCTACACCTCTACATTCTGGTAGTATTATGCTCCAGCTATATGGTAGAGATGGGTGCATGGATGATTGGCTAGAACGTTAGTATTCTGATCATGAGATAAAGGCTCGAATCTCACCAAGGTCAATTTGTCGGGAGACTATCCCAGTGTGCAGTACTATTGGTAAGTGCCTGAAAACCACACCCTAAATTGACCCCAACCTTGTGAGTGGAATTTGGTAGATGAAACTGTTTGGAAGCTGTTGATGGTTATGCTAGCATAAAGTCACATGTCATCATGTATGAGGGTTTGAGCGTACTGCCCTTGTTCAAACTAGTAGTTATACCAGATTATGCACTCTGGCCTAGAAAATGTAACCAAGGTTTGCACGGCACATAAATGCAACATAAACCATGGATTGGCTCTATGGGTGTTGAATAAACACAAATGTGCCTGATCAAACGTCTGCATATAAAAATGGTAGTGGCAATTTTACTTAGGAATATTTGGATTTGGTTGTTTTCAAGGAAAACAAATACGATAAACTTGCCAAGAAAAAAAAGTGCAAATTATAATTATACCAACAATATTGCATTTGGTCTACTGATAAGTGCTTCATTAAAAACTAAATTTATTTTCCTTGCTTCAAATGTCATTAGAATTAGCATTCATAACTCCATATCTGCTTGCTGTGGTATCAAAATTTGATTACGCATCTATGAATAATCACAATTATTAATGCCACTGCTACAAGAAATTATTCAGGCTAATTCAATTGCATATACTTCTCTACAGCCAATTGGTATTATTGCATTCATTTGGAAATAAGAGTTACCAACTCTCCAGTCATAATAAAAGACAAAGAAAAAATATATATAAATAGTAATTTTTAATTCTCATAGATACAAAGCATAATTGAAAATGATGTTTTTTACCTTGTAATTTCAACAAAAGACAAGGACAGAAAGTGCTAAATAAAGGACAGTTGGCCACCGTATTTGCAAACAAAAATGTATTTGGTCAGTCCATCTAGAAAGGGTTAACTATACGAAATTACTGAATACTAAGTTCACGTTAAGTTGACAGAGTGTACTTACCTAACAAATTAATAATACCATCATTGTAACATGCAAATAATCGGATCAAATCTTTAAACAAAAGTAGAAAACAAGCATTGATAACTCCATTGGTCAATTCATTAGGAGTGCACTGTAAAAAGAAAAGAAAAGCATTCTTTAAACAATACAATTTGAAAAGTTCAAATTCAATCAGAGTTATCAATTTTGTGCTTGTAACCTCCAAGCATTGAAAGCAAATAAGCAAACTGCTGAAAAAGTAAGTTGCAAAATATTTATTAAAAATGTACACTTTGTATAAATATCATGGATCTGTATTGAAATTTCCTTCAAATACATTATATCATTTTTCAATAAACCTGATTTTATCAATATGGTGCATATGGTTTCCTAAAGATAAGGTAAACTCATGAGATTTGTTTCATTATCTGGTTGTACATTTTGCATCAGCCATGATTTTTCATAGAATAGACTAATTTATAAGAGTCTCAAGAACCAAGCATATTGCAACAATTGTCAATCAAGAAAAAGAAAAAAGATCAGTTTCAAAGATTTCATAGTCAACAAATATTTTTCCTTTCCTGATTAGTTTTGATAATGGAGATTTTTATATCAGCTTTATTCTAATGTAGTACATTTCCTCATTTTTATCAATGCTTTTGTAAGAAACAAGCTCAGATATATAATTAACCATTTAAAAAAAAAAAAACCCAAAAAAACTCATTGAATTTATATATGACCTTGACGCCATTATACTTAAACTAACGTTGCTAAGCAAGTTTATAAATAAAATCACACTAATAAAAGTGACAATATTTCTTGAGCATGTACTTTCAAAAGAAATAGTGTTATATGAGAGGGTATTGAAAAGTTCTTAGTCCAGCAACTTTTCAGCCCATTAATAAATTTATTCATTACTTGCAACACCACATTTTAGAGATAAATTTTGAAAATTCCAATTTACAATTAATTCTGAGAACATACTCAGACATATACTCTATAATGGCTAAGAGAAGATAAAATTATATTTAATATTAAAAGTATAATTAATACAATCATCTGACTAAACATGATCTTTTATTAGAAAAGAGTCACTTCACAAATGATTATTCTATGAAGGGGTGTTGAAAAATTCTGTTAGTTGTCACTGTAGATTGAAAGTGTTCCTTTATATTATGAAGTATCAATTTCCATGATCACTACTTATTTCAGTGTTTGTTTCAGATCACTAACAGAATCATGTCAAGGGAAAGTGTGGGATTTTCAAGTGATGAACTTTGGAATGTCATGAAGTTCCTGTTTCTGCAGAAGAAAATTCCAAGAGAAATCTCTGAGTGTATGATGCAAACATTGCTTTGATTTGTTTTATGTCATATCAAACGATTGGAAATTTAATATTCTTCTAAATAAAATCTTGTATTTAAACCGTCAAAAAAAAAAAAATTATTTTACATACTAAGACTGCTGTTATGATCATATTTTTTCTTTAAAATTTTTAAATCAGTTTAATTTCCTTTAGAAAGTGGAATATCTAAAATGAATCAGTATTTTGAAAAATGTCTTTCAAGTTTGTTGTTTGGTAGTATTTTAAGCATATTGAATTAAAATTGCTGCAGTTTGTCAGTATGTCTTTTATGGTGAATGGCTCTTAGCATGCTACACATACTTCTTCCTTTTTTTAGAAAATTCAAATGGATTATGGTAGGGTGTCCATTATGGAGCCTGGACATAATCACTTCTAGTTTGGTGTTTCTGATATCATTTTTCTATAGCTGGTTTAATTTTAAACAGTTTATTTTTCAGGTAGGAGTTCCATAGGTTCTGCCACTACTCTCTAATACATTTGTTTGTTTGTTTCAGGTCTGCATATGGGATTTTTGTATCTTAGATATCTGATGTGTTCCTAATAGCAGATGCCTTTCTAAAAACATTGGATGGCAAGTTTGCATCATACTCAGCTGAAAAGAAATGATGTCCAAAATGCATCAGTCTGGGAAAGTTTCAACAATGTCACTTAATGAAATTGATGATCATGACTTAATTTTGGTTGATTGACAAGTCTCATCCAAAAGAATTGCAGAAACAGAAATATTCAAGAAACTTATTAGGTTTAAAAATTCCTGAGCAGCTTGGTATGCGGAAGCTGTTAGCGAAATGGTTGCCAAAATATTTGCATACCAATCAGAAACAATATCAAGTAGACATCTTGAAATTGATTCTGCAGTATTTTTAGCCATCATGATAATGATCTTGAAATGATTTGCCACTATTGATGAAAACACTGTTACACCATTATGATCCAGAGACCAATAAAAGTATGCAATGGTGGTACTTGAATTTTCCATGATAGTAGAAATTCAAGCCCCAAAAGTTAGCAGGATGGTTCATTACCAGAGATTTTAGTGAGGTATAACAAAGGTATTTTGATGATTGTCTTCAGAAAAACCTAACAGATAATGCAAAACAGGCCAATTAAAAGAGGTATTGAAGAAAAGTGGTCTCCGTTTGCACGACAATGCTCCTGTTCAAAGAGCTGGCAAGACAATGCAGGATTTGGGTTTTGAGTGCATAGAACACCCGCCCTATTCACCTGATCTTTTTCAATCTATTTCCTGCTTACAAACCTTAAAAGGAATTTGAAAAGAAGGAAACTTTCAAATAATTCTAAGGTGAAATCAGGAGAACAGTAGCATTTCACCAAAAGATAAAATATCAGAAGTCTTTTTTGGAAAGGTTAAAGATTCTTGAGAAACAATGTACAAAGTGTTTAATTTTGAGCTGAATATGCAAAATAGCACGTGCATTTCATGGTTCTAGACCAAGAAATTTTCAGCACCACCAGGCAGAAAAACAGAATATACTTTTACCTTTAAAACAATTATGATCTTAAAAATAAATCAATTATAAACATTCTAACCATAATAAATGTTTAAATGTAATACATACATCAAATTCAAGAAGGGCATCCATCTGTTTTTGCAACACAGGTAATGTTTTAAGTAGCTGAAATAAAAATTTATTTGTAATATTCAACAACAATAAATGCCTCTCAATATTTAACACAAAAAAAGGTTCAGTAATGGTGCTGCTAAGCTTAAACAATTTATCCATATTAAATTTTAAAATTTATAAATTAATAATAGTGAAAGCAAAAAATATTCAAATTTTAACTTTAATGTCATTTAAAAAGATTAAGAACAAACGATTAAAAGAATAATGAAATAAGAATGAATCCATGAAATAATTATATTTGGAACAATCTATGAAAATATGCTAAATGAATGAGATAAAACATAGGACATGTGAAAATACTCTTTGCAATGTAAAAAAAATTAGGAATGATAATAAATTATCATTTTTCTAATAAAGAACTTTATAACATTGCTAAATGATAAAGTTAGCAACCATAAGTATTTCTTCTGAATATGATTTGGTTTTTAAAAAAAAATTTTCATCTCACAAAATAATGGTACAAACTAATTTAAGATAACATGGATAATAGAAATCAAAAGTTAGAATTGTTGTTTTTTTTATGGTAGATAATTTAATTTTTCTCTTTTTTAAAGTAGAAAACAATTTTATGTAATATCCCACGGCTTGACTTTTTTTTTCCTCGATTATCAAGCATCAGCATCAAATATCCAATTTGAATAAGGACTTAAGTGATGTTATTATTTACTTTAAGTATGATGCTTTACAAAATTACAAATTCAGAATATGAGAGTTTGATTACCAAGTCAGAAAAATGATAAGTATTTTAATATCAAGTATTGAAATGTATTCTTGTAAAATAACTGTTGTATCAATGTGAATATGATCTACATTAATTAATTCAAGAGTTAACATTTTTATCATTTTTATTTGCTAATTAGTAATTGTCTCTTAGAGTGCCACATAAGGATAAGTTTGTTCAGATATCCATGCATACCAAGTAACCAATATTTTAATCAGTTTTGCTGTTTCTTACAAATAAATTCTACTAGAACATAAAAAATATTTTAAGTAATTAGAGTTTAATTTTAATGCAATACACTAGGAAAGTGTTTCAAACAGAAAATTCAGCATTAATATTCATTAAATTTCATTTGACCTTCTTCTGGGTTTTATCTAAAAGATTGGTTCAAATTGAGAATTTGTGCAAATCATCATCTGTTGGGTAGAATGGTCGTTTATCATTTCCTAGCAATATATAACACACACAAAAAGTCAAAATCATCACCACCAGCACTCAAATATCAGAGTTACAGTTTTACATTAGAGATTCAGTTACACAATGAATTCATGATTCAATAGACTATAAAGTTTGAAATTTTGCAAATGATTGTGTACAATACAGGGTGCAGAGTTAAGCAATTGTTTAAGGTCATTTTGAGGTGATTCACTAAGTTTTTCTGCTTTCTATATGCTGGAAACCATGATTTCTATAAAGTGAGCAAAAGTTCTCCATGTTCTTGAAAAAATAGAGACTGAATACACAATAGAAAATAGATTTTTTTTTTCAATAAAAATAAAACACTGGAAATGTTTGCACATACCAAATAAAAAAAAAATTAAATAACTTTAATAAATTTTTATATTGTTAGATTAGCAATTTTAGGTGCACATACACATATATAAGTGGGCACTGAAGTCAACAGCCAGAAGCGGCAGTGTTTCATGCTGGAATGCAATCATCAGACAGTTGCTTCTGAGCATCGACTTCAATGTCCACTTTTATATTTACATATGCTCTATCCCTGATATTAAGGACCTTAACAAATCAATATAGCATACATTAAAACTATATATATATATATATATATATATATATATATATATATATATATATATATATATATATAGTGTGTGTGTGTGTGTGTGTGTGTGTTTTGCTTAAATTTTGGTATATTTATTGGGGAGGAGTGCTCAATATCAGTGGTTGAGCATTTATAGATATAGACTGCATGTTGGGTGTCAGTTTCACACTTCAATATGATCTCCAAACTTATATATGTGTGTGTGTGTGTGTGTGTGTGTGTGTGTATTTAGGCAGCAATCCCTCATTTATACATGTTTCATTAAAGACGACAGACAAGGTACTGCAATTAAGCTTTTTATTTAATTTTTCTTGTGTTCGAACAAGTGTTATCTTTTCTGGACACAGAGTGAGTAGAAACTGTCCAAATGTTTTGTAATTCCACATGCTTTCGGCTATACTTTCACTTAGAAATATTATAAAAGAAATACACTACTCCAGTTTATCCAAACAAAAAGAATCAAATTAATTATCTACTAAAAAAAAAACCCAAAAATAACTAACCTTATCCTCAAAAATAACAATACACCTGCAAAATTAAAACTACAAAGAACAAACATTATTTACGATTTCAAATGCCCCTTAAGTAATTGTGTTCCTGATCAAACCGAACTCATAAATAATTACATCATTCACACTACTACATGCCTATCCAAATACCTCACATTACACCTATCCAACCACAGCTCCATCAGAACCCATTTAAACACACACACACACAAACAAACTTACCAGACACCATCCAAAACATACTAGTAGAAAATACAAGCATAATAACCTTATCCACATGTTAAAAAAAAAAAAAAAAAAAAAGAGATTAAAAATAATGGGTATGTGATTATTTTTTTACTTAATTGGTGTTGTATTATCTATTTTTATCATCAGGTTTTTGTTGTTTCTTAAATGGTGTTGGGTTTCTATTGGGTGTCATTTAAGCTAGCTCCTGTAGAGGGCTCTTGCTTGGGCTTTCATCACAATAGATAGGGAGAAATAGATGCGATAGGCAACAATAAACTACAAAAGAACTCAAAATTGGTCGCTGCATTTCAGTATTACATTAATATTTAAGCTTACCTTTTAAAAATTCAATGATAATTCTTCTTTAAATACAATTTCATGTATAGTATGTACATCCTTATTTCCCTACAAACAATTAATTTTTACTTCAGGGGTGACTTTCACTGGATTTCACAATTAATTTTGATTATTCCCAAATTTATTTCCAAGTTATAAAAAATTTCTACCATACAAAAAAAAAAAAAAAATTTACTGAAAACAATCACAATAATGAAAACTTGGTAATCCAAAATTTCAAGATTGTGGGTCCAGATCTGGCACGGAATGTTTTTAATTTGCTTATGGAGTCAGCCTGATTCCAAAATGGTATGATATGTTGGGCTACTGCCTCTAGGAGTAAAGTTGAAAAAGTGTGACAGAGTGACACACTGACATTCACATTTATAATATAACATGAAGATTTTCATTTCATCCTCCAATAAAAAAAAAATATTACAATAATAAAATTGAATTTGACTAACAATGGACAGTTATATTTTCAATCACCTAATATAAAGATATTTTTGAAGACTAAAATTACCCTTACCAAATTGTTCATGTAAAATTAAAATAAGCAAACTTGAAATATTAACTCTTTTCACCTACCTTTTCAGCATTCATTGTTCTTAAGGTCCCGTCTTCTTTCCTAAACAGAAGAAAGAAAGAT
Source organism: Acanthosepion esculentum (assembly GCA_964036315.1). NCBI lineage: Eukaryota > Metazoa > Mollusca > Cephalopoda > Sepiida > Sepiidae > Acanthosepion > Acanthosepion esculentum. The sequence continues at coordinate 78,656,525 of OZ038490.1, read as the reverse complement.
TGTACTGATTGGTGGTTAAAGCATGAACTTGGAAATGTACAAGACAAACAAATGTATTCCAAATATTTCAGTACAAGACAGCTTCAGGTACAAACCTAAAATGGCTAACAATACCATTACCAACTATGTGTAAGAAACTTGTATTATTCTGATCCAAAAATAAGTTGATTATTGGAATGCATAAATAAGAGCATGAAGATTATTTTTATAGGTTCTTTGCAAATGTCAAACTAAAGTTGTATATTTGCAAAAGCATTGAAACAATTGCTTTTCTAAAATGATAATTATTATATGTATATACATGTACACAAAAAAAAAAAAACAGACATAAAATTAAGCTTATCCTATAAAATGAAGAAACTTTTATTTAAATGTTCTAAAAAGGAGATATGATTGGCACTGCATAAAGCCAGCCAGCAAGAAAAAAGCTATCAAATTTTATAATAAAAGCAAAAAAGGGCCTTTAAATCTTAAACTCATGAGAATTAAAAGAAAGAAAAAAATCTCTATAGTAAGATCATTGATTTATCAGTGATATTTTTTAACAATAAGAAAAAAAAAAGAAGGGTGATGCAGTATTTGATTTCAGTCTTTATAAGCAGAAATCTAAAAAGCCATTAATTTCCTGCAAGCCTTTAATTAAATTACAATAAGAAAGTGAATAGTGATCTAACAGACTATACAGCTATAATGTAGTTCCCAATGTCTAACCTCCATTTTGATTATATCTTTGTCCTATAACTAATTTTACTAGGCATTTTTTAAAAATTTCAATGTACAAGGATAAAGGGAGCAAAAACCAACATTAAGAACCAAAATAAAAAATAAATTGATTCAAATTTCAAAATATTTTATAATGCATTTTAATAAGAAAAAGTTTGATTATGATGCTTTCATAGCATTCAAGGTTAAGTGTTGATATATAGATTGTTATTCAATGGGAAGTGATCAACTTGGAGTGACTTTTCATAAAAATAGTGTGAAGTGAATTAAAAAGACCTTTAGTTTTATAATAGGGGGCAAGTCAAATATTTTTTGCATCATTTATGGTCAGTAATAAATTGTAAAATAATCTAAAGAAAAATTATTTCTTCATCTCAGCAGACAAAATTGTACACTGATTTAGTAAAGTCTTATAGATGTTTGCATATGATGTTTTTAATACTTTTATGCCTATTTGAAAACAATAATAAATTTGGCTTCTCTCCAGAGAACCCTTTTTGTAATTGGATACAACTTTGAGTCATGAAGATCACTAGAGGAAAGTCGGGGAATATTAATAGTAAAAGAGATGGATTAAAAAGAATTCAAATTTTAATATGCTTATAAAATTGGTTAATGAACTACGATATTTTTTAAAGTGGTGAGGCTTAGAGGAGAGATGCAATCTGAAACCTCTTTAAAATGGTTGAAGGACTGAAGAGGGGGGAAAAAAAAAAAAAAAAAAAAACTTTGGCAGCTTCTTTAAATAACTAAAATATCTTGCTGCTTTTTTCTTACTCTTGAGGAAAATAATTTATGGATATTATGAAATTATTTTTGCTCATAAAATCTTTTGTGTTTTTTATATTTGATGGAAATGATAAATTGAACATATTTTATATTATTCTTCATCATTTTGATACTGGGCTTTATCAGTTAATTACTTTTATAATCTTTGTATGTATGTGTGCACATGCACACACATAACTAAAAGTTGGAATAATTTCTACAGGGAGTATAGTTGCAGGACATGCCTGAAGTTTCAGAACTGTTGAAATTCTTTTTTGTGTCTTTTCTTATGTATTGAGATTCACATCCAGAAATACCAGAGGTCTAAATCAAATTTAATATAGGAACCTTTGATCTCAAAAGAATTAATCTGTGGTGACCTCAATATGTACTTAGTCCACCTTAAAAGATACTAAAGTTAGTTTTGTACTCATTTTCACCTCAGAATATAAAAAAAAACAAGGAACCCCAATGGATGTTGGTGGGTGTACCAGTATTAACAAAAAATCAAAACCAGCTATACAGACACAAGACAATTGGATAACAGGAAGTTATATAAATACCCACCCTATGAGGGGAAAAAGGCAGAATCTTTAACATCCTTGCAAGAAGATCAAAGCTCCAAAGAAACATACAAAACCTCGTACATTCGATTCAGTCAATGGTAATTTGACAGAGTCCAAAAATGAATAAGCTTTTATTTTACATATTAAAAAATTTAGTCTTATAGTCTTCTTGAGAGAATTAGAAATCTTATCAAGATTCATTATTGGCAGCCACAATCTTAACAACATAAGATATGCAGATGACACTTTGCTGATAGCAGACATAGTAAGAAAATTACAGGAATTCTTACAGAAGGTAGTAAAGGATAACAAGATGAAAGGACTAAGCATCAATTGTAAAAAGACAATGTATGGTTGTCAGCAAAAGGAACAGCCCAAAATACAAATTACACATTGGAGACAGCAAAATCAAACAAGTATAATTATTTAAATATCTAGTAAGTTTTAACAGAGGAAGGAAAATGCAGCACTGAAATCAGAAATCACATTGGAATAGCAAAAGTGGCCTTTCAAAATTTAAGCAGAGTATTATGAAACAAGAAAATTTAAATTAGAAAAAAAGAAGAGAGTAATGGACTGTTATGTAATATTGGTTCTCCTATATGGCAGTGAACACTGGAAGATGATACTTGAGTCAACAAAAATGTGGTATTGCAGAAGGATGCTAAGAATAACAAGGACTGAACATGTAACCAATGAGTTTTATGAAAAATAGAAACAAAAATTTATACTTAGGATCAGAAAGAGTTGAAATTTATAGGGCACATAATGAAGAAAGAGGGCTTAGAAAATTTGCCACTCACATGACATATAGCAAACAAAAAGGGCAAGAGGAAAGCAGCACATAACCTACTTAATGAGTTTGTGCAAATGTTTAGTAGAACAGGGATTAGAGAGATAGCAAGAAGACAAGCCATATTTAGAGTTACAATGAACAGGAAATTGTGGAGAGCCATGATTGTCAACATCCTAAAGAGACACAGCACATAAAAGACTTTTATCAGACATTGCTAACATAACACTACACTTAATCAAAACTGAAATCAGGTTTGGTTGATCATATATAGAAGGAAAAGAGTGATCATCAACCCCTGTTAATTAAGCCAAGATAATAGAACAATACTAAAGAATAAGACAACTGAAAGAACCAGTGCACATGTTAGGCACTGACAACCTTCTCAGTAGACCTAGCATAAAGATGAATATCATCTATAAGACTTTACGGCTAAGGACACAAAAGAAAAAAAAAAATCACTACTGAATACAAAGATTAGATTTAAGGCACTATAATTTCTTCACATGATTATCCAAAAGATACACAAATTAAAGCATGGGTTCAATCTCTAATGATGTTGAAAAGTCACATACTCCAGTTTAGTGGCATAAATAGACAAGCAGCACAAAGGTGAATAAGGTTGGTGATTATGAACTGATATGAAATATCACGTAAGCATGGAAAGTGGAATAACAAGCAATCGTATTGATTGGATGAAGGATTTGGTTCAAAATTGCAAGAAGGTTACCAAGTGTGAAGACACACTTGAAGAAGGCCAGAGGAGAAGGAATATATTCAGGATAGATCCTTTTTTTTATTTTTGGGAAGCAGCTTTTCAAGGAACAATTTCATATAATTGTAAATAGATTTATTTATTAGGTGTAAGAAACTATCAACAAATGCAAAGAGGTTTTCAAGATACAGCAATTTGATTAAAGTTTTTTGTTTGTTTTTTTTTTTTAATGTTCTCCAAGATTGTACATTCAGTATACAGAAGATTATTTGAAACATAAAAGTTTTTTTTCTCTTGATATTTAAAAAAAAAAAAAAGAATTGCTGGTTGGCAATAGAATAAAGCTGTTTCATGTTATTTAGAAAGTCTGTGGCCTAATGATAAAAAAGTCATTTTACTCAACAGTATTTGTTTTTCAATATTTTGTCAATACAATTAATGGTTAAAATTAGGTACATATATTGAAAAATGAAAATTTAATATCAATATTCTACTAATTTACTCAGGATGAAGGATGTTGACTCAAAAAAAAAAAAAAATTTTTTTTTCTAAATTAAGTACCTATGTTGATATGAACAAAATTCATAACTCGTACTTGTCAAAAATGATGGAATTCAATACATAAGCAAGCACTTCTGCCTGATATCAAAGCACTAGGAAATGTGCCACACACAATTTGTGTTTTTATACACAAACACACATACAATATAAATAATTTCTCAATTGAAACGTAATTTCAATTAAATACAGATTATCATCGATTTTTTTTTAACAGTGCTCAATATCCTGAGAATAGAGCCACATATAGTGTACAGTTTGATCTTTTTCATCTGACAGTCAGTGGTCCAGCAACTTCCATGTTCAGGCAATTTTTGAATCAGTTACCATTAGTTCATTGAACAGCTATGAGGGCAGCGCCCCATGTTGTCTACAACTTTATGCAGCCACCGACTGCAGTAGAGTGATTTGGTGATACAGTATTACCCATTTCGTATATAGCTGCATATTTATCCATTCAGGATGGTTAAATATATATTATTTTTTAAGCCTTTGTATGGCATGAAACAATAAAACCTTGTTTGGAAACATAAATGATTTTTTTCCTGTTTTAAGCTTTGTTTTACCTTTTATAACACAGCAATATATGGAATAAGCTGGCAAGATTATGTGTATATAGTGTTTTTTAGGAGTGATTTGTTATATGGCAGTGGCCTGGTCTTAAGAGTTCTGGATTAAAGACGTAAGACTGTAATATGTTTGATAGATCATAAAATGCTATTTAAGTGTTTGATGATCTATCGAAGAATAGATGGATTATATCATGCTCAATTATATCAGAAAACTTTTACTAACATGTATGCTTGTCACATTTTTTACATGAACTTAAAAACATAATATTACACTGTGTATGTGCACATATATAGTACATACACACACTTTGCATTTTATGTGTAGATATATAAACTTAAAATTGGCTCAGCATTAAATCAAATGTTGAGTGATCACTTCCATCTGATAGTGTAATCTTCAACAAAAATTTAATATAGAAAGCATTCTAATCATTTCAACATCTAAAGTCTTTATAATGCAATTTGTTTATATAACCTATGATATCATGGGTAGGGTTAAAAAATATCAAAGCTTTTACTCACTCTGATCACATAAACAGTAACAGCAAATTCTGGTAGTAGAAGAATAAAAAATGAATAAGACAATGTTTGCATTTTAGTACAGACTATTTGAACCAGCTATACAGAGGCACGGTTTTGATTTTTCTTATAACCACTACTTCCTCAATACAACTGCCTAATTTTAGTTTTTTCATTAACAAGCTAAAAAACAAATGAAATAAAAATTTAAAATTTTTTCACCTAAACTTTGAGCAAATTTCAACACTTAATTATGTTGTGTATTGAAAGTCAAGAAAGAAAAAAAGAAGAGAAATGGATTGTCAGTGGTCAATATTTTTGATTGATTAATTCATCAACCCTTTGTTGGTTATTTAAAGCCAAAACATTTTTTGGGACTGTAAGAATAATTCTGTTTTTGTAAGTGAAGATTGTATTAACAATTTTTTGAGAATAACAAAGATTTTTTCCAGATATAAGTCCTACTATTTAACTCATAGCTGGGGAGGAAATGGATTCATACTTTCTCAAGAGTATTTATAACAAACTTGATTGGAATTTGAAATCAACTGATTTCTCATTCAGAGCTGTTATCTATATATTAACCATGCTCTCATCCCAGTGGTTAGATATTGAGGCACTTATTACTAACAGAATAGAGCTACTACACTGACATGCAAAACGTTTGGGCCACCTTGGTAAATTAAATACTTTTGTTAATTTTACGCCCAAAATTGAGAGTGATTAGCAGTATGCTTTTCTCAGTACATTTTTCATGGTCTTTGAGGGACAAAAAATGTTATTCTATTTTTGTTAATGCTATCTGGTGGATGAGAAAGCAAATTAAGAGTGATGCCGAAAAAAAGACCATGCAAAAATACTAGACCACCAGCAAAAATTTCACCTTTCAGCTCTTAAAAAAGAATTTTTATTTAAAAGAAAAAAAAAAAAAAAAAAAAAGATCTTTATTATTACAAAATGTCAATGTATGGAGTGAGTAATTAGTGTTGCTGCCTTTGGCTTGGATAATTGCCTGAATTCAATGGGACATTTATTGAAACAAGGTCCAGATTTTCTTGTCAGGAATTTTTTCCACTTTTTTTTTTTCAGCAATTCCAAAGCTCTTGGAGATTGTGTGTTTTTTTGTGGGAACACTAGTATCTTTAGTTCCCACCACAATGGTTCAATTATATTGAGATCAGGATTTTGTGTTGGTCAGTCTTCTAAACATTGGACATTTTCATCCACAAGAAACCTTTTTATTGCACATAATGTGTAGTTAGGAGCATTGGCATACTGAAGAATTTTAGCATCTTCATAGTTTGGCAGAAGATTAGACCGTAGTTAATATACATTTGCTGTTTAGGTTTCCATCGACTTTTACCAATTTTTTTCTACCATCACTTTTATTGCAAACCCACACCATTATGAGTTCACCATCAAATCTTATCTTTGTGGTGTATCTTTCATTGTTTCTTTCTACCACTGGTCTTTTATATATATTCTCTTGCATTAGAAAGTAACTATTTTGCATTCATCACTGAAAATTACTTTTTGCCATTTTCCAGTATCCCAGGTTAAATGTGCTTTTGAACAATTCAAGCTTCTGTTGTGATGTTTTTAGTTAAGGTTTTTTTTGTTGCTATATGTCTGTTCAAGTTGTTTTTTAGTAATACTCTGTGTACTGTGTCAACTTTAACATCACTGTTAAGACTGCATTCAATGCTAACTCGTCTGGCTGTTAATTTTGGATTGCCTACCGAGACTCTCACAATCCTTTCATCTAGTTTTTCTAACTTTTGTGGTATTATGGTTTTTGCACTTAAAACACTTCCAGTAATAGCAAACATCAATCTTTTACAGTGATTATAGTTCAAATCAATATTTTTCTTGTGTGTTGAATACTTTCATTATGATTGGGATATAACATCATCCTAATTCTTATATGGTATATATATAAATGGAGGAGAACAGCCAAGTAATGGAGAGCATTAGACTTTAATTCTTGCTTTGGGGTGAAGATACATTTTGCATCAAAAGCAGAGGTTGAAGCTGACAGTAAACAAGAGTGAAAATGCAAATCAGCTATGTGTAACATAAAGTGAACTGGAGTAACCACAAAAAAAAAGAAAAAAGAAGAACAGGAAAAAGGAGAAAGAGAAAAAAGGAGAAAGAGAAAAAAGGAGAAAGAGAAAAAAGGAGAAAGAGAAAAAAGGAGAAAGAGAAAAAAGGAGAAAGAGAAAAAAGGAGAAAGAGAAAAAAGGAGAAAGAGAAAAAAGGAGAAAGAGAAAAAAGGAGAAAGAGAAAAAAGGAGAAAGAGAAAAAAGGAGAAAGAGAAAAAAGGAGAAAGAGAAAAAAGGAGAAAGAGAAAAAAGGAGAAAGAGAAAAAAGGAGAAAGAGAAAAAAGGAGAAAGAGAAAAAAGGAGAAAGAGAAAAAAGGAGAAAGAGAAAAAAGGAGAAAGAGAAAAAAGGAGAAAGAGAAAAAAGGAGAAAGAGAAAAAAGGAGAAAGAGAAAAAAGGAGAAAGAGAAAAAAGGAGAAAGAGAAAAAAGGAGAAAGAGAAAAAAGGAGAAAGAGAAAAAAGGAGAAAGAGAAAAAAGGAGAAAGAGAAAAAAGGAGAAAGAGAAAAAAGGAGAAAGAGAAAAAAGGAGAAAGAGAAAAAAGGAGAAAGAGAAAAAAGGAGAAAGAGAAAAAAGGAGAAAGAGAAAAAAGGAGAAAGAGAAAAAAGGAGAAAGAGAAAAAAGGAGAAAGAGAAAAAAGGAGAAAGAGAAAAAAGGAGAAAGAGAAAAAAGGAGAAAGAGAAAAAAGGAGAAAGAGAAAAAAGGAGAAAGAGAAAAAAGGAGAAAGAGAAAAAAGGAGAAAGAGAAAAAAGGAGAAAGAGAAAAAAGGAGAAAGAGAAAAAAGGAGAAAGAGAAAAAAGGAGAAAGAGAAAAAAGGAGAAAGAGAAAAAAGGAGAAAGAGAAAAAAGGAGAAAGAGAAAAAAGGAGAAAGAGAAAAAAGGAGAAAGAGAAAAAAGGAGAAAGAGAAAAAAGGAGAAAGAGAAAAAAGGAGAAAGAGAAAAAAGGAGAAAGAGAAAAAAGGAGAAAGAGAAAAAAGGAGAAAGAGAAAAAAGGAGAAAGAGAAAAAAGGAGAAAGAGAAAAAAGGAGAAAGAGAAAAAAGGAGAAAGAGAAAAAAGGAGAAAGAGAAAAAAGGAGAAAGAGAAAAAAGGAGAAAGAGAAAAAAGGAGAAAGAGAAAAAAGGAGAAAGAGAAAAAAGGAGAAAGAGAAAAAAGGAGAAAGAGAAAAAAGGAGAAAGAGAAAAAAGGAGAAAGAGAAAAAAGGAGAAAGAGAAAAAAGGAGAAAGAGAAAAAAGGAGAAAGAGAAAAAAGGAGAAAGAGAAAAAAGGAGAAAGAGAAAAAAGGAGAAAGAGAAAAAAGGAGAAAGAGAAAAAAGGAGAAAGAGAAAAAAGGAGAAAGAGAAAAAAGGAGAAAGAGAAAAAAGGAGAAAGAGAAAAAAGGAGAAAGAGAAAAAAGGAGAAAGAGAAAAAAGGAGAAAGAGAAAAAAGGAGAAAGAGAAAAAAGGAGAAAGAGAAAAAAGGAGAAAGAGAAAAAAGGAGAAAGAGAAAAAAGGAGAAAGAGAAAAAAGGAGAAAGAGAAAAAAGGAGAAAGAGAAAAAAGGAGAAAGAGAAAAAAGGAGAAAGAGAAAAAAGGAGAAAGAGAAAAAAGGAGAAAGAGAAAAAAGGAGAAAGAGAAAAAAGGAGAAAGAGAAAAAAGGAGAAAGAGAAAAAAGGAGAAAGAGAAAAAAGGAGAAAGAGAAAAAAGGAGAAAGAGAAAAAAGGAGAAAGAGAAAAAAGGAGAAAGAGAAAAAAGGAGAAAGAGAAAAAAGGAGAAAGAGAAAAAAGGAGAAAGAGAAAAAAGGAGAAAGAGAAAAAAGGAGAAAGAGAAAAAAGGAGAAAGAGAAAAAAGGAGAAAGAGAAAAAAGGAGAAAGAGAAAAAAGGAGAAAGAGAAAAAAGGAGAAAGAGAAAAAAGGAGAAAGAGAAAAAAGGAGAAAGAGAAAAAAGGAGAAAGAGAAAAAAGGAGAAAGAGAAAAAAGGAGAAAGAGAAAAAAGGAGAAAGAGAAAAAAGGAGAAAGAGAAAAAAGGAGAAAGAGAAAAAAGGAGAAAGAGAAAAAAGGAGAAAGAGAAAAAAGGAGAAAGAGAAAAAAGGAGAAAGAGAAAAAAGGAGAAAGAGAAAAAAGGAGAAAGAGAAAAAAGGAGAAAGAGAAAAAAGGAGAAAGAGAAAAAAGGAGAAAGAGAAAAAAGGAGAAAGAGAAAAAAGGAGAAAGAGAAAAAAGGAGAGAGAAAAAAGGAGAAAGAGAAAAAAGGAGAAAGAGAAAAAAGGAGAAAGAGAAAAAAGGAGAAAGAGAAAAAAGGAGAAAGAGAAAAAAGGAGAAAGAGAAAAAAGGAGAGAGAGAAAAAAGGAGAGAGAAAAAAAGGAGAAAGAGAAAAAAGGAGAAAGAGAAAAAAGGAGAAAGAGAAAAAAGGAGAAAGAGAAAAAAGGAGAAAGAGAAAAAAGGAGAAAGAGAAAAAAGGAGAAAGAGAAAAAAGGAGAAAGAGAAAAAAGGAGAAAGAGAAAAGGAGAAAGAAAAAAGGAGAAAGAAAAAAGGAGAAAGAAAAAAGGAGAAAGAAAAAAGGAGAAAGAAAAAAGAAGAAAGAAAAGAAGAAAAAAAAAGAAGAAAAAAAAAGAAAGAAAGAAAGAAAAAAGTCCTTTATTATTTAGTAACAACAAAAAACACAAAATTATATAACAATCACTCAACCAAATTTATCCCAATATAAAATAAAACAGCAGAGATAACATTTTGTTAAAAGGAGATTGTTTTATCAATTCATCAGCAAATATTTGCTAATCAGATTTTAAATACTGGATTTTATTGACATTAACTCTAAACCAAAATCAAAATTCAGAAATACTAGCAAAGCTGACAGGTATTTAAAAAATTTTGATAGCTTATGCTAAATTAGAAAAACGAAATAAAAAATGAAATTTTAAGATTATTCTATTTATTACATAATAAAGGTATGTATCATTTAAAAATACCTAAACAAAATTTTCATCATTGAAACAATATGTTGCAAAGAAATGCTTAATCAATAAGATTTCAACTGAACTGTTTATTTTAAATACTTCAAGAAAACAGATTTCTTACAAAAATACTTTAATGTCTTCCATCAGACATTCACATAATTTTGTATTTATTTTATTAATGAGTTCACAGGACGTAATAATCAATATTTTTACTTTGTTTTAAAAATGGGAAGTAATCATTTTTAAAAGGTACAATATAAAATAAGTCCAAACTTATTACGCAAACAACTGATATTATCTATAGAAATTTTGAGATTTTCTTGGAGGTATATATACCACAACCAAAAGTGTAGAAAAAAAAAATTTTCCTTATTTAAAATTTAAGAGAAATGGTTTTGTCAAAAAGAAACTAAATCATTTTTTTCTCTTTGCAGTTCAAAACCATTTTTCTAGTTTGCAGGTAAAAATTTGAACATAAATTGTCTGATGTCATCTGAGAGTTCATAAAGCATTATCAAAGGATTTTTTGCTATCCAAATACATACACACATTACATAAAGATATATATATATGCTCTATCTCTGATATTGAGTACTTTATCCCATAAATATAGCATATAGCACACATTAAAACTATATTTCTTCATATATATATATATATATATATATATATATATATATATATTTATATTAGTTTTGGGGTAGCAATCCTGCTTTTATACAAGTTTCATTAAAGATCATTAGTGAGGTACTGTGATTAAGCTTTTTATTTAATCTTTCTTGTACTCATATAAGTGTTTTCTTTTCTGGACATAAAGTGCATGAATAAATTCCCCAAATATTCTGCATATCTGAGCACTTTTGGCTATTCTTTTAGCCATTATCGAGGATGATTTTATTTTTTAAATTATTTTTAAAAACAAAGCTACAAGTATTTTAAATTGCACACGGAATTTATGGGCACCCTGAGACAAGAAAAGGATAAATAATCACAACATTCTACACTTGCGTGCACACACAGACATATATATATATATATATATATATATATATATATATATATATATACACACACTAGATATGATGATAAACTACATCCGACAGCAAGGCCTCTGATTGGAAGATTTTGAAGAGCATGAAAACACCTATTAATTGCTGTTGTTCCCAGGTCCACCTTGATCTGGGATGGTAGCACCTGTTAGAGTCCCCCCAACTATGGGCAAATAGTTAATCCCTAAAAACTGAGGGCAAAACACTATTAAAGTATAAAAATACATTTTCATAGTAAAAAAATTTACCAGCAATGCGTTTTTGAAAAAGAAATTAGTAAGGTTCCCAAGAAAATTAAATTTCAGCATTAAATGATCCATAAGGAATTGATCTGCCTCTAAAGAAACAAATTATATATATATATATATATATATATATACACACACACAATGAAGGAAAAAAAAATCAGCCTTATACCAATAGTAAATGCATAAATTATTGTTTAACTTAATATGAAATATGAAAATAATTGCTAATCCCCCTCCCCCACCTGAAGTGTGGACAAGGCAATTACTAAAAGGGTCCATCTATGAAACTCTGGAGTTAGAGTGCTGAATATAACATTAATCAGCTAAGTGACAAATTTCATATTTGTATTAATCATATATAATTTCTATAAACATAAAGATACATGTGCTTCATTAGACATCCCCTTTTTTTTTCAGTTTAATTGAGAGTCCTTAATGAAGAAAATATGCCCTTCAGCAGGGTTCAAATTTGTGTCCCTCCAAACAAGTATGTTTTAGATCACTTAGCCATGAAAGACTTCACAGCAAAGCAAAGTTCAGTTTACCCTTTTTAAGAAATGCGCATCTCTTGCTAGGACTCTTCGAAGCTCATACCTGCTCACTTTATTTTCATATCCAAAAAGTAATTTCTAAGGAATTAATGGATTTTAATTATAATCCAATATTATTTTTTATGCCAAGTGTATTTATAAGATTTTTGTAATGTCTAACTTTTTGTTATATTAGTTATCTCCCTTGCACTGGCAACTCCAAGCAACAATGTTTTTATGACAACGGTGGACTATTTCAAATATTTATGAAATCAGGAGATGAAAAGACCAACTCTGCAAATAGAGCATGGGAGTAATAACTGGAAAAAATATTTTTAAAACCATCATATGAAAGCCTAATAAAAGTAGAACTTAAAAACTTGTTGAAATAAGAACTATTATATCAACATTTTGATTTGTTGAATAATGTAAAAAATCTTGTCTAGGTCAAGATTAGAGTGGTAGAAAACAACTTTTTCAAATGCAATTATTTATGCTATGGTAAAGCAATTTAAGAAGTTAATTTGTGCATAGCAATTATTAAATATAACAATCAATTCAGAACTTTGGAAAACTGATAACAGATGTTGATTTAGCTTGTTTTCCCATCTTCATAAAATACAACTGACTTTTTCTTCTTTTTTCTTTAATCATTATGACTTTCTTTATATCTGACTAAAACTATTATGCATGTGCAAAAGTTCACAGCTATTTTATTTTTATTTTTTTAAGAAATAGATACTTGAAAAACAGTTTTTCACTAGAAATTTTTAAAGACACCTAAAGCAAGAACCAAATGCCTAATTCTACATCCAATACATCTATTTTCAAAACAAGCATTTTACACAACTTACCCTCGTTTTATTTTGCAGAAGTCAAATGCCATGAGCCGGTAAGAGACAGCTTTTTCATTCAGGTATTTAGCATACCGTCTGATAAAAGTTGACATATCATAACCTGAAAATATAAAAGAAGAGTTTAAAATCTATACATAATAAAAAAGAGCTAATTCTCTGTTTGTCACACACCATGTGTGACTTTAAATGCATGTATTTATGTAATGTATATGCTTATTTATGCATGTGACTTACATGTGCTTGTATCATCTAATGTATATACAAGTATACACATACAAGTTGACTATGAAATAAGAATGCAATAATACATTTCCTTCCTACTCAGTCTGGACAAACTCTATTCAGGGCTGGGCAATAAAATAAAATTTGAAAGCATCAGGAGGAAGCAAAAAAAACTTAACTGCTAAGATTTAAAAAGGAAAAAAAGATAATTGTAAGATTTTATTGAACTTTTCAGAAATGATTCAGTAATAAACAGAATTACTTCAAGATTTTCTCCTTTTCATTTTGTAGAAATATTTTGGGTCTGTCATTGAATTAAAATACATGCCTACATGCAAACATCCATACATACATACATACACACAATTTGAATGAAATTGAAATGAACATTTGTACTATGAGGACTAATTTACCTGTCTGGCAACAATTCCTGGATAACAGGAAAAGAATATAAGCTGAGATGTGCAGCCCTTTTGAAATCAATTTTTTCATTCCTGTATTTAGATTATTTATTCAAAAATATAATCAAATATTTTAAATGGACAAAATGAAATTGAATCATCTTGCTGTCAGTGAAGTGACAGGCACCAAACTAGTAGGAAGAAAAAATTCTTTAAATTGTATTTTTCTCTTTACTTTTTATCCTGTTAACATTTAGGGGAGTTCCTTTGCTCAGAAAATGAAGTCCCCTACAGAGTTTGCAATCGATCTCTGAATGATAGTTGTGTAGTCATATCCTGCTACAGCAACTGACAACAGGTCTACTGCAGCTGTGGGGGGGGGGCTTTTAAAAATTAATACAGTGAAAATTTGGGTGTAATACTCCTACATAATGCAGTGCTGAAGCTTAAACTCGTAATTAGATTGATATGGGTAGATATTTGAAAAAAAAAAAAAAAAAAAAAAAAGTTTTCTTTGCACAAAACATATCAAAGCTATTATGCTTTAGTTTTTGATAATCAGAAATAGTAGTTAAGAAATATGCAATTCAATGGAAAGTTATAAAAAATAAAAGTAGTGTAATGAAAGAAAAGGTGGAAGTTGATGGTTGCTGTTTATATTCATCAATCAAATATAGAAAAATCTCATTTCACAACACACAAGTTACTGTTGACTCATGTATCGAATGAGTCATCAAGCATATTCACTTGAGCAGAAAACAGATTTTGAACATATACTTTTTTTCTTTCTTTTTCAGCGATCCTGTCAAAGTAAACGATATATGTTTTTATCACTTTTAAAACAAAAAAGTTTACAGAAATTAAGGAAAGTAACGGTTTATTTTTTATTTAGTGTTTATATCAGATCATTTGTCTATTTATCTAGATAATATAGTTGTATATTTTATAGTGAGTTATCTATTATGCTAATCATTTGTTTATTTATATTAATTTGGCATGAATCGCATATGTTAAGATAAATATTTTTTATTACGAAATTTTAATACTTTATGCTTGCTAATTTGTTCATATATTTAGCATAAGTGAATGATCATTATTTAAGGCTCTACATTTTTTAAATTTTATTTTATTTATAATAAAAAGAAAAACATTTTTCATTTTTGGAGCAGTGACGTTTGTAAATCTAACCTATAAGTTTTCACATCTATTTTTATAAGGTTTATTATAACCATTTATTTTTGTTTTAAATTTTACTTTATTTCTTGAATTTATATAACACTATACAGTTGATATAATAATAATAATAATAATAATAATAATAAATAGCATGGGGACATAGAAATAATATTTTTCCGAATTATTATAATATTAATTCATTATGAATATTATTATACTAGCTTAAAAGCTGCCCTATAGGGCAGCATTTAAGCTAGCTCCTGTAGAAGGCTCTTGATTGGGCCTTCATCACAATAGGTAAGGAGTAGTGGATGTGATAGGCAACAATAAACTACAGAAGAACTCAAAATTGATCACTGCATCTCAGTATTGCATTGATATTTAAGCTTACCTTTTTTTAAAAGTTCAATGATAATTCTTCTGCCACCACTTAAAGACAACTTGATGCATGTAGGACCTTACTTTCCATACAAACAATTACAGGTCAGTGCCATTATGCAGTGCACCAATAAACCACAATTTTTCTTAAGCTGCGCATGTGCGATGGACCCCAAAATTTTTTGTCATGTTCATATTAGAATCATAATCATCAGTGGATTCCAATTTGAAACAAATTCAAACTTGATTGTGACATTTTTTAAAGTCTGATTTTTTTCTGTATAATCTTTTTTTTTAAGCAACTCTCTATTACTGACTTTCTTAAATAAAGTGTTATTACAAACTTTATTTTTATTTTCCAATAAATACATGTAAATTTATTAATGATGTTGTTTTGTATTAATTTTGTAAAATTTGTATTGTATCATTACATTTCTAACACTTTCCCCCAGCCCCTCAACCTCCGATGTCTTATTCTCTGGGTTGAGGTGTCTACTCGGTCTTAACCGAACTTAAGGGAGTGACTGTAGGTCCCCTGAGTATCCGTAGATCATTCAACTGGTTCACTGGTTTAATCCTGCTTCCTGCCCACGTTGTGTTTTGTTTGATCCAGAAAGCAGAAGTGATGTTCATCCACTCACGGTTGACTGAAGATGTAAACACGGCTGGAGAGTCTGTGCTAAGAAATTTAGAATGCACAAAAAAAATATATATATCTGCAGAAAGCCGGACAAACAACTATTCAATGGTTGAATTGTTAATGTCTTTTATATAGCAGAAAAGAATAGTATAGAAAAGAAACGGGTTACAGAAAAGTAATTGATGTAAAAACTCATACACTGGATTCTAGACAGAGAGAGAGAGAGTGGGTTATGATTAACTTGTTAAATTGTCTCAGAACGATACATGACTCTTGCGATGGAGAGATAAAGATTTCTGTGTGCGGCTTAAAGTTTATAGTTGCGTTCTTCCTCGGCAGTAGTAACAGTAGTAGTAATCTTTGTGGTAGCAGAAGCAGCGGTACTTATACCAACAGTACATGTTAGCAGACGCTTCGTTCCAATCTGACGTCACTTCTGCTCACCCTCGAGTCTCCAACTCGAATCTCCACTGACTCTCTCTCCCGTCTTTCTCTTCCATCTGCAAGGAGATGGAGAGAATAATTCATCTTGCTCGGGCCAAATTCTCTCTACTTTCTCTCCAAGAATTATCTCCAGTCTCCCGTATATGAACGATGATCAAACAAAACAAAAGAAAATACTTTGTGTAATTTCGTTAAAGGAGAGGGGTGGTTTGTTCGACATTTCCGTTCCCAGTGGTAGTAATAATAGTAGCAGTAGTAGTCTTAGATGTTGGAGGAGTAATTCGCTTCTTCACTCTTATATCAACAGCACATGTTAGCGGGCATTTTGTTCCAATCTCTGATGTCACTTTCGTACTTCTGTGAGCCTTCAGTTCAACTCTGCTCACTTTCAATCTCCAACGTCTCTCCACCCAGCTTGACTGCACTCGAAGATAGACGAGCCAAAAACTAACACTTTTTTCAGCATAATTACATGTTTATATAGATAAACATGGCTGGTCATAATCGACTCTTGGCCCTACCACTTCGCATGCGATCATCACGAGGTTCTGGCTGCGTCAACCAAAATCATGTGAATTCCAAAGTTCCTCATAGCTTACTAAGTTCTATTAATAATTTTAACCGATAAAAATTATTTCGACCATTTTCCATTGTCTTTCTAATGACCCAATTCAAATGGCCTAGATCAGATTTCCCATCAGTAAACAAAAATGCTCTGATCTAATTTCGCTACTCAGATCCACTCCAATTTCAATAAAAGAAATATACATGTGTGTGTGTTTCCCCGACTCTTCTCTGTCACACATTGCATAGAAACCTGAAGATGTTACTACATTGTATTGTTATATTATTTTTATTAATACATTACACTACAATGTGTTGTAATGTTTTTATTCAAAATCTTAATAAAACTATAAAAATTTATTTATTTATTTTTTTTGTTAAAAATCGAGATTTCCGCCAACTTTTGCTGTCATCGATGATGGATCTATTGACATGGCACTTTATAATTGGAATCATTTTGTTGTGTTTCAAACTTATTCACATTGGTACAGATTTTTATGTGAAATTAAAGGATAGTTTTAATAAATGTTTTTCAAAATTGCTAATTCAACTCTTAGTATTGAATATGCATTTTGCATGCTTAGCCACTGTGTTACCTATTTTCACGGATAACTCCATGGACTTTGTTTTGGTGGCCTAAGCTGGCAATCCTGACATTGTGGCTCACTTTTCATCTAAACTGCAGATAGAAGTTTTGGACCCCAACTACAGCAGTTTATCGGTACCAACCTGTATTTTTCATTTCATCAATGATTTCGCAATTAATTTTGATTATTCCCAAATTTATTTCCAAGTTATAAAAATTCTAATCATACAAAAATTTTTTGTAAAACCATGTAAAAACAAACAAAAAAAAAAATGCCAAAAACAATAGCAACAATGAAAACTTAGGAATCCCAAATTTCAGGATTGCTGGTCTGGATCCAGCCTGGAATGTTTTTAATTTGCTCATGGAGTTGGCCTGATTACAAAATGATATATGTTGGGCTACAGCTTCTTGGAGTAAAGTTGAAAAAGTGTGACACATGCATTTATTATATAGATTTGCTAATTTATTTATACATTGAAATTGACATTTTATTTACACATTGGCATGAATTTTGATTATTTAAGTATCAATGTAACATTTTTAAAGAAGAAAGTATTTTTGAATTTATATGTTAGCATTTACATTCCTAACATTTATTTTTAATAATGATATGTATAACTGATTATTTTCTATTAATCAGATTTAACAAAAAAGAAAAGGCTTATATATATTATTCATTTTATTATTTTATTCCTATTATTATTATTAATAAAATATAATCAGTATATCAGATGACAATTTGTTTATATCCATTAAAATTATAGATTACACACACACACACACACACACATATATTGATTAATATTATATATTGTCAGATGAATCTTTACTTTGGAATACCTTAAAGTATGACTTTTTTGTGAAAGTTTTTAATGAATATAGAAATGAATGAGGTTTTTATGAAGGTGGAATTCCTTAATTTTCTCATTGTCTCTGACATTAAAAAAAATAATTAAAACTTTAATTTTAACTTGAATCTTATACTTGAAATTCAAGGGATCTACTTTTATGTTAATATTCCTTAGGTAACACCAGAGATAACCATCAGAGAGGTTTTAATAATAATCCCCCTCTTGGCCTGGAAGGAGGCTAGAACCTTGTTCAGCAACCTTCTCAGAGATGGTGTCTTAATAAAAGCACCCAGCCTCCTATGCTGTGAACATGTTAAAAGGAGTAAATAGGTTTGCCTAACACCTGGCTCATTATACTTCCATGTTTATTGAATAGGAGTAGATGTGGTTTACCAGTTTGATTTCATTCCATGGCCATAATGATTTAAACTACTTTAACTTTCTGGTGATCTCACTGATTAGTAGTTGCAACTTTTTATTTAGACTGATAGTTTTCTGGTTGCTGCATCCTGACTGGTAGTAAGGAGCCTGAAACACTTTGGTAGCACTTAGAGAGGTTATATTGTATATCATCGGGGTATTTGCCGTGCCATGCATGGGTAGGTGTCCCTGCATATATTCTGGTAGATAACCCTGAGGCCACATTATGCTTTAGGCTTAGACACCTTCTGAGTGGTTTGTATGTCCATAAACAATGGACAGTGCTAATTAGTTTCGCTTTTTTTTTACCTTAAAAATTAAAATAATTTTCCTATGACATGAGAAATATAAGTCAAGCAGTAAACAAAAACAAAAAAAATTCCCCTACCCTACATCAACCTTTCTTTCTCCAATATTTATTGTACTCATAGCAATTTCTGTAGCATATAATCTTTTCTCTTGAAACATTCCCCAGAATTCTTAGCACTTTGTGAAACTAATTTAAACTCTTCTATCACTACCATTGAATTTTCTGTTCCAGGCTACCTTCCTCTTTGCCAAAAAAATTCTAGGACATATGTATGGCCTTGGTGTTTACATCTTGGAACAACTTCCAATAGCAAGAGAACCATCTCTTTGAGTCTCAGGATGATTCTTTCATGTGCTTTCAACTTTCTTATATTGCATTCTGTTAGCCAATTCATTTTTTTTTTTTATTGCTTCCTTTCTTCTCAGCACATTATTTTCTCTCCACATTCATCTACAATCATCTTTGTGTTTGGTGATTTTAATGTCAAATGGCTTAATAATTCTAATGTTACTGATGTTACCAGTATTCAAACTTCCAATTTTTCCATTGCTCAGTTAAATAGTGAAATTCCCTACTCATTTCTCTCATAATTTTGATCAACATGCTTCTTGATTTGTTAATTACCTCCTCTCCTAGCTTTTGTTGACCATCACAACTCTGTCCTTCTGGCAATTCGGATCATGCTATAGTATCTGTTGATATTTCTTTTGAGTTATCTATTAGACATTAACCACCTATTCACAAGACTTGTTACCCCAACTGGTATTCATTTTGTGATTTTCTTTTTTCCTTGGAGTGAAATTTTAAAACTTCCTATTGAGAATTATGCCACTGAGGTTTCTTCTTGTCTAAAAACCAGCATCTATGTTTTTGTGCCTTCTCATAAATACCAGTTGAAACCACAATTTTCTCCATGGTTCACACCTGCCTGTTCAGCTGCTATCACCCACAGAAATCACTTCTCCAGCTGTACCAGCATGATAGCTCCATTCACAATAGATGCTTCTGTGTCTGCTCGTAATAATTGTAAATATGTGCTCAAAGAGCCTCTGTTTGCTGATAAGATGAGGTACTGTATAACCACTAACAATTTTGGTTCTCTTGACTGCTGGAAACTCTGTAATAGCATGTTAAATAAGAGTAAATCTTCTATCCCTCTTTTCACTCAATATGAGGTGCTCTCATCTACTGCTGATAAAGCAGAAGGTTTTACTTATAAATTCTCTTCCAATTCTACTTTTGACTCACTATGAGTAGCCTGACTTTCCACTTAGAACCTAGTTTCTACTGTGTGATATGCAGATAACTCCATCCCATCATCTCTAAACTGGATTCCCACAAATCTACATGATGGTATTCCTGCAATAGTCCTTAAGAAATGTGCTCTTGCACTAGTTCCTGTTCTTTCTAAAGTCAACAATAAATGCCTTACTGCTTCTTGCTTTCCTGTTTGTTGGAAATCCTCTTCTATAGTTTCAGTCTTTAAGAACTGAGGTAAACTGTCAGATCCTTCCAACTACTGGCCTATTAGCCTTCTACCTCTTTTTGGCAAAGTACTAGAGGCTTTAATCAACTCTAAATTGATTAAGCATCATGAGTCTTCTTTCAGTCAAGCAATACAACTTTTGCTTCTCTAGATCAACCGGTGATGTGTTAATGGTTATTGCTGAAAGAATCTCTCAAACTTAAGAATAGTGAAGCCTAGGCTATTGATTTGGATACTATGAAAGCATTTCACAGGTTTTGGCATGCTGGTCTTCTCCATAAGTTGAAAAGTTATGGCATTTCTAGATGGATTTTTGATCTAATTCAATCTTTCTTGTCAAATCATGACATGAAAACAGTCTTGAATGGCCACTTGTCTAGATCTTTTTGCATTAATGCGGGTGTCCCCCAGGGCTCTATCCTTGGAGCCATGTTATTCCTAATTTTCATCAACGATCTTCCTGATGTCATCAGTTCTCAACTCAGTATCTATGCAGATGAAAACTATTTACTCCTGTCTTAATAGTAAGTCTGATGAGCTTGATACGGTCAAATTGGCAGTTGATCTCAGAAAGGACCTACAATCTGTTGTTCACTGGAGCAAGAAATGACTTCCAAAACAAACACGGCTCTCTTTTAGACATCTTAGAGAACCTTTTTTTAAAAGTAGAATCAGGATTCTTGAGGTACCTGAACACATTTGAAACATTTCCAGTCTTCATGTAGAGGTGCCTTCAGCATCGTTGTAGATGATTTCAGTCCCAGATCCTTGTGCATGACCATTTTGACTGTCTTGGGATCCACTAGCTCAGTACTTATCATGTACATAGATACTGCTTGGTCTTTTGTAATTTTGGACATGAAGACTTAATGAACATCCAATTCTGCTGACAACATCATTGTTTGCCTTCCTTCGGATGCAATTGATCATATTTGTAGTTTTTTTAGAACCATAGCAAGGACACAATAACTATATTAGGGAGGATTGTAAGGTTGATTTGTACAGAAAAGTTTTCACTCTTTATTACTTGTCCTTCTGTGTGATCACGTTCTGTCACATCATCAACAAATAATTGATGATGGATGCAATGACTTTAGTATTGTGCATGAATGACATTTTACTGTCAATCAAAAAATATTTATCATCTGCCACAAGAACTGCAATAACCTATCATAACATCAATATAGTCTCTTTAGTGTCATTAGGCTCACCTGTGAAGAATTGTGATGCAGACTCACCATGCTAGGTATTGCTAATGTGGTTTTTGTAACAACTTGATATTTACAAGATGGAATCACTAGCCCTAGTTGGTGGAGACGAGAACAATTATTAAATTTCCCAAGGGTATTTGGGTGAAAGTGAATAACAAACTTGGCTAGAGTTTGAACTCATAGTGCCAGTTCCCCTGAGTGCTATGTTATGTGTACATCCCAGCATAGCTTCTTAAAGAACTGTCATTGATTTTTGACAAATTTTTCTTTCATCTTATTTCTGTTGCTTTTTATCACAATTCTCAGGCCATTTTGACATTCTGCAAGCAGCATTAACCAGATATGAAATATTAGCTTTTAACAAGATTTAAATTCATATCATTTATCATTGAGCATTTCAGATGGGATACTGCTTTACTGATTAAGCTACAAACACTAAGCAGCAAATGTCATTCAAATTTAGCCAAATAGCTAATTTTCCTAATCCACATTTTACATCCACCACCATATTTATTGTGTAGTAAGAATAGTAGAAAATTGTCTTAAGTTATCTAAGTAACTTAGAGGAAGTACTGTTGTTAATTTTTGACTAGTTTTTCTTTTATCACAAGTGAAGAGAATAGAAAAAAAAGAAAAACACAGTCAAAAATTTAATAATATAATCAACATGTTTTTCTGTGAAACAGCCATCTTTTTAAGGTGGCTGTTTCACAGAAAAACATGTTGATTATATTATTAAATAATAAGTCAGTGAGCATAAAATAGTTTGAACTTGGTTCATGTCCAAATTTGTATGCAATGATAATGGTACATTATTTACATTATTCAAACTATTGTCCTCATCTTTGTTGCCATATTTATTACGTTTTGGCCATTGTATGCTCCGGACTTCTTCAGGTGGCTGGAATGTTGAACTGAACCCTTTATTTCGCTCATTGGTAGACTGTTCTAGTTCCACGTGCCATGTCTAATGTATGTCAGTTATCAGTTATCTCCTGTTAATTTCCCTCTGGAAGTTATCCACTGCCTTAACAGGGTATTGAACTCTTTGGATCCTGTCACTGGATCTAACCAACACCTTTATCCACTGTGGCAGGTGTCCTTGAGGACATCTGTGTATGAATTTCTGGGTATTATAAATCTAATGTCTTCAGCAACCATTTTTACCAGTGCTCATATTGCAATTTTTGCTGTTATCATTGCATGTTTTTACCAGAGCTTATATTGCAACTTTTGTTGTTATTATCGCTTTTCTCTGGCACACCTTACCAGTTCCCATGTTGTATTCATTTCTATGATTGGTCGGCTCAGGAGATTTTTGTGGCCTAGCATATGTGCTGATTCCTTAAGTTTACGAATTTTCCAATGGTGTTCCTTGTCTATGATCTCAACCTGATCCCACAGAGGGCGGTGATCTCCCTTTTCTCTCCATATGTGATCAGCCACACCTGATTTTTCCACTTCCCCTCGTGTTACAGCTTTCTGGTGTTCTTGAAGAACTACCTTAAGGGGGTGGCCTGCCTCCCCTTTATATTTCTTTTTGCAGCTGCACGGGATAGCATACACACAGTCTTTAGTCATGTTCTCCTCTATGGTGGGGTCTTACTTGGGAGAGATATCTGCCGAGTGTCTTCAAGATTTTGAAGGTTGTCCTGATGTTATATGGACCGCAGATCCTTTGTATTTTCTCTGATAACCCCTTCACATAAGGCAGGCAGACTGTTTTCTGAGTGTCATTGTCCTCCTCTTGTACTCAGTTTTTTGGGGCTGCTGCCATGTACCCAGGGTAGTTGTTACGTTGTATGGTACTACTTATACTGACCAATTCTTTATCTAATGTCTCTGGGTCGCCACTTATGACTTTTGCTCAGTGTTGTAAGCAGCGGACGATCCCTTTCTTTACGCTATATGGATGGTGGGAGTTGAAATTGAGGTACTGTCTGGTGAATGTCGGTTTATGGTATATGGATGTCTTGAAACCAAGCTCTGTTCGAGATATTAGAACATCCAGGAATGGAAGTGTGTTGTTACTCTCTTTCTCCATTGTGAACTGTATCGAAGGTCTTATTCAGTTCACATGGTCCAGTAGAACCTGAACATCTTCCTGGTGAAGCCAGAGTATGAAGGTGTCATCTACGTACCTTAACCATATAGTTGGCTTTAGAGATATAGATTCTAATGCCATTTTCTCAAAGTATTCCATGTATATATTCGCCATTGCTGGTGATAATGGAAGCCCTCATCCTGTCGAGATATGTGTGATCCCATTCCGAAGTGTGTTGTTTGTGTACAGAAAGTCAACATCTCCATCAGATTATCTATTGGAATACTGGTCCGTTCTTCTAGGGATGAGTCAGAGGCCAATCTGTCTCTGACTACTGAGAGTGCCTCCTCTGTGGGTACCTTGATGAAGGACACATGGCACAGTGGATAAAAGTGTTGGTTCGATCCAGTGACAGGACCCAAAGAGTGTGAGTTCAATACCCGGTTAAGGCAGTGGAGACCTTTCATAGGGAAATTAACAGGAGATAACTGATAACTGACATCCATTAAACATGGCATGTGGAACTAAAACAGTCTACCCCAGTGAGTGAAATAAAGGGTTCAGTTCGACATTCCAACCACCTGAAGAAGGTTGGAGCGTACAACAGCTGAAACGTTGTAATAAATATGGCAACAAAGATGAGGACAATAGTCCAAATAATGTAAATAATCTACATAGTACCTCATCTCAGAAATATAGACAGATACTGAACAATAATGGTAATATTAGCCATTTCCCTCCAAGGAAACATTTGGCATTCATTGACCAAGCAGCCAGTACTGCTGTCAGTTAAGATTTATAAAATCTTTCTCTTAAAACAATTTTTCAGGGAAATCGTTTTCTCAAGTCCAGTATCTGTTATCACTCTTTCCAGTATTGATTGGGGAGAGTGGCGAGATCCTTTCTAACCTTTTATTTGAAGTAGTGTGGAATATCAGCATCTTGATTATGTCAATTATGTTACAGGTGCTATCCATTTTAGTTGTTGCTGCTGTTGAAAGTCCTCAAATGATGTGGTTTCTGTTATTTGGTACAGTTCTTTGTTTTCAATTCTGTATTGCTAGTCCACAATGTTCAAAGAAGGATGATCTTTTCCAAGATCCTCAGGTTTTACTTTCTCAAAGCCTTTTTTAACCATTGATCTTAGAAAGCATTTGTATACAGCTGACAGTTTAGATATTTCTGAACATGTTTGGCACCATGCATGACATCCTTCTGACAAGGCTATTTAAGAACAGGACTCAAGTTTTTAGATTGATGTTTTGATTTTGTTGCAATTTGCAGTGTTGGGCAAAACTACCTCTGGAGTAGCCTATTCTGTACACTATTTCCATTTCTCCTATACTTGATTTGTTATAACTGATCCATGTATCATTAAAGGGATTAATAATCTTCCCAGAGGTTTATTTTTTAATTTAATACTTTGTACTTACTAGCAATCATAGGACAATCTGAGTATTGTAATAAAAAGTAAGAAATAAAAAAGAATACCAATGAAAAATTAATAATGCAGTTTTAATTTTTTACATAAAAAATTTTGAACATTTCCACCATCCATTTCAAACTTTCAGTGTAATTTTTAAGTCTACATTTTTTTTTAATCATTCCAACCCAAGCAAAGTGATAAAGCCACTAAAATGCAAGAAGTCACTGAGTGTGAAAGAATAGAGGAAAAAAAACATTAAGAAGAGAGAGAGGCCATGAAATGAACAGGAATTAAGAGACAAAAGATAATGATTGAGATTGCATTTAAATTTTTGAAGATCAAAGTTGACTGGAAATCAAGAAACTGAAAGCAAATTCCACAAGTGAGAAGTACAAGACAAGCTGTTAGCATAGGATTTATAATAGTTATATCTAGCAATTTCAACAGTAAAATGATGAAACCTGTTTCCAAGCAACAAATAACAGTTGGATTTTATCATAGAAAAATTCCAATGATTGTGTCTGTAACTGCTGTGCTTGTACGTGTGTGCATACTTATGGCAGCAGTTTTTCATTAATACATGTTTGATTAAATTCCACAGGATTTTAATGTTTTTATGTAACCTTTGTTTTCATACTAATGAACATAGATTAGTGTTGGTAAAAACTGTACAAAATTTACATTTAAGCACTGTTGGCTATTTGTTTAGCCATTAGCAATATTGTATACAAACATATTGAATATATAGAAACAAAAATTGATTTTAGATTTAACTTATTTTTTTTTAAAACGCTTGTTTGTTTCCTTTAATCAAACACACACCAAAGTATAAATCAATATATAAATCATAAATAGCATAATTTAAAAAACATCTTTTGGGTCTACACATATTTCGTCATAGTGTTTGCCTATGCATGAGAAAATTGCATCCTGAAGACGACAATTTGTAGTTGTCGAAAGTACTTGGCATTTGTCTTCCATCTGACAACAACTTGAATATAAGGATCTTATGATTCAATGAATCGATAGTAAGTTAATGCTTCATTAAGTCCTGTTAGCAAAGTGATTTTCGCTATTAATCACATTAACACTGATATATATATATATATATATATATATATATATATAAAAGAATGGGCAAGTATATGTAGGTATATGAGCGAGCGAACAATCGTATACAAATACATATAAATACTCTATAGTCTAAGAAAAAACAGTGCTCAATGTTAAGTAACAGAGTTATTTAATATACATATTAAAAAATATACATAATATCTTACATTAATTGCACAACTCTGAGTTTCATGGTGAAGCAAGTTTCAAGTGCTTTGGCATAAAACTCAGAGTTGTGCAGTTAATGTAAGATATTATGTATATTTCTTTATATCTCATTGGCAATTCCGTGTGGTCAGGCTCAGCCAAGTGAGTCAACATTCAAGTATATCTATTTTAAAGCAACAAAAATCTCTTGGAGTGCATCATTCTCATTCTTGACTTCAGCTGGATCCAAAATGCCTCAAAATATTGGCCAAAATACATTTTATTGCTATTGTTTATAATAAAGAAGAAAGAAAGTAAAAAAAAAGAATGAAATAAAATTAATGCGGTTAGTTGGGCTGCGTAGATCTGATCCCTATCTATCTGAAGACATACTTAATAGGCAATGTATTTCTTGCTTTAATTTTATAAATACTCTTTTAAAAAACTAATGACTTGTATGAGCTGTTTTTCAATGAACACATTTTTATTTTAACTTACATACAGTATAAAGTTTTCTAGTGGAGTGTATTTTTTGAGAAAATTAAATTTAGCCTGACTTAAATTCATCAAAAATCAAAGAGTGGCAGCCTTAACTCTCAACTGGCGGGTTGGGGCGAGGAGTAAGACTAGGTTAGTGTTGAGATGAAATATGATATCAGTCAGCAGTACTGGTCATAAAAGTACAATAAATTAAACTAAAAATTCACAGAGAGATGCATAAACACACTAACATATAGGCATATATACAAACACACTCTACCATCAGTGACTTGATAACCAGGCTACAATACAATAAAAATGGAAAAGAGGCAATAAGCAGACAAATATATCAAAGACTTTGTCTTCACTCTTTTTTCCTTACCGTTATGGTAATTTACCCACGCAAGCATGGACTCTACCAGCTATAAATAGGAGCAGGTACTGCCTTTTGGAGAGAGAAGTTCCCAGTAGTCAGCGCTGACAGTCGGAATGAACATACTTGCTGTAACACTCATTTATATATGTTTGCATTACCGTTTCTGTTAATATATTTATTTAACTCAATTCCTCTTTTTGTGTCTTTATTTCTGACCTTAACAAGGCCACACAACACTTGCATGCATCTAAGTTATACCAATAGTATATTTTTTTAAAGATTGTAATGAGCCCAACAAACATTGATGGCCTAGAGTCACCATTGACTATATATATATATATATATATATATATATATGGGGGGGATACAACAAAGAATGTTTACAATTTTACATTGAAAATGTTAAAAATACAGAGACTATTAAAATTTCTGATGTCCAATGTATTTCAATGCATAACATAACCAAGCTCGTTAAGATTTCTATTACTTTTGTTTTTTTATCACTATTGTTTTAAATATCCCACATTCTAACAACATTAGTTTTGTCAGGAAAAGAGATGGTGTATGATCCTGAATATATATTAAATGTGGAAATTTCTGAAATTAGTGCATTTCCAAAACATTCTTAATAAATTACTATTTTAATTTAAACTGCATTCTTTAAGTTAAAATTAAGGTAAAACCTTTTATGATGAACAATTATAGCTCTACAGAGCAAATGCTTTTAAAAAAAAAAAATAATCATAGGGTGATCATATTTAATTACTAGCAAGAGTTAAAAAAATAAATTAAAAACTTTGTTTACTAAAGTACAATGCAATTCCTTCATTTATCTTAAGAAAAAGCATAAATATATTTTTTATGTAAAGTTTGCTCAGTTAAAAAGAAAAAGGAAATTTGTCATTAAATTTATTGAATATATCATTTTGTTCTATCAGCTGCCATCTTTCACACAACTTTATTAATTCTATCCTTCAAAACATTTACATTCTTTCTCAGCAAAATCCTCTAGGTGCCTTTTGCAGTCTTCCTCAGAATTGAAAATTTTCTTTTTTGTATAAGACTAGAAATGGTAATCTAAAGGTGCAACATTCAGCAGATTGTATGTATTTCCACACCCACTCAAATTTTGGGATACCTTAGGCATCAGGGATTGACAACTATTCCTGATCACCAAAGAAACACATGATCTAGCATTATCCTGATGGAATATTACACTCTTTCTCTTAAGTAATTTATTATTTATTACTGCCTTCAGTTGGTCTAATTGGAAACAATACTTGTTTGAATCAATCATTCTATTCTCCAGGAAAAGCTCACAGGAGACTCCCAGTACCAGAATATACATACATCACTTTTTGCATGAAGACCAGCCTTTGGTATAGTTACTAGTAATTTATTTCACTTAAATCATCTCTTTCATTTCATATTGTTGTAAAGTATCCACTTCTCATTATCTTGCACAATTTGTTTAAAAACAAAACCTTTAAATGATCACCTCTCCACAAATGACTAATATAGTGCAAAGCATTTTCTAGGCTTGATTTGAATATTTTGTTTTGTTAGCAGTCCCCTATGTTGTAGTCTTAAGTAATGACTTCATCTATTTTCAACCTTTAGTAGCTGACCTGACTGCTCATTAAGAAATCTATTGAATCAAACTTCAGAGCAGTTGGGTTTCATTATTCAGAGTATCATCTCTGTGAACTACATATATATTTTTTGCATTTAAGTCCGATTTTTACCTATGTCAAAAATGTTGCTTTTCTTCCATCTTCAATATTATAATCAATAAACAAAAATATAGCAGTTCTGACAAAAAAATGCATGTCGATGTAATAGCTATTACATTACAATCAAAAGTAATCCTACTGAATGAAGTTAGTTAAAACTAAACCATCCTAGAGCCAACAATCAAACAAACTTTGATTAACCCAATATAATGCAAGCTCTACAATGCATTGTGTAAAATGACAGTTTGCACAATGCATATTCTTATTGTAAGAATTTGTTTTTTGGTTGCTTAAGAGAGAGTTAAAGATTTCTGTCACCAAAAAGAATCTGCCAACTGTGGTTACTTTTGATGAAACAAGTACACAAAATATTATCTCTATAAAATTAATTCCCTTATTTTGGCTTTTGATTCTGCTATAAACTTTCTCACACTGTATCAGCATAGTAAAAATAAACAAGTACTTTGTTCTCAGGCTGAGACAAATGCTGTGATATATAAAGATATAGAAAGTGTAAGTGCAAGGCATTGTCCCTAGTGCTGAAAATAGAATTGGAAAAACCATGTTCAAATTCTGGCTGTGTTCACATCACACATGCCAAATGGTATGAATCCAACTTTCACTGTACTATGCCTGAGTAACAGATATTGTGTGGGTGGAGAAATGTCACTTGTTGGCATGATATGACAGAGAAGAACAATCAGGTCAAAGATTCTTCCCTGCTATTGGTATCATATAACCCAATACCACTTGTTACATAATATGTGGAAAGACAATAGATATCAAGTAACTTCCCTTGTTCTTTAAGCTGAGGATTGAAAAAGTTCTATATAACTGGCTGCTTGTTTCCAAGTATACCTATCTACTAGGACAGCTAGCCGATCCCTGTTGCAGGCGCCTGCTCAGGCACATTAGTGTTTGTTCAACACCTACACAGCCTATCTGGGATTTATACTGCAACTATGTTGAGCAGACATTAGTCATAAGTTTTGGGAGAGAGAGAAAAAGAGTACATAATCTGTTGTAACCAACAGTGTGAACAAGGCCAGTACACAAACTGTCAGTCACAATGACTTGTGACTTTGTGCTAGCACAACAATCAAAAAACAATTCCGTCCACAGAAATTTACTCAAAAGGCTTGGATCAATCCATGGTGTGCTTTTCAGGCACTTTGCAAAGGTGTCATGTGCTGGGATTGTTTCTCTAGGCTGAGAACATCAAGAAGTTACCGTCCTAACAAATCAACCACATTGATTTGTCAATAAGTTTCAAGATACAACAGTTGGCTATAGAACCAGAGTTTTTTTTTTATTTTTAATAATCAATAAGACATTAAGAGCTTGTTATATCTTGACCTGTGAGAATGAGAACTGATTTGAAAAGACTTTTTCTTAGTTGTTAGTGCAATACTTTCAAAAGTCACAATATTTTTTTTTCCATGAGTGATTTTTTTTTTCTTTTATGGGTTATTTAAAGCTAAAACATTTTGAATTGTAAGAACAACATTTTTTTTGAAAGTGAATATTGAATTAACAGTTTTTTGGAGATAAGATTTGGACAAGTCCTACTATTTAACTCAGGGGAGTAGAATTATATTTTTCCATGAAGAGAACCGAATAATCATTTGATATAGCTTTATTTAATACAACTTTTTAAAAGAAATTAAAAAGAAATCAAGCAATAAGAATTTTAAATAATCTTTGATGGCAACACTGTTTAACAAGAAAATCCTACCTGCACACACTCAGAGAGTCTATAAATGCACACAGTAAATTCATAGCCTAATTATGAAATAACAATTTATTTATTAAAAACATTTCAGTTCTTTTTTTGCCAATAAACTTAACCCAACTCTCTTCTATTAATCACATTATACAGTAAAAATTTCAAATAAAAATACAGCTAATAACTGTGGCAGCCCACAGACTTATCAACTCGCACACACAAGGCAGTTTTGAAAGTTCTCAGCTCGCACTTCCAAAATAGTATAAAAGTAATAACAGTTCTGAAAGTTTGGTAGATTATATATCTGTATATAAAATACTGTTTAATAAATAAATTTATCATCTACTTAACTATGGATATTCACCAGAAATAAGGTTTAAAGTAATCTTAAACTAAAAAATGCAATAAAACTCTGACATTAATTAGAAAAGCTTTTAATTGCTTTTATAAATAAGATTTATTAAGGACACTATTGTCTTAGGATAAAAATCTTTGATGAATAATGAATTTTTACAAGAATCGTTTTCATTTTTTTTAAATTTTAATTATAATAATATTATTATAAATCATTTAAAATTCTGCATTACTTCAACCCAGTTAGGTTATTAAGTGAAACTATATTTATGAGTCAAAAATTGAAAAGCTCAACAAAAGTTGTTTACCGCTAATAATTTTTTAAAAATAATTTTTTTTTATGTATATAAAATATTATATAACTTACCCTTGTTTGAAAGTATGGTTGACCATACATGACATAATCAGAAAATAAGAGGGATAAATATAGTAAATTTAAAGTCAATATTCCTAAAATTAGATTACAGAGAATATTTTCCAAAATTTTTAAGATCACTGAGTACTTAAAAATTATAGA
This sequence comes from Acanthosepion esculentum, assembly GCA_964036315.1. Lineage (NCBI taxonomy): Eukaryota > Metazoa > Mollusca > Cephalopoda > Sepiida > Sepiidae > Acanthosepion > Acanthosepion esculentum. The sequence goes on along the minus strand of OZ038490.1, from coordinate 78,624,995 downwards.
AAAAAGACGCTCACTCATCATTTTCTTGCATTGTGTTTAACAGATAAAGTTTCATTAAAGGTGATGACAGATTTTATCATTGCTTTTCAAGTGATCTACAAGCAACAGCAATAAGCACGTAATCACTGCTACCATTTGTTTTAAAAATCCATTTTTCTGTTTTTTTAAACTTAAAGTAAATAATATTTTCTTCAAATCAGATTAATTATACTTCAAATCAGCTAATATTCCACAAATGAAGTTTCAGAAAAGTATATTTTATTTTTGGAATATTTGTAAAACTGAGAATTAACTTTTGTTCACAAATGTGTCAAAAATGCCCAATTTTGTGAAAGCGACCAAAAGGTTAATCAATATAATTTCTATTTTAAATACACCAGAGTATTTTGCTTATTGTAAATTTAATCATTTAGCTTTCAATTAAAGCTAAAATGAAAGCTTTAAGAATGTTTTCATTTTTAAAAATTAATTTTAAACCTTAGGTATCGAAAATTCAGACACACACACACACACATATATATATATATATATATATATATATATATATATATATATATGCACAGACTATATATTTATTTATTTATATTGCTCTGTATATAAATCTCACATTATTATACATTGAGCTCTCATCATGCATTTAACTTTTTAATATTTCATATTAAAAAGACCTCCTTGGAATAATCCCTACCACCTACAGATTTGGTATTATTTTTTCTTTTGCCTTCTGATCACTCACCATGGGAGAACTTTTACCGATGATTTATTACACAAACTGCTGATCTGTTGTTTGTCTCTTCAGTCTTATTTATGGATGACGCAATATTTGGAAGAGATAGAATAACAAATTTACACAACCAACATTTCTGGGTAGATCCAAATTCCCATGGTACAATACAGGCTAGACACCAGCATAAGTTTACAATTAATGTGTGAGCTCAAATTGAAGGTGACTGTCTGGTAGGTCCATATGTTCTCCCAGCATGTCATATAAGACATGTCTACAGGGACTTTATTTCGAACACACTCCCAGACCTGCTAGAGGATGTACCTCTGTTAATATGAAGATATGGCTCATGCATGATGAGGCCCAGCATATTTTAGTCACATTGTTTGTGATGCACTGGCTGACATCTACCATAAAAAATGGATACGTAGGAGAGGACTGGTTCTATGGCATGTGCATTCCCTCGACCTCAATTTGTTGGATTTTTATCTGTGGGGTCACCTAAAACAATTGGTTTATGCAACAGACATTAATAATGTAGAGACGCTTCATCAACATGTCATGAGGACCTGCGAAACCATTCAACTCCATGCGCGAGTATTTGAAAGGGTCCACCACTCAATGATCCGACGGGTGCATATGTGTATAGAAGTAATCCGAGGACATTTTGAACATTTGTTATGAGATGAGGTACAATCATGGCCTTTTGGACATATGTTTATATGGACATTTTACCTTGTTTTTAGTAAAAGGAACCCACCTCCAAAGTTTTAAAGTATTTTGGGATTGTGTCTTGGATTGTACATTTAACACCATCTACTGTAAACTTAACTCAAAGACCAGTGATTTGCCTATATATGTTTACATAGACTTTTGTCCTTGTTTTCATATAAGGAACCCACCCACAAAGTTTGTAAAAGTATCTTTGATACACTGTGTGTGTTCGTCACTTCTTTGCAAAAAAGATCATTTTTTTTTTTTTGTTTTTCATTCAGAATTTTATTATTTCCATCATTTATAGCAGAGCATTAGCTCTGCTATGGACCCATAAGTAATTCTTAAGGCCAGCTTCATTTTTACAACCTCTCTTACACACATACCAAACAAGCTGTGTTACCTATGTTAGAAACTTACTTGTTCCTGTGTACAATCATGTGACATCCGAGTCCCACAACAGACTTACAAACCTTGTCACAAAACTTGCAAAAGTAACCTGCAGGTCTTTCTGTTAGTGTTGCCTTCACAGTTGCACCTCACAAGTCTAAAGATAACTCAATACTTGAAGATTCTGATGATGTCAAAAATAGATGGACCCAGTACTATAGAGAGTTTTTACACAATCCATCAATGATGATATTATTAACAACCTACCTCAGCTTGACATCATAAATGAAACGCTGGCTCTCCCTACACTAGAGGGAATCCAGAAAACCATAAAGGATATTAACACTAGGAAAGTACCTGATCTTGATGGCATTCCAATTGAAGCCTTACTTCATGGTGGTACAAAGCTTGCCCAGGAGATCCTTCACTTCATAATTAACATATGGCAAGGTGCCTCCATACATCAGGATTGGGTTGTTGAGATATTAATTTCTCTCTACAAGGGTAAGGGATAAAATTCTGCATAACTGCCTTATAAAATGGATCTGTCCTTTGATAATCTCAAAGTCAGAGTGGATTTAAGTCTGGATGGGGAACTAAGGACATGATATTTTCAGCTTGTCAATTGCAAGAGAAGTACATTGAACATAGTGTTCCCCTGTATCAAGTGTTTGCCAACTTAAAGGCCTTTGATACCATTAATAGAAATGCCCAGTGGATCATTTTAGGCAACTTGGGATGTCCACTAGAGTTGGAATGTTTCAAGAACTGCACAGTAATATGAAGGACTGACATAACTATAATGGTAAACTATCAGAGCCTTTTCCAACCGAAAATAGTGTAAAACAAGGTGATATTCCAACTCTTACTCTCTTTACCATCCATTTTGCTGTAACTTTAATTGAAGCTTTTCAAAACTGATGTTAGCATTTATCTTTGTTTCAGAACAAATGGAAAAGTTTTGATCTGAGACAATCCAATGCCTGATCTAAATTTTTCCAACTGGCTATTCAGGAGTTCCTGTATGCCGGTTATGCTGATCTTGTTGCTCACAGTGAATATGCTATGCAGGTGTGATAACAGACCATTAATCTTGGGGGATTGTACTGCTTTTGGGCTAACCATCAGTTTGAAAAAGACAAAAGTCATGTACACACCTCCACCTGGCCTACCTTACACTGAATCCAACATTCTTGTTAATGGATCCAGGCTGGAGGTAGATGACACTTTTGTATACTTAGGCAGTGCACTCTCTAGAGGTGGTTCACTGGGTGTGGACATGAATTACTGCAATAAACAAGCAAGTCAAGCATTCAGAAAACTTGAAAAGAGAGTCTGGTCATAACATCTCCTTAAGCACAAAGATCAGCATCTATGAAACAGTTATCCCATCCACCCTTTTATATTCTTCTGAAAAATGGACCACCTATTGAAGACATATTAAGGTCTTCAAGCGTTTTCACCATCTGTGCCAGAGACAAATCTTGAACATCAATTAGCAGTCTGGTACACCATATATATATATATATATATATATATGCATGTATATATATATATATATATATATATATATATATATATATATATATATATATATGATGGACTCTCCAGTCGTTTTCGATGTACGAGTGTATTTCAGTTCAGTTTTTATGTTTATGTTTCATGTGAGACAACAATCTTGCACGGAATTTGCAAGCATATCCACATGAAGGGCATACTCAAGGGTTGACCATCATATGGGCTGATGTATTAGCCAGCGAGTTAGTGTTAATTCTTAATTCTTTCAGATGGTTGAGATGATTCTTCTCAAAGTTAGTTATACCTTGGTAGCAGGTATTTCTCCAGTTTGCTCGGTTTTCAACAGCAAGTTCAAACTCCTCTATAGGGATGTTTGCAGTAATAGTATTTAGGTTTATCCTTGAAGAGTAACCAAGGATGGCCTATGTTATGCTTACCATGAAAAAGTTGGCTATATAGGATTTTTGGCAACCGATCATCTTTCCTTTGGATGACATGACCAGCCCATCTGAACTGTGATTACACCAGAAAGGATTCAATACCATCGACACCACACATATATATATATATATATAAAAACAAACACACAACATTTCTCAAACTGAATTTATGAAAGTCCTAGTGGATCATATTGCTAATTGTTTACATTTTTTTTTTTAAATGCAAAAAGAAAAAAATGCTCTTTCTCAAAAAAGTGCATCTGACTATTTTACAATAATTTACAATGGAACTAACATGATTTCCATGCCTGAAAATAACTTTAAAATGACAGTATGTATAGTGTTCTAGTTCATAAAAAAAAACAAAAAAAAAAACACATTGATTTAATAATAAAAAGAAGCTAACTGCATTAGATTTTAGTATTTATTATTTAGGAATAAAGAGAAATACTGATGATTGTAAAAAAAAAAAAAAAAATAAAAAATAATAAAAAAAATTGTTTTCATTTTAGAACTAAGCCAAAACTTAATTTTTGGGTGATCATCTTGCAAATCTTTGTAATTGAAAGTGAATGAATAAAATGTCAATGAACACAGCTCTTTCTTAACTGTGTAATAAAAGCATTGTTAAAGACGGTAATAATAGCAAACAATTAAAAATACAACAGTTTACTACATACATCTCATGGTGAAACATCATTTTAATACTATATAATATACATTATTCATTCAACCCAAGCTACAATTACAGACTAAATTACATTCACTAAAATACTATATACTGACAATAGCTTGACCTAAACAATTTTTTAACAGATTAAATTGCAGAATATAGTATCAGGTAAAAAAAAAAGAAAACAAGCTATTTCTTTATTTTTATTATTTTAACTGATTAAAATAAACTTTATAATAAAATGTAAAGCTAAAGAAGTTATATGACAGAAAAAATTATTATAACATGAATTCAAATATTATGAAAATCAAAGCTCTCTTTTGTGTGTGTGTGTGTGTGTGTGTGTGTGTGTGTGTGTGATAGAGTGATAGATAATAGGCATATATACACATGCACTAGTCATTCTACTATAGATTTTTTTTACTTTAGTAATTAGTACACTCAATTGTCAACAGATTAATTTACTACTGTTTTCAAAATCATTCAAAAGTATCAGTCATGGTTAAATGGTAAAGCATTTGGCCGAGACAAGACAAATTCGACTTCTCAACTTGTCGAGAAGAGTGTGTATGTATGTATGTGTAAATGGCCGATGAGTTTTAAGAGTAAATATTTGTGAGTCCATGCAGAACTGTGGCATACATATCGAGTTAGACAAGCTATGCCACTTAGCTGACCTTATTTTCAAGAGAGGTCTTATCAAATTAAAATGTACAAAGCTATGAGCACTTAAAAGAAATAAAAAAAAAAAAACTGATTTAGGTTTTGTAATGAAATAGTTTTTACAAAAAGAGCATTAATCTTACTTCTTAATATAAAATATGTTTTATCTTATAGAGTCTAACAATCAATGATGTAATGAAAACATTTTAAAAAGTTTACTAATCTTAAACATTTCCAGCAATACAATAATTGACATTTAACAATTTCATGAAGGAATTATAGCAAATGTTTAAGTGCAAAATCTTTTATGTGCTCTAAGTTTATGATATTGTTCTTTAATGATCATTTCAAGGAGGAATCCAACATTTTTAAGAGTAATAAGGATCAAGTGTTGAGTATCTATTTAGAGTATATCTTTTGAGCTGTATTATATTAAGTAGAAAAGAACATCAATACTTGATACTACAGAAGGAGACAAGGTTTAGAGAGAAAACTACAGAATGTACAATAGATTTTAAGGCCAAAGAGTAAAAAAGCTGAAAACACTAACAACCAAGTCCAAATAGGAAGACAATCATGATAATCATCTCAAAAATTCTGACAGACTAATTCATTTTCTAACACGGGAATAAATGTTATATGATCACAAAGTTGTTATTTTCAAAAGCAACATGCAAACAAAAAGGATATACAAAAGCTATTTGTCTTCAAACTATCATGCAAAGGGTGAGGGATGAAATGCATATAGACTTGCGACTTGAGAATTGTTCAATGGATTATACTAAGCAAGCAGTATTAATAGATTTAAAAAAACATTATTTTACACTACTATTTATTACCTTGTTTCATGGCATGAAAATCTGGGGAGCCTGGAATGGGTTGCTGTGGAGCTGAAATAGAGATCAAATTATTCAAAATAAAGAATACCTTATTTGTTTTGCTTTGTTTTTAATAAAAATATTACTAATCTAAAACATATGAAACAAAATTTCACTGAAATTAAGGATTTTTTTTTAAACCTTGAAATTAGTCCAGTTGCCAGTTAAGATAAATTTTGATGACATAAAATATGCTAATATCCTTAATTTTATAATCAACTTGGATCAAAATACTTTGTCAAGGTAAAGCATATAAATCTTGGGAAAGCTTTTAATTCCAACTTCTTAGATAGAAATGAAATATACAAACATCAAGGAGGAGATTAAAAATGGCAGGTTTTGAATAATGGATAATAACCTGCATCCCCCTGGGCAGGATAATGGATAATGCATATAAGAAAGCATCAAATTATGTTTTGCATGTTGAAGTACAAATTTTGTTCAATAAGAACTGAAATAAGCTTTAAGAAAATGTTTACTGTAAAGAAATATATTAAGACCCAATCACGTATTAAAATTATGAACAAAATTAAAAATATAATTTTCATTAATGATCTGAATGATAAAAAAAAAACATCAAGTTTCTTTCTTTAAACAAGAACTTAAAATGCTATCTAAAAAAAAGGCCAGTGAAATGTTTTAATTTATTACAATTTTTAAATGTAAACTGCATCAAGAAATACTTAAAATGTACAGGCATCTAAGAAAGAAAAAATACGTATCATCTAGCATAGTAAATGGCGAAACAATGAATACCATTCTTTAACACGTGGTACCAATATAGGTATACATAAAATATAATCAAGTGAATTGAATTCCCATCAAATTGTAATTGCCACAATTAATTTTAAAATTACATGTTGGAATAGACTTCACCATATGAAAGCAGAAGTTATTGGTCATCACTCAGCAGATATGCTGTTAATTTATAAAGTCAATCTTTTCACTGAAAAAAAAAAAAAATCATTACATAAGAAAAATAGTTTTTATCCAATTGAACGATTGATAATGATGTAGAGAAAGCTTTTATTCTCTGCACACATTCTATATATGTGTGCAAATAAGGAAAACAAGCTTTCTGGTTTATAAAATACAGTATAGTATCAACAAAAATTATAGTCTAACAAATTACCATTGCCCTGATATTCAAAATGGATTTAAGTTAAAAATTTCAAATTTGCAAAATAAATGTTTTTCTTTGAATAATCAGAAATAAAGGTAGCATAAAAAATTAATAAATGTCTACTATAAAAAAAATGATAGAATCAATAAAAAAATAAAAAAATAAACACAAATGCATAAATGACATTCTTGGGCCGATTCCCATTTCGATAGCTTGCAATTCTGAAATAAAATCATTAGAAATGAAAGACCCCAAGAGTAAAAAAATGATATAAAGAACATAAATACTGAAATAAAAATACATTTTTGTTTGGCTTACCAAAAAAAAAAACATGGAAAGGGATGTACAGAGAAAAACCTTTTAAAAAGCTGTTTTAAATCTAGTTTTCCCCAAATCTGATGACTAGGTACAGGTATAGCCTAAGTTGTAATTTATTTAAGCAAAAATAAAAATAAAAATTTAAAAAAATTAAGGAAATTTTAGGCCTTTTAGCAGAATCTTAAAAAAAAAAAAAATCAAACTTGTTAACCAGTACATGGACACACAGCTCAGGATTTATATTATTCATAGTTTAAAATTAAAAAATGAAGCTTGTAATTCTAATTTCAAAATATTAAAATAACCCATTAAAAATATTTAATCTATTTTAATGATTTTTAAGGCAATAGAAAATTAGAAATTTTCAATACTACTATAGAAATGTATAAAAAAGGTACTTTGTAATTATATCACTAAAACAAAGTTAAGTCTGTGCATTTGTTGAGAGTGAACACTATATTTTCTATTAGAAGCTAATTCACAAAATTAATGTTATTTCTATATACATAATTAAAAACAAAAGTACAACCAAAGATTAACAAATCCAAATAAAATTGTGAAATTGTCCATTTCTATCACAATGAAATATTTATATCCTGACAAAGATTTTTAAAATATTAACTATAAAATCATCTCAAATAAAATGCTACATAGAGCAATAGATAAATTTTACTTATATATTTACTGTCAACATTTTTAAGATATAATTTTTAAGTATGCTTAAAAATACAACATAAATATAAAACTCTTCTGAAGATTACATTGACTTTTAAAAACATTAAATGTATTGATTTGTACTGTATGTGCAGGTGGCATATTGATTATTGAAACAGAAAATTGAATCTGTCATCTAATTTCAAATCCCATCTCAGATGAAACTGTTGCATCCTAATTGCACTAATGCACTTGCGAAAGGCACGAATCAATCTCTTCTCACCTTCAGCTATTAGTAACATAATAGGAAAGACTGGACTCTTTAGCCTTGGTAGGGCAAACCATGTAGGACAACTCAGAAAGTAGTGGAGAAAGTAATGAATAAATCACTCCACACTATCTTTCCCAATAATAATTATGGTAATTCGTACATACTAAAGAAAAAGTATCTGCGGAAAGCTTTGATCATCTATGTCTGAAACGGACATAGCATTTATAAAAAAAAATAACAGAGAAAGAGAGAGATTATTTAAACTAAATTTGTATCTCATTAATAGAGAAATTTCAATTATCACTTGTGAATCCTGTCTCTCAAGTGACTAAGCAAGTAAATTACAAGAGGCTGTTAAAAAATTTGGTTTATCCTAAAATTACAGAGAAACGATTTAAAAAATAGCTAACAGACTAACAATATGAAAATTACATAGTAATTTTATGGCAATAAATATAATAGGTTAGCAAATGGCAGATGAATAGATAACTTAAAAGGAAAATGTTAATCAAGTAGCTATATTTTTTCCTATAAAAGACCAAATTGATTTCTGGAGGCAAAACTTGTTTTAAATTAGCATCTTAGATTAGTATTTACTAAAAAAAAAAATAGTAAGTAGAAAATATGTTTAAATAAAAAAATAATTAAAAAAAAGTGAGAGAAAACCACTTGGTGTGTAAACTGTAATACTAATTAAATCTATGAAACTTCAACTCCATAGAATCTATTATTTCGGTTAACAGTTTTCCAAAAACTTCATCAGGTAGTATTCTGTAAAGATATTGGTTTCAATAAGTTTCAAACTGATAACAATGACATTGTCACATGACAATATACATTATGAATCAATATGTTGTCCTTTCAGATAAAAAGAAAAATTATCATAATTATTATATGACTGAAATTTATATGGAAGCATTCAGAGTAACACTTCCTAAAATGAGCAGAACGTCCAACATATTTTCAAGAATTAGATAAATTTAAAGAAAAGAAAAACCTTTGTTCTACTTTGGAATTGTTCTAGACATAAATAAAGACTGTATTTGTTAACATATAAATTGCACATTTCACAAGGGTATTTTTGCAATTACTGCTCGCCATAGCTCATTCTTAAGTACAAAGATGTTTAGCTCAAATATTTGATGATCAGCTTCACATCTACTGGATTGACTGATTAATTTGTTTAGCAACATATCAACTCCTTATGGGTCATTTAATGCTGAAATTTAATTGAAATATTTTGAACACAATTTTTTGGCTTCAATAAATATATTTTGAACACAATTGTATGCCTACAGCTACAGATAAAATGTATTGTTGGTCATTTTGCTTTAAAATTGTATTGTATTTAGATACATCAACAAGTGTCTGACAGATATTCAAATACAGTAACCAAGCTTAAAATTTCTTTTAAGAATTTATCATAATAAAATTAGCCACTAATAATAAGTTATTTTTACCAGAATAGTATCCATAAAAAAATGTTAAGAAAAAAAATGATATTGTTTACATATGAACTGGTACTTCTGCCAATGATCAGATTGTAGTGTGTACTTTGACAAATAGTGTGTATATGTGAATTATTTTCAAAGTGTTTCAGCTGTGACAAGGTGGTTAGTGACCCAATCAAATCCAAGGAGGCTTGACAGCAGTTAAATGTGTAACGGCCTGGTTTTATGGTGCAAAACAGAGGAAAAATATAGGAAATGGCTTGAATGTGTTTAATGAATACTGGAATTACATGCAGAAAAAGAACTAGTTGAGAAAACTAATTAGTTTTAAGAAATCATAAGTTGAGGGGCTTCTTAAAGAATCAAACCTAAATATTAACTTGGAAATAACTTTATATAGCTACACACAGGCTTATCCCCACCCACCACACTTGCTGAGTCAGGTGAACATAAGAACAAATTGTTTCCACAACTGAAGTAAAAAATTATTTCTAAAATCCCTTGAGAACAAGTTATGTACATAGAGAAATACACATCAGATTTATGTGGGTTCTTAAGCGGAATGGCTTCAGAGAAATGGGTTTAAAAAAAAAAAAGAAAAAAAAAAAGAAAAAGAAAAAAAACTAGAATGCTAACCAATGGACTATGTAGTTTGTTTACACATATTTGCTGGCGGTTTCATAAGAAAAATATTCTCTAGAATGAGGTTGCTAAAACTTAGTCAAGTGGCAAGCTGACCATGTGCCTTCCTCACAAAGAATATTAAAGAACATAAATTATAGTAAAATCATACCAATAAATCATTGGTGACAAGCCAGCAGGATTAGTTCCATATTGACAAATGTGCAGGAGACTTATAGCAGTTCTGCAGCGACCAGCAACGGCAAGACACTGGTGACAGGGAAGAAGGGTGCAAGATACAGGACAGAACAGATAATAGTTCTACTGAGGCATGGGAAAAGCAGATTGTAGTGACAGCCATGAATGAACAAACCACCAGATCACTAACCCTAACCTTTGAAGAGAAATAATAGATTCTATGGAGTTGAAGCAAACAGAATCATAACTGTTGTTCTATCATAATTGTGAACAAGCAGCCCAGAGTTCAGACGACTGTAGATCACAGTCAAACATTAGAATTGATCCAATGTAACCAATAGCTAAAATAAAATGTCTTGTTAAAATATTGTTATGGTATACCCATCTTCTTTGTCATTATTCCAAGATTTTGATTAATTTTGGAAATGTCAACTTTAGTTTCGTGTTACATATAGCTAGATCAGATATAGAATGCTTCAACAGAGTTTGAAAATTCAGATTGTATTTAAACAATGAGGGTGGATGGAGGAGTCTCAGGAAGAGGCATCATCAGGTCAGTGACCAGGATCAAAGGTTCTTGATTGTGTTTACCATGGAAAAACAGTGTATAGTGCTACACTTAGTGACAAAGATAGAAGACCAACGCCCAGCCATAGTTTTACACAACTGAACTATTTTCTTTCATGATTCACAAAAGAAAGAAAAACAGCAATTATATATTACCAATGTAGATTTGATGAAAACAAAATCCATTTTTCTGATGATATTGATCAGCAAAACATCAAAATAAAAGTTTTACAAATAGTCTTATATATTTGCCCAAATTTTTTTCATAGATATTTACTTAGTATGGCACACAAGAAAAATAGTGCTTAGAAAGATTGTTAAACCAATATTTCAAGTGTGCATGCTTGCTTTGAATATCAGCCTTCAGAATTCTGGTTTTGAACATCAACTATTAGCTGAAAATATATCAGCTATGACAGTCTGATACAAAGTGAAGATCAAACTTACTCCATGAGTAAATTGTTCTGCCTATCTATCACACTATAGTGAAAATATATATATATATATATATAAATAAATAGCTGGCCACTCATATTCGAGGATACCCGTCTACTAGGGAAGCTAGCCAATCCCTATTGCAGACTCTCGCTCAGGCACATTTATGTTTGTTCAACATCCACAGAGCCAACATGTGCTTTATACTGCAACTATGCTGAGCAGGCCTTAGTTACAGTTTCTGGGAGAGTGTGTGTTATCTAGAATGATCAACAATCTGACCAACACCAGCACTCAAAACCTTGGTCACAAAGACTTGTGATTTTGTGCTAGCACAGCTATTGATGGCCTCCAAGTGTTCTGTCTACCCAATTTCACTCACAAGGTTTGGGTCAACCTGTGGTATGTTTTTCAGGCACTTTCCAAAGGTACTGCACACAGGGATCATCCCCCTCTAGACCAATAATGTCAACAGTGGTGAGATTTGAACCCAGGTCTCATGGTCAGAAAGTGAGCGTTCTAACCACTTGGCCACCAACCCATTTAATATATATATATTCTTACTGAAATAATTTGACTTCAAAAATGAAGATCAAACCTGGTACATAAAGGCCATACACAGCCCCCAGACAAGAAGTTTTACTTAATATAGACTACAGGAAAGAACTGAGAAGCAAGCCATAAAGATCACTCTTCAACAATACAGCCTCAATGAATAACTTGTTGATAGAGTTTAACATGTTCAAGGTTATAGAACATAATGTATAGGCTTTTAAGACTTGGTAAGCACACAAAAAAAAAAAAATTAATTTTGGTGCTGTAGGTTTTCAAAAGTTTAAAAAAATATTAGGGTGGGTAAATCTTATCCTTTTAAAATGAATTTAAATCAAACTCATATCAAACATTTTGCTGTATGACTTCAAAAAGGGCTCTTAGAAATGATTGATTGATTGGTTCATTTTCTATGGCTTATAAATCCTTTGCAGGTTATTTAAAGCCAAAAAATATTTTTAGATAGTAAGAATTTTCTTTTGGGGGGGATATAATGATTAAGTGATACAAGTCTTACTAATTAACCCATAGCTGGGAGAAGTGCCTAAATATGCCAATGATGGTTTGGCTAGTTTCAATCATGAAATTTTTCTCTCAAAGATTCCCCTCAATTTGGACAACTAACTTCCTCCATTATTATTTTCTATTATAAGCTAATTCACAAATTTAATGTTATTTATATGTACATAGTATAAAATCCAGAAAAAAATCACTTAGCAAATGTAAATATTAATGCCTTTTTTAATCAAAACATTATAACACCAATCTTTTTGGGTTTTTTTTCTTCTATTGAAATGTTTTTTGAAAAATTAAGTGAGGCTAAAAATTTATTTAAAAACTATACAGCCTTTAATATATATTCATATTAAAAATATATATTGCATTAGGTTTCATATAAATCCAGAAAAGTATTTGGGACCATTAAAACAGTTAATGGAAAAAAATAGTAGGTCAATAATGATCATGTGTATCTGCTTGTATATGTCTAGTAAGTTTTGACAGTAAGAATGACTGTGTACTCTTGGACTGAACGAGAAACAACGTGTGATGGCAATGTGCATAGAGGTTACCTTGTCTCATGAGAGTATAGAAGTCAGGAGTGCCACTTAAACCTTGCTGTAATGCTGAAAAAATAAATGTAAAACTGGAAAAATATTCACAACTTTCAAAATCTTATAAGTAGTTTCCAATGTTACAAAAATAAAAGTTCCACAGATCATAATCTTGCATTCTAAAGTGATTTAAAGATGCTTTAAAAAAATATTTGATAACATATAACCCAGTATAATTTATCACTTGTTACTTGGAGAGGAGATGGGCACTGCCTAGCACTTGCCTGAAGAAATGTCATGAAAGCCCGGTGTTCTAATGAATAGCCAAAACAGTTTAAGTGCATTAAGTAAAAAAAAAAAAAAAAAAAAACTGATTTTATTTTCAAAATAACTTTATTGACCAATATATTTAGTTTTATTCGACTATATTTTGCCATCGTTCAAGCAACTTTATTCTATCCTCCCAATCTTTTCATCTTTCTCAACAAACAACTTTCTACAGACTTTTTTTTTCTCTCCAAGAGAATTCTCTTAAGACCAGAATAAATAATTATTCAAAAGTACAATGTCTGATGAAAATGATGGATAAGTGAAAAGTTCCCAGCCAAGCTCTAACAATTTTTATCAAGTCTCTAAAAAAAAAAAAAAACACACACACACATACATACAGTCTAATATTATCCTGATGGAATCTTATGTCCTTTCTATTTCAATCATTGCTTTCATCTGGTCTAATTGGGAGCTTTACATATTTGATTATCTGGATGTAGCTTCTTTCCAATGTGACCATATGCGCCACCTTCTTTGGGTGAAGATCAATTATTAGTATAGTTAGTGATGGTTCATTGCATTTGCCCCACAATCTCTTACATTCTACACGCACATGTAATGTATACATAATTTCAGAAACAGAATAATTTTTGTTATGAAGTTATAAATTGCACACAGAAATATAATCCAGAAAGATTCACACACAAATACACTTATAAGGAAGCTATGCAACAAGTAATATAACCAAATTGATGCAAATAAATTTCATCACTTAATCTGGATATTTTGAGTATGTTGGTTATCTCTCAAATTGTAACACTAACCATTATCCAGTAATGTCTTCAATTGATTGCCATCAATTGCAACTACCTTACCCAATTGGAGCATCATTCAACAAAAATCTCTGGCACAAAACTTCACAAACCAGTTTTGACACATTTTATTATTTACAGTACCTTCTCCATAAACTTCAAATCTTTTTTGCATTTGAGCTACATTTTTACCTTTCTTAATAGAAATAAAAACAAATATGCCAAAATTGTTATATTCATCCATCTTCAATAAGCAACAATATACCAATTTTGATCAATATTTAAAAAAAAAAAAAAAAGTACACTAATATAACAGTTGCTACGATAGAATTAAAAGGAATATTTTTAAATGAATATAGTTAAAACTAAATGCTCCTGATGCCATCTAACAAAAACAGGTTTAACATTTTTGATCAGCCCAATACCAGACAATTTGAATTTAATAAACACTGAATATTTGTATTAGTTGTCTAAAACCCCACTATTACTTTCCTCCAACTTTTTTTTCAATTTTGAAAATATGTATGGAAGTGAAGCATTTGTTATAAGATACAAGTCTCTAATGTTACATTTGAAATTGATACAAAAACACTAAAGTTCTCTAAAATATTAGTATAAAAATGCATGCATTCAAGATAAGAAATTCTATGCCATATCACTTGAGGTAATTAGAATACCAATCAAAATCGTAAACTTCAAAGTAACCACAAAAAAAAAACAAAAACAAAAAAAAACAAGATTCAAGACCATTCATAAACAAGCTGTAATTTTGCTATTCAATTTTCATGTGAACTGTCATTATATCTAAATAATTATAGTAATATGAATTTTTATTTGCCAGTTTAACAATATAATTTGAATTGAGCAAATTTTATTTTTAAGATTTTACTTATATGACATGAAAATATTTTAAAAGCAAAATAAAATAGATATAAACCATCAAATTTTCAGCCACCAGATTTATTACAATATGGTAAAATTAAAAATAAAGAATATACAATTACCTTTATTAAAACTTATTTATCTAATAAGACTCAATATAAGTTGAATTTTTTTGGCATCACTAAATATAAGTGTCTTACAATGTTCTAAATATTTCATAAAATATTGCATAAAATATTGCATTTTTACAATATTCATAAATTATCAATTCTTACTATTTTAACATCACAATGTCAGCATATAATCTGAAGTATTTTAACATTCATAAATAACTTTCAAAAAAAAAAAAAATAAATAAAGAACCTAGTTAACCTAGAATAAAATTTACAACAATTGCTAAAATAAAAACAAATAAAAAAAATTTAAAAAATGGAAAGATAAAACATTTGTAAAATTAGAATTGATTCAGTTCTTATTCATATCCAAAACTAAGCCATCATATCCAATACCAAAGAAAAACCGTGTCAAATACATCAGACTTGACACAGTTCCTTAGCTGGAGTGAAAAAATTTCTTGGAAAAATGGTATTTTATGTATTCTTGAAAGGAAACTGGCATAAAGTATGAAGATATCAATTTAACCAAAGCAAGACCTCTTTAATCTACCTAGATATAAGCAAGTATGACTTTCTTGAAGTCAACAATACACAATTTAGTTAGAGAAAGTTGAGAAAAGTATGAAAAACAAAAATGTGGATGACAGTGCTTATGTCCTTTTCACTCACTCTTGTATGACACTACTGATTACAAAGAGGATAGCTGGGAGTGATATTATGCATTCCTGCAATGTTTTATGACAACTGTTGTCACAACAGGAGGTCATTTGGATCCTACCATCTTTCAATGGCATCCTATGTATGGGTAGCACTTGATGCCAGTTTAGGTTTGACAGATAAAAAGCAACATATACTCGTTAATGCCTTTAGGTGTATCACTACACCATCGCGTCCAGAAAATTTGTATAAATAGTTACTATACACACACGTGTGTGTGCATGATAAAAATATAGTTTTCAGGTAGGGTATATTTATAGATTAAAGTGCTCAATATCAGGGATAGAGCATATGTAAATATGACCTGAAGATTGTATTTAAGCATGAAACAGATTCACCGTTGTGTGTGTGTGTGTGTGTGTATATAATATTCATTCTAAGGGATGATGGTTTTCTCCAAGGAATAGTGTGAGAGTTGCTTTTTTAGTTGATAATATATATATTTTATTTGAGCCATAAGTGTCAGCATGTTGGAATCTAATAAACATTTACAAACTAAAATGAAACCAGTTAAAGTAAAATAATTTTTTCTGAAAACCCACATGCAAGTAAAATAATTTTAGTAATCCTCTGTAAACATACATGTATGTATATATATATAATATATATTATATAATATATATATATAATATATATTATATAATATATATATATAATATATATTATATAATATATATATATAATATATATTATATAATATATATATATATATTATATATATATATATATATTATATATTATATATATATATATTATATATATATATATATATTATATATTATATATATATATTATATATTATATATATATATTATATATATATATATATATTATATATTATATATATATATTATATATATATATATATATATTATATATATATATATATATTATATATAATATATATAATATATATAATATATATAATATATATATATATATAATATATATATATATATAATATATATAATATATATATATATATATATATATTATATATAATATATATTATATATAATATATATATATTATATATAATATATATTATATATAATATATATATATTATATATAATATATATATATTATATATAAAATATATATATTATATATAATATATATATATTATATATAAAATATATATATTATATATAATATATATATATTATATATAAAATATATATATTATATATAAAATATATATATGAACACACAGTGTGATTGGTAAATTGTTGCCATTTTATATTTTTAATTTTACACATGCACATTGTTTTTGTCAACTGCACAGTATAGTAGGGTTGGTTGTGTACTCTCTGTGAGAAAAAGAGTACCATGATGCAATTCACTGTCAGCAATTTGGAAATGGCATGTTGTTCTGCTTGTCATTCATGCCGGAAGCTCCAATACAAATATTTCAGAGTGCTTGGGTGTTAATCTGACGACAGTGCAGAGGATTTGGAAAGAGTTGGATGAGTTTAATGGTGATTACAAAGGTGTTTGAAGTGATCACTAGTGATAGCAATATTATGTCTCCATTCATCTTCCCACAGGGCCTCAGACTCAACATGGAGGCCTACATCAAGTGTCTTGAGGAGGTAGTGCTGCCCTGGGTCAAGAGGGTGGCTACTGGAAGACCCTGTCTGGCAAGAGGACTCTGCACCATGCCATACAAGCAGGAGAACCCAGTTATGACTGTCAAACAATTTCTGTGACCACATCACCCCTTACATCTGGCCACCTCACAGTTGAACAAGAGACCAACAAAATTCCTTGTAATACCAAAGATGAACTGACGGCAAGGATTATGGCAGCATTCACCAACTTAAACAAGGAAACTGGCCAGAAGAGTTGCAGGAGATTCCAAAGTTGCTTAGAGGCAATGGTTTGAATCCAATGGTGATTTTATTGAATAAATTTTCTCCTTAGTATTTCAGATAGATATTTTTGTGCAATTTTGGTAAATATATCTGTTAAAATGAGATGTCAGTGTTATTCTTATTTTTGCATAATTTAGACGATAATTTATCCATCGCACCATATATATATATATATATATATATATATATATATATATATATATATATAGTCATCCACAGACAGACTGTTTCACAGCTCATCAGTGTGGCTAGACATCTGGTTGCCTCTAGCTAGGATTGAAACCCAACTGAATTCGATAACATATATATATTCTGATATATTCATTGCATATGAATATATTTATAAAGTCAAAAATGATCAGTTTAGAAAATAATTTGATATTATTAGAGAAACACTATGAATGAATGAATAAATCAAATTAGAGTTAAGTTAAACTATCAACTTACCTATACATTAGTCATCTTGTGAATCTCTATAGTAAAAAAATTGTGATATAGCAACATGCTAAATGGCCTAAATTTACACTTTTAAAAATAAAATTAAACATCTTCCTTTTTAGAGTATAATCATAAAAATTGTATAGAATTTAGAACTTGAAGCTAATTTTATGGAAAATTTCAACTTGCTAAATAGATTAGTTATTATGCAGTAGGAAAAATAAAATTTAAAACTAACAGATTTTCAATAAGACTGATAAAAAAAAAAATCAAACAGAAATAAGTGTCTATACAAAAGTCTAAAGATCACTTATAAAAGGGCCTTTACAATAGATTTAGGCACTCACTTGTATAAAAGTAGCCTTTATCCATTGAAGCTCACATTTAATATTGCTTTAAAGCAGTACTTCCGGTTGTATTTTCTGCAAACTTTAAGAGTTTTTATAAGATTTTCTTGTTGAATAAGCATTAGTTTAAAATATAACAATGATTTGAAGGTGTCTAATCAAAAAGCTTTCAACATATGAAACTACTACTTCTACAACTCTGGAAAACACAAAACACACACACACACACACAAGACAATCTCTTTCATAGACAATCAGTCATGTATACCTATTTATATTTATACATATATAGGACAATATTCTTAACTTTCATATCATATACAATGGCTTTTTGTTTGCTTTAATTCAGCTGTCTTAAACAGGATACACTCTGATTAAAGCATTTTGAATTAGAAGGAAAGTTCGATGAATCACCATAAAATGATTCAAAGCATAAACCAAGTGTCTCATCTCTGGATTGAATCATACTTGTTCCTATGTGCAATGATTCCTACATACATTGCCAGTCTTCAGCTTGGCAATACATCAATACATAACTTTTCCTTCATTTTTTTAATTTAAATATAATCTACAATCTGAGTTTTATTTTGCTAGAAAGGAAAAGGAACAAACATTTGTCTATAAACTAAAAATTAGCACTGATGTTAGTTTTAAAGTCTTAATATTTTATATCAAATCAACAAACCTGAGAAGTTCATATTGATCGAGTTTTTACAGCTTATCAAACCCTATGTGAGTTATTTAAAGCTGAAACTAGATTGTATGAATACTTCATTTGTGAGTGAATATTGTATTGACAATGTTAATATTAATATTTTTCCAGACGCAACTCTTTAACCCATAGCCAGACAGAGGAAACTGATTCATACCTTTCCCAAAGGTATTTGTGTGGAAATGAATGTAACAAACCTGACTAGAATTTGAACTACAGACCTGTTAATATATTCATATTTAAAACTTTATATGGTCATCATTAGAAATCATCTAATCATTCATAAATTAAACTTTTTTTTTTATTAAAATAGGTTTGTTAATTTTAAATTGTAAAAACTCAGTATCAAAATGTTTCCTTAGTTTATTTACTCACGAGTTTAAACAGGTTTTCA
This sequence comes from Acanthosepion esculentum, assembly GCA_964036315.1. Classification (NCBI taxonomy): domain Eukaryota; kingdom Metazoa; phylum Mollusca; class Cephalopoda; order Sepiida; family Sepiidae; genus Acanthosepion; species Acanthosepion esculentum. The sequence continues at coordinate 78,605,189 of OZ038490.1, read as the reverse complement.
AACTTTCCTCAGTTTTATATAGCTTACAAAAACATTGAGTGAAAATTTTCTCTAATATTTCTAGTCACTAATATCAAATATTGTTGTGATGAAATTATTTTACTTTTGCAAGCTTCTTGCATTTTTGCAAATGCATTGCCATGTCCATAACCTTGTCTTTTTTGCAACATAATTGTAAATATTAATTGCTTAGTTTTTGTCTGAACCAATCATAGCTTGCCTTTTAATATGTGCACCTCTGAGACTAAAAGCAACATGGTAACTTCTAATGAAAATAAACACTAATCAGAGATGGATTTCAAACTGGAAAAAAAAAAAATCAAAAGATCACAGTATAAATCAAAAGTTTGAAACTATTTTGGCATACACTGAAAATGGGTCTATGCAAGTTGACCATAATAAAATGGTTTGTCATAGTTGTAAGGCAAAAGATGAGATATACTGACTATACATCAGGAGACAGGATTCAAAGTATGAACTGAGAGAGAAACTGGAAGGAGATTAAACATGTACTATTTTCCTTATTATGAACTAGACCAAGTTATATAAACAGGTGATATTCCTTGTATATAAAGATGTTAATTCAACATAAATATGAACATTTTTTCTTTCTTTTAAGCACTGCGTGAAATCATGGACATTAAAGTACTTCTTCTAATCTGTTCAAGTTATACTTAGATGATATATTTGAAATGGGAGATGTTTTTTCTGTTCTTGGATTGTGTTATTGAAATAAATTCTATGCTCTGTCAACACACAGCCTTATTTTTGTTATCACAAATAAAACTTTAATCTGCAAAAATTTAAATTCAATGTCAATTGCTATCTATAACTATCAATCAATTACTCTTTTTCTCTTCCCACTCATTATTAATGTTTCTGTTCCTAATTCTTCCACAACCTGTAACCCCTTGTCTCTTTGCAGCTTTACTGCCTTGCATGTGGCAACATCCATTAAAAAAAAAATTAAATTTAATATCTTTTGGAAACATACACTTTTAAATTTAAAAAACATTTCTGTGGCATTTCTTTAATTAAATCTTGTATCATGTGAAACATTTTTCATGATACTCTATGAATTGTTGCAGCCCTAATTTATAATACATTAACCAGACCTAGATTAAATATTTTTTTTTTTTAAAGCTTATCACCCCAAGCAAGGCTGGAAGCCACTAGCACACAAGGGGTTACAGAAGGTTTGGAGGAAGAGCAGATAGGAGTGGTAAAGGAGAAGATGTGGAGAAAGATAGTGGATCGATCAAGGCAAGGGGGTTACAGAAGATTTGGAGCGAGAGCAGATAGGAATGAAAGGTGAAAGGATGTGGAGAAGGGAAGTGGATAGATCAAGGCAACTGGAGATGTCGATTGACGTTACACTTAAATAGTTGGAGATTGTATTTGTCAGGGAAACAGGAATAGGGAAGGGAGTTCCACAGGTGAGATGTGCGAGACATGAAACTATTGGAGTAGAAGAGACGTCTACATCTAACAGTTTCAACGGTGAAGGGGTGGGAACGGAATGCCAGCCTCGTGGGACGTTTAAATTCATGAGGCCTAGGAACCAGCGAAAGCAGCTCATCGGAGCAATTACCGTGAAAGTATTTGTAAAAAAGGCAGAGCGAGGCAACGTCGCGTCTGTGAGAGAGTGACTGCAGACGAGATGACAGATCAGGGCTAATTACATTGCATATCCGTCTCTGGATCTTATCAAGAACCCTGAGGCAAACTGCAGGGGCTCCAGACCATATATGGCAGCAATACTCCATGCAAGGGCGAATGGTCGATTTATAGATTTGGAGGATCGATTCCGGGGAGAAAAATTTCCTGGCTCGGCACAAGGAGCCAACTTACCTTGCGGTGGATGATGCAATTGACTCGATGTATTTGTTCCATCTCAGATCAGCGGACAGCATGAGACCAAGCAGCCGCAGAGAGGAGTTCTCGAGAAGTTGGTCTTCAGACATTCTAATGGGATGCAGGGATGGATCCCTGTGGTGGTTAATAGAGAGCAGTTTTGTTTTAGAGGCGTTAAAGTTAACCATCCATTTCTTGCCCCAGTTCACAACCGATTGGAGGTCCTTTTCTAATCGAACTGCCAGGTTAACTTTGTCAGCATCACTAGATTTGTGTTTGAGGCAGGAGTAAATTGTGGTGTCGTCCGCATAGATGCCGACTTGGGAATCTATGGCATCAGGAAGGTCGTTTATGAATATGAGGAACAGAGTAGGGCCTAGGATGGAGCCTTGAGGAACACCTGCATTAGTGGGATAGGAGCTGGAGATGAATCCATTGAGAATGAACTTCAATTCACGGTTTGACAGGAATGATTGTATTAGGCCAAACAATCAACCTGTAATACCATAATCCTGGAGCTTGCGAAGAAGGCCGGCATGCCAAACTCTATCAAACGCTTTGGAGATGTCTAGGGCCACGGCACGAGCTTCACCGTTATTATGAATAGCTTGGTAGACAAATTCAGTGATGGCCGTAAGCACATCGGCTGTAGATCGGGCAAAGCGGAAACCATACTGCTTGTCTGAGAGCAGATCATGGGATATCAGGTGATTAATCACTTCGATGTTGATAAGGGCTTCGAAGACTTTGCCGAAGAGGGGTAGGAGACTGATAGGACGGTAATTAGAAGAGTCGGAGGGGTCACCAGAGTTCTTAAAGACAGGAACAATGGTTGAGGACTTCCAGCAGTCAGGAAAACAAGACTCCTTGAGGCAGTGGTTGTATAATTTAGAGAGGGCAGGCGCCAGTTCAGGCGCGCATTTCTTCAGGACAATGGCTGGTATCCCATCACCACCAGTAGCCTTGTGGTGATCTAAGTTAGAAATAATGCCCAATACCAACGACGGGGATATGTGCAATCTGCTCAAAAGGGCCTCGGTTCTGGGAGGGAAATCGGGCATAGGTACCCCGGAAGAGTCAAATGTTGAATTGGAAGAAAACTTCCGAGCAAAGCATTCTGCCTTGTCGGCAGAGGTGGTCAGGACCTCAAACTGATTGAACAGGGGAGGAATGGAGGGCTATTGTTCAGAACGCTCTTGCAGAGGCGCCAATAATCTTTGGAGCCGAATTTGTGAGATGCAATACGTTCCTTCATCCGAGCAGCAAATAGTGACTTAGCTTCGTTGAGGATACACTTACACTCGTTACGGGCAGAGGTAAATAGGCATCTATTGCAGTCAGACATATCACTAAGAAAACGGTGGAAGAAGTGGTTCCTATGGGCAATGGCGGCTGAGCAAGCAGCTGTGAACCAAGGGGTGGAGCGTGGTTTGACCTTGAATTTCCTTGAGGGGATGAAAATGTCAATTCCAGCTTTAACCCAGGAAGAGACCTCTGAAGCATATTCTTGAATGGCGAGCTTAAATACAGCATCCCAGGGGACATTGTGGAGGAAATCACGAAACAAGTCCCAGTCAGCCCGTTGGTAGCAGAATGAGGTTCTGGTGGTAGGAGGCTCCTTGCAGGGGGTGGGGCTGAAGGAGATACTAACAGACACTACAGCATGATCGGAGTTACTGATAGGACAGAGGTGCGTAGCACTACAAGACTCAGGGATGGAGGTAAAACACAGGTCGAGGAGAGAGGCCTTACAGTCTCGGTTGTAAGCAAAACGCGTGGGGAAATCAATTATCTGTGTGAGAGATTGAGAGACTGAAAAGTTGAGAGTATGAATGCCTGCAAGGTTGGTAGTAGCATTCTTAAGCCACTTGATGGGCATTAAAATCGCCAAACACAAATATGTGAGCAAATGGATGGAGAGAGAGGGCCTTGTCTATGCTGTCAGAAATGACATTGAGTATTCCACAGTCCTGAGAGGATGGCGAGCGATAGAGGAAGAAAAGATAGCTTACAGCATTGAGAAGAGATAGCCGGAGACACAAGTATGAATGGTCCAGCGATTTGAGAAGGCATTCTCTAGCCAGAGGGAGATGGTCCTTGACGTAGACACCAAGGCCATGCATGTAGGTTAGAGAGTCTTTTCTGAGGAGAGGAAGGTATCCAGGGATCGAGAGATCAGAGGAAGGGATAGAGGAGTCAAGATTGGTCTCACACAAGGCCAGTATATCCGGGCACTTTGCAAAGAGGAAAGATTCCACACTGCAGAAGTTGGTTCTAATGCCACAGATGTTGGAGAAGGAAATATTTAAAGGTTTAGGTGATTTTTGGAGGGCTGGCTTAGGTTTATATTTATGGTTTTTGTAAGTCATGTGAATCATGTGAAATTGGTGTTGGAAGAAGAGAAGGCCTGAGTTAAAGGAAGCCGACGGTTATCACCCATGATGCGGGCAGAGAGAGTTTGGCACAGCCTGAATCATAATGTGGCCTCAGGGTTGCCCACCGGAGATGACTGCAGGGACACCTATCCATGCGCGACATGGCACTACAGACACCAGAATATTATGCAACTGTTGATTAGAGCGGCGGCTCAAGACGCTACGCAAGAGTTAGGGCTCCTAACTACCAGTCGGAAACAGCAACCAGGGAACTGTCAACCGTGTACCCTCAGAATGAACAGGCAATGCCACAGACTGCACACATCACGGGAGAAACTCAGCAGCACCAGTACAGAGAATCCAGAGAGAGAGATCCGGGAACCTCTTCCTAAACACGAAACAAGGTTTGAGCCTTCAATTACAACAAAGTGGAATTAAATTTTACTGATAAAAAGATCCAAAGTAGTTTTTCATGGTCTATTGCAATAAAAAATATTTTATGACTTAAAAACATACTAATTAGGCACTAAGTCATGAATTTTTTCATCCTTATACTGATTAAAGTTGAATATATTGTTAAAAAAAACTAATGAAGTTGTGTGGACAAACCTTACCTCTAAAATTACTATCATAACCAGGGCAATTTCAAACATGTAGATAAAGATGTTAAATGTTAACTAATATATTTTTTATCACTAATTAACATTACTGTTTACAATTTTTCATTCTTATAAATTACTTATCAAATATGTACTTTTCATGGCAATATAAGCATATTAAAAAGTAGACTTCAGTTGTCAACATAATTATTGTATGTGGTTGCTAAATGTTGTGTGAAAAAGCTTCTAGTACTTTTTTTTTTTAATACATTGTTGCATTTTATTTTAATTGCTGGAAATTTGAACACACCTATTCAAATATAACCAAATCTTTCAGTGGTATTTACTCCAAGCAAGGTAGTGAAAACACTAAAACACAAGGGGTTACTGAAAGAATAGAAAACAGAAACATTACTAAGGAGTGAGAACAATAGAAGAGTAATCAGGAAGACAGTAGATAACAATTGACATTGATCTTCAAAAATTTACATATAAAGTGGAAAGTATGAAGTCAGAAGAGAGTTCCACAAGTGAGAACTTACGGTTACATCTAGCAAGTTCAACTGTAAATTGATGAGACCTAGTTGCTAATCTCATACAGCACTTAAATCAGAAAGTCTAGGTACCATAGCAAAGAGTTCATTCTAACAATTACCATGAAAGTATTTATAGAAAAGGCACAAGGAAGCAACTTTACAGTGATGGGAAAGTGACTGAAACCAAGACACCAGGCCAGAACCAATAATATTGGTATCTTGGAAAAATATTCCATTTTCTGGAATAAAGTCTCTTCACTGGATATCCATAGTATAATATCCCCTTTTAGCAGTTGTGTGAGAGAAGGATATCTATAGAATAAAATCCCATTTTGTAGATGCATGAAAGAAAGATAATATTCAATTTATCAGTTACATGAGAGAAAGATATCAAGAATATCATCATTTGTTATCTACAGATACTTCAATGTAAGTCTTATTGCTTATATTTAGATCAAAGGAAATTACTAGCTTATCTGCTGTAAAATTCAATATAAAAAAAAAAAATTTACAATCAGACTAATGCTCTCATCTTTGTTGTTATAGTTTCAGCCAGTGTACTTTCTGGCCTTCTTCAGATGTCTATCAATCCAGGTAAATTTCAGGGAATTTTGAACCGAACTCTTTATGAGGCTAAATTGTTCTCATTCCTCTATCCATTCTTTTTTTTTTTTTTAAATACTACTCAGTTATCGCTAACCCTGTTTCCATTGAGTCTAAGTCTGTATTAGCTAGCCCAGGGATTGAACTCACAATTACTATGATACCAAATTTATGAACCAATGCTTTAATCCATCTATTAGACTGTTGTCCAATGGGGAATTAAGACAGAAAATAATGTTACTGCAAGTTTTTACAAGTAGACTTATGATGTCTTAAAATCCTTAACCTACTTGCCTGAACAAAAGAAACAACTACATAACATGAAAAGTGCCAGCAACTTGCATACAAGACATACCATAAATTACTCTTATCATACTAAATTATATAATAGTTAATGAAAAGTAGTTGCATCTAAATCATTTCAGTTTTTTGGCCTACAGTGGCAAAGATTCCAAAAATAGAAATTAAAATTAATCAATGAACAAAATTACTACCTCACATCTAATTCTATTAAACTAGAAAAACTTTAAATCCTCTGTCAAAAAGTTAATAACTGTTGCAAGAGAATCTCTAGCTGAAGTTTACAGAAAAATATTTAAGGAAACATCATTCCTTTTTTATAATAACAATGATATTTCTCAATTACATCTTGCAAAATTTTAAGTTGACAAATTAAAATTAATTCATTAGAAAAACTTTGATGTTTATGGACAGCCTGAAATTATTTGCCAAAAGTATAATTGAAGACACTGTCTCAGTCAAAAGTTTCCTTCAAAACATTAGAATGAAATTTGAAATCAATAAATATGCAATGTTGGTGCTACAGAAAAATCAGGAATCAAAAAAAGAATTCAATTATGAAACAATTAAATAATCAGGACATTGAAACAAAAACACTACAAATATATCTGAAGCAGATTTAGTTAAATAAAAGGCAATGAAAATGTGTCAGCAGATCAAAAGATTTTGGAAATATACTCAACAGCCAAAATATTAAAAAATGCATAAATACATGAGCAGTGTCCACAATAAGATATTCAGGGCACTTCCTAAACAGGACAAGAGTTAAGAATTTAAAATCAGAGAATGAGGAAATTGATGACCATGTATAAAGCTTTCAAACTTTAAAACTAAAGATAATAGACTTTATAAGAAAAGAAAAAAATTGGAAGTTAATTGTAAATTGAAAGACTTTCAGAATACTCAAAGCAAAGTAATGAGTCACCATTTAGGACAGTTAGACACTGAAACAAAACTAAAGAAAAAATCTGGGTTATAAAAATAAAAAAGTTAAAAAGGAAAGAAAAAAAAATGGAAATTTCAATACACAAAAGTAATTACAAATTCTATGGTCATGGCTGCATAAAATACACTCAAGATAAACAATACTTAGTAACAAAAGATGAAAACAAACAGAAAATAAAATAAGTTAAGATAGACAAGACACAGCAGATTAGTGAATGTTACCCATGTGGAAAAAGAAATTAAACCAGCAATGAAAAGTAAATGCAAGAATGAAGATTGAAGAATTGAAGAGTATGAAAGAGAAAAGAAGAGAAAAGAAGAGAGAAGAAGAGAGAAGAAGAGAAAAGAAGAGAGAAGAAGAGAAAAGAAGAGAGAAGAAGAGAAAAGAAGAGAGAAGAAGAGAAAAGAAGAGAGAAGAAGAGAAAAGAAGAGAGAAGAAGAGAAAAGAAGAGAGAAGAAGAGAAAAGAAGAGAGAAGAAGAGAAAAGAAGAGAGAAGAAGAGAAAAGAAGAGAGAAGAAGAGAAAAGAAGAGAGAAGAAGAGAAAAGAAGAGAGAAGAAGAGAAAAGAAGAGAGAAGAAGAGAAAAGAAGAGAGAAGAAGAGAAAAGAAGAGAGAAGAAGAGAAAAGAAGAGAAAAGAAGAGAGAAGAAGAGAAAAGAAGAGAGAAGAAGAGAAAAGAAGAGAAAAGAAGAGAGAAGAAGAGAAAAGAAGAGAGAAGAAGAGAGAAGAAGAGAAAAGAAGAGAGAAGAAGAGAAAAGAAGAGAGAAGAAGAGAAAAGAAGAGAGAAGAGAGAAAAGAAGAGAGAAGAGAGAAAAGAAGAGAGAAAAGAGAAAAGAAGAGAGAAAAGAGAAAAGAAGAGAGAAAAGAGAAAAGAAGAGAGAAAAGAGAAAAGAAGAGAGAAAAGAGAAAAGAAGAGAGAAAAGAGAAAAGAAGAGAGAAAAGAGAAAAGAAGAGAGAAAAGAAAAAAGAAGAGAGAAAAGAAAAAAGAAGAGAGAAAAGAAAAAAGAAGAGAGAAAAGAAAAAAGAAGAGAGAAAAGAAAAAAGAAGAGAAAAGAAAAAAGAAGAGAGAAAAGAAAAAAGAAGAGAGAAAAGAAAAAAGAAGAGAGAAAAGAAAAAAGAAGAAAGAAAAGAAAAAAGAAGAAAGAAAAGAAAAAAGAAGAAAAGAAAGAAAGAAAAGAAAGAAAGAAAAGAAAGAAAAGAAAGAAAGAAAAGAAAAAAAGAAAAGAAAAAAAGAAAGAAAGAAATGAACAGTAATTTGCAAAGGATTGTACAAAAACCAATTTTACTATAAACCAATAGTACAGAAGATGCCCAAGAGAATGAAATTAAAAAAAGTAAACTTTTTATCACAATTCAAATTTAAACAGATCCATCAATACAGATGGGGAAAAAACAAACCTACTTATCATAAACAGAAGACAATGGATATTACTGTCCCAATAGAGCATGTAATGAAGTGTAAAGGATGGAAAAAAACCTGGATCTTCCCAGAGACCTGAAGAAATTGTGGAACATGTAAGTGATAGTAAAACTCATCATCAGCATGCTAAGAATAATTCTTACAAAAAGACTAAAAATGGAAATTCAAAGAAATGAAGTCATCTCGACAACAGTATGACTAAAAAGAAAGTGTCATAATATTCAAGAGATTTGTTATCATTTAATCTCCATTGAATGTCACCAGATGCTACTGGTGTCAAGGCTAATTGTTGGATTACTGTTTATATTAAAAATTGTAAAAAATGATGATAATGATAATGATAAAATTAGTTTCAGAAAGAATTAGAGCACAGTAATTCTGGAGTCAGCAAGGGTGCTGAGGAAGGTGCTGCAGATTTGAAGAGACTTGCTGTCATTCAATCTTCAGTAATACCAACTAGACACCTGGTCTGAACATGAATTAATAAAAATACACAGACCTGACAAAATACTCCATATTACTACCATGTAGTTTTCATCATGATTACTCAGTGAAAGTGTTTTAAAGAAAACCTACATAAAATAATCTTCACAGGCAGCATATTTTATATATACATACATAGCCATGTTTTTAGTTATGTTGAGGAAGGACTGGGATTAATCTCACACAAAGAAAGGTGGGTCATGTCTGATAGAGTATATCTTGTCATGATGATTTGAGGCAAGGTTTTACAAGGATGGATGATCTTCCTGACACCCAACTCAGACACTCGTGGTAGTCCAAGTACACTGAGTGTTTTTTTATTGAGACACCATCTCTAGGATGGTTGTCATTCAAGAATTGAGAGCTTATCTTAGCCTATATATATATATATATATAGAGAGAGAGAGAGAGACGTGTGTGTGTGTTGGTCATTGGCTCCTCTAAGAAGCTCATCTGCTCTTTGACAGATTTTGTTTTTCATCCTCAGGTGGCATGCTACTCTCCTTACCAGCAGAGAAGCTAGTGGAAGAGCTGGTTTAGACACCAACCAACTGTCCATGTGGCAGGTTGTACTAGGTTACATTTTTACCAGGAGCAGGCCTATGTCTGGTCTGGTTATATATATATATATATATATATATATATATATATATATATATATATATATATATATATATAAAACACTCACTCTCTAAAGTATGATTTTTGTATATAACTATAATAGTCTAAAGTTAGAGAGCAACAATATATTTTTAGTTGCAATACAAGTTAATCACTTGTATAGTGACATTTCTTGTGGTTACACAAAGGACACATAAATCTGTCTTGAGGAAAAAGTTGTAACAGTCAAGAAAAACTGTAGATTATCTAGTAAGAATCTATTTTTTCCAAAACCAAAAAGTTTGGTCCAAATTTACAAGTTTCATGTCCACTGCCACACTAAATGTATTTAAAACTTTCTGGTGAATTTTTTTTTCATAATTTTGTTTTAATGCTATTATAAGAGTGCAATAACTAAAATGGTTACACTTGTATCATAACAGCATCAGTGAATTATAAACAAAACAAAAAAAAATACTTTTTATTTTACAAACCATTAATATTTTTCTTAGGTCATTTAAAAAATTCTCTTCAACTCTGCACAAAAAAGATTTAGATAATATATAAAATCAAACTTTGATGTGTTCATAGAAAGAAATTAAACAAGCGATCACTTGTAAAATAATACTGAATTTTATGAAGCAAAGTCTATTTTTGGGTTTTTTAAGTACATTACAAATAAGTTATCAAATATAGTATAAAAAAATCAAAAGAAGCTAGAAAAGTATTAAAATATTGAAGATATTTCCTGAAAAAATTTAGAAAAGTCAGTCCATGAATTCCAAGAGGTAAAAAAACTGTAGAAAAAGGTTGATGGGTGAAAGGAAATGTAAAATGTTAAATAAAAGTACAGCTCGTCTTGAAATGCACATATTTTGTTTAATGTGTTCAAAACTTAAAGAAACCTAATGAAAACAAGTGACCAGTTGATAATGCAAAGCAAAATTAAACTTATTAACTTTTTATCAAGATTTATTTTTTAACTCAAGAAAAAGAAAACAGCAGAACCCTTTAATACCATGCTAGTGTAATTACCTTATGAAAGTTTGTTTTTGTTTTTTTGTAACCATATTTATGATAAATGTGGGTTGAACAAAAAGAGTGCTGATATTTTTATGGATTTATGCCAGTTAAATCTTTAAGAAAGCATAAAATAAATATAAATAAACTACATATCTTTGGATGAAATTCCACAAATTGCATTAATTCTTACAGGAGAAAAGTATCACATGTCATTTTCTGAAATGGAATTCCATTGAATAACATGATTGATTATGGAAATAACATTTGATAATTTTTAATTCAATCAGTTGATAAAACACACAAAGGGTAAAGGTTAAAATTTTTATTTGTAATTAAAAAAAAAAATATTTTAATAAAAATAATTTCACCTCAAGCAAGGCAATAAAGCCACTAACACTCAAAGGGTTAATCAGAGAGAAAGAAACTGAGAAAATGCTATTGAGGAGAAAAGACAATAAGAGAACAGAATTCTAAAAAGGAATGTAATTTCCAAATGTTGTATGACTTAAGGCTTTATTTTCAAGTAGCAAAGCATTTACCAGTGAAGAAAATAATAAACTGGTTGAGACCATAATACTTTTGCATTTGAGAGAAAAGGCATGAATGCAATTTTATGTGAATTGTCCCATTGCCAGTCATCTTGATTATGTTTTTGTTACTGGTAAACCATGATGAAAGGCAAAGAAAAAAATGTCTTTGAATACATATAGTCAGTTCACTCCTATAATTATCTTACCTACTCAAGCAATGACAGCAAAATAACTTTAATCCATTATCAAGTATTTTGACTGGTTTTGATTCCATTATTAAGCAATAACAAATAAGCTAAGTATCTGCAGTGAACAAGTTAGGAGGCGTGAGATAAAAAGTGTCATGATAAAAAAAAGAAGTTACACATAAATAAAATTTTATATATATATATATATATATATATAAAGAGAGACAAAGGACAGTGAAAATATGTAGAGTGGGAATAAAACATGCATCAGATAACTGTGTCCAGACATGCTAAATCAGACATTTTAGTGAAACAAGTGTTTAAAATGATTATGGATTTTTAGAAACAAAATGGAATCCAGTTACATGCAGGTTGCAAAAACATTTATATATAAGCTGATAATCATTAAATATACATTGCAAATATTATTTAAATTTAAAATAACTAATTACAAAAAATACATTTCTAGCCAGTTTTACCAATCATATAACAACTTCTCTTAATCGCAATTTTAAACTCTAAGGATTGTAAATTCATATTTCTAATGACCAACAATCAAAAGAATATTTGTGTTTAAATTAAGACATTAATTAAGTGTAATGCATTAAAAAGATATCACCTTGATTAGGCAATTTGTAACCAATTTTAATACAATGTTAGTTTTGGAAATTTATGATGCAAAGTCTCTTGCTAATGAATATATATTAAAAGCAGGATTCAAGTATCATTTTAAGCAACAACCAAATTTACTTCAAATGATCTACTGCCAAGAAAATAGAGAAAAATAGGCACAGAACTTATTCTAAAATTCATGGGCACAAACACACATCAACAAATGAACAAACTATGACGCGGCCTAGCTAACCAATAGCTTCTTGGTAAAAACAAAACAAAAAAAAAACATTTTAAGCCAATTAGTTTTATCAAAAAAGAATTTATGTAAACATTTATCAGCATATTTAATAAGAAATACAAACAGGAGCTCACATCAGGCGATGCTTAATCAATTCACCCCAAGCAAAAGAGATAATGTCACTAAGATGCAAAGGGCTACTGGAAGTGAAAGAAAATAAAGAGACTTTAGAAGGAACCAGAAATCCAATCCTAAACTGGAAACAAGAGATAAACCTCTACTCCTGTTCAAAAGACCAAGGACAAGTGTGAACTGAATGATAAATGAACCTAATGTAACTGCAATTCACAATCATCAGTAGTTTTTAAAACTATTATTACAATTAATTATTAAGTATTATTATTAAAATTAATTCACTATCAAGAATAAGGAGACTATCATCCACTTTATAGATAACAAAATATTAAAAAAATATTTGATTACATTTTTTTTTATTGTTGCCAATCGAAGTCAAGAATATGGTATTTTATAAAACAAGAATTCTGTCTTTGCTGCCTTAGAAAATTAATATTTTTTTCTTTTGTTTTTGGTGATTGTATCAATTTTTAATTTATTTCTAGCCTTAAATGTTCACTATTTCCTAAACTATTCTTGAAATTTATGGAATGTTTTGATTTCTTTACCTTTTGCATAAATGCTGTTCATTTTTATTCAAATTCCTTTGGAATTGGTTAAATTTTTTTTTTTTTTACACTTATAGTTTCTTACAAAAGAGTAACAAGTAGATTCCAGCCATACTATTAAAAACAAAGTTCTGGGTGGTGAAATCTATTAGTAAGCAGAATTTATCAAAGAATTTAAATTCCTGCTGAAGCTGTTTATATTCACTTTCCTTTCTGCAATGCCCTATCAAGAGACTTCTTGACAAATATGCAAAATGTCTTAACACTGGTATGTTGCAGTGGTCAACAGAAGAAAAAAATGTGAACATTCAAACCATTTTCATATAACATACTTAATTGCTCAGATAATAACAAAAAGAATTACTGTTATCCTCAGATGTAACCTTGACTCATTGAAATCATTCTAAAAATAATGTAAGCATCAGATAAAAATGAACTGGTATTTTTTTTTTTTTTAAATCAAATATAGCCTTTCAGGATTACTCTGATTATCTTTTAAAATGTCCAGTACCTGTAGTCTTATTTTTATTGTCTTAAGTAAGTTCAAAACTCTTGAAGAAATAAGTAGTTGCCTGTTTTATGTACTGACCAAAATTTTCAACATTTTCTTTTATTTAAACACTTTACCCAGTTATAGTTATTTTTTTTTCTTCTATACATGATCAGATATATCAGATTTTGTGATTTGATCCTGTTTATTAAACTGATGATTAATTTTGTATAGATTTCCATCAAAGAACTGACTATACAACATTATTGCAGTATAGTCAGTCTTACAATTTATTTTCTTAAATAAAAGGCCAGAGAAATTTACATAAAATAGTGCTGATTCTGAAGATTGGTTTAATATGAAAACTATAGATTCAGAAAATTTTTAAAAATCTGTTTCCAGTATGTTTCTAGCATAGAGACTATTTACTGTGGCAATTTTTTTCTTACTTCATCAGATTATCATCACATTTCTCAATCATGTCAGAGTGCTTGGTAGCTATTTCTTTTATAGTTATCTTCAATTAGTACAGCTTTGTCTGATGTTGCAGGCAACAAATTATCTTTCTTCAGCTGAACAAAATGAATTAAAATAAAGGGTACAATATACAGCTGTTTAGAACCTTAATGAACAAAGAAAACTAATTAGCTATGTTTCCATTATGAATTATAAAGGAGGTTATGAAGATCACATGATTTAGTAATATCCTAACTTTTCCTATTGTGACATATATAGTCCAAGTAATTGGATTTAGTATTTCCAGGTATATATTCATCTCAGCTAGTGATAACAGGATTCCTATTGGCACACTTTCTAGCTATGTGCAAACACCAAAATCATCATTACTTTTTTTTTTTTTTTTTTTTTAAACCAAGTTCACCCCAAACAGGACAGTAAAACCACTAAAATACAAGGGGTTACTGGGTGTAGAAGAATTAGAAAACAGAAACATTGAAGAGCAAGTTCAGTTCAACCTTTTGCAGGCTATTTAAAGCTAGAAAATATTTTTAGATTGTAAGAATTTGGGGGGGATAATAATGATACAAGTCCTACTAACCCGTAGCTGGGAGGAGAAGAGGTTAATTCATACCTTTCCAAGGATATTTGCATGCAAGTGATTAAAACAAACCTTATTGGAATTGGAACTCAGGTCTGATTTTCAATTCTGAGCCATTATCCATTACATCACCCACACATCCAAGCTTACAGCATGTGGTATTCCCAAGTGGTCATCCGTCTAGGTACTGATCACGCTTGACATCGCTTAACTTCGGTGATCATACAAGAACCAATGTTTCAATATGATATGGCCATAAGACCTCTTTCTGTTGAGATGACCAACAGTACTTCTTGGGAATTTCCAGCAGGCATCTATTCATCTCCCCTTTTATGATGCTGGGATTTCTCTGGTTCACTATCATAGCTACATTTTGCAGCCGTTTCTGTATTTGAGGCTACAATGTCTTGGTAATAGATTCACTTAGTGAAGACAGTAAAGAGCATTGTTAAGTTGAGATTCTGCCAATGTACTGAAAATATTTGCAATAACTGTCTCCGAGTTGATGCTGAACATTACTTGTTCTGTTTAGCCTTTGGATCAATAAGGATGCAAAATTTATTTACCTTGTGTCAGTTGTTTATATTCAAAGCATTAAAGATGAGGATATTGGTTTAAATAAATCACAAAGTTAAGCTAGTCTATTTGTTTTACTGTATTAATCTTTAGAAAATGTACATATCAATGTTACTTACATAATAAGTAGAACACTTAATTTCAGGATATCAGTCCTCTCGGTTGAGGACCTGGTTTTTGTGTCATTAGCTATAATCTCATTTCCTCAGACTTAAACAGTTTCATATTTACAGAGAAGTAGTAAGGTGTGAATAACTAGGTTAATATATTGCTAGATTTGATATATATATCATACCAGAAATGAAAAATAAATAAGATTGTGAGACTGAATATAAGCGAGTGTTATACTTTTAGAACTATCGATTAATGAAGCTATTCTTCATAAAAATGTTTCTGCTCAAAAAATGAATTAAGAGAAGGGAACTTATGATTTATTTACTTTTTTTTATATAAAAAATATAAAGATCATGGAATCTTAAAATAGGGCACCAATTTATTAGCTGAGTGTGATCTCATTCTCAGGCCCTTTTCTTTTTCTTGGAATGGTAATTGTCTTGCCCAACCAAATATTGCATGCCATTTTCTGTACAGCCATCATTTTTTTTTTCCTTTCCAGCTTCAGTCAATCAAAAATTCTTTAGGATTTTGTGACTATAATTTTTTATGAAATGATTTCAGTGAACTCATTTTTAATTTTTTCTTTTTATTAAGTCTATATAATGTAATACAGATATTTTTAGTACACTGCAAAAAGAAATTAATGAACACTTTCAAGCATTGATTATTTTGGTTTTAAAGCTTATAAATTTCTTCATCTAGGAACCCCAGGATTTCTGTAGAAATTTTGTTCCAGCTTTTGTTTAAATTTTGAATTTTTAAAAATTTTGTACAGATTTCAGAAACTGATTTTTTTTTTTAATATTTTTTAGTACCACCTTGTATAATGTCTTATTTTACCATTTTGCTTTACTATTACATGAATAAAGTCCAGAACTATTGTATTTTTTGTCTTGCATCTAGAATCCAAGACAAAATGCAAAAGGGTGCTGAAAAATTCTTAGCTTAACCAAGAAGCATTAAAAAAAAAAAAAACCTCATCCATCTATTGGACAGAAGTAGAAGTTTATCCCTTGTTTCCTGCTTACAATTGGATTTTCGGTTCCTTCCAAAATCTCATTCTCTTTCACTCTCAGTAAGCCCTTGTGTCTTAGTGGCATTATCACCTTGCTTGGTGTGAAATAATTTTTAAAAAAAACAAAACATTTAGTCAGATTTTGGAAGTTGATTATGCGAGAACTTTTCAGCAGCCCACTTATGGTAAATTGTTTCTACCTATTATATTAACATGATTATTGAAGATTTTAGATTTCGTTCTTAGTCCAAAGGGAAAATTATGAGATGACTATAATGTTAGTTCTTTGTGCACATCTGACTAAATTAAGTGAATTTGGATTAGCCTGAAAGCATTATTTTAGAAGTACTATTCTTAAGGCCATTATAATTCTATACACAAATGTGTCTTCAGCAGGAATAAATTCTCATATACATTGTGTGAAAGAAATTTGATACTATTTTTAAAGATATTGATCTAAATAGATATGCATGTAATTTTTATGTTTTGTTTGTTCATAAAATTCCTTGCATATGCTGACAATAATGATTCTGATGCTCTTCATCATTGATAAAAAAAAGAAACCCCAAAAAACTATTTAAAAGTGGTTTCTAATCTTGAGATTAACTATATATTCTAACTTATTCTATTTAAAGAAAAAAAAAACATTTAATTAAGATTGAAAATTTAAGTGATCATACAATGGCAAAAGATTTTTTACAAACAAGTTTATCAGAATTGTTTTCTGAAGGTCTGAGAAAAAGAGTGTTCCCATCATTCCTTACATTATTGTCACCATCTTTTTCTTTTTATTAACCCAATAGCTCAGTGGATATATTATTCAATCTTCTCAAATGTACAAGGAACAATATACATATTAACATAAAGAGAATAGAATAATTTCTGTCTGAATTTCTCATATTATTATAGCTATTCCTTTTGGATTCATTTTGTCAACCTAGATTTTATATCACATTTCAACTTGCCTCTCCTTTATATCTTATCCATGGGAGTATATTACCTGCCTCATTCCTGGTGCCTTACCTCAGTGGAGTGATAGAGTAGCAACATAAGGAAGACAATTCTCAGACACCAGTAAGAAATGAAAAACAATATATCTTTGTGAATCAAATAAAAGGTTTAATTCAAAATTTACAGACTTCACCTTATCATAAATATATAGTTTTAAAGGTATGCTATATTTGACCATTGACCAACATATATAAATAGTTAAATCAAAACCCAACACCTCAGTGTGTGTGTGTGTGTGTGTGTGTGTGTGTGTGTGTGTGTGTGTGTGATATAATTTTTTTGAGATTTGGTTAAATTCTCATAATTCATCAAGTCTAGAACAAGAAGTCTCAACAGAATGCAGAAAGCACTGTATGGCCATTCCATCCTTTTTGGGAGTCATCAGCAATGTGCATCTACTACTGATAATCAAACCCAGACCGTTATGATACAATGCAAACATTATGCCAGTGGTCCTCAGTCATGGAGAGGAAACTAACTAGAAACAATACAGTGCAGCTACTCCAGTATGGGTTCAATTCTCGTGGATGCGCACTGCTGATATGTCCCAAAAAGAATGAAACGGACATCCAGTGCTTTCTGCATTCTGTTGAGGATTCTTGTTCTAGACTCGATGAATTATTATGTGATATATAAAAATTTTAAAAAATGATTGCATACATATACACACATATATATATATATATATATATATATATATGCAGGCATATTTTTGTTGCCATACTCTTTCTTACAGATTAAACAGCTGAGGAAAATATATTAGCCAAATTATTTTGTTAAAAACGAAGATGAGGAATCTGGTCATTGTGTTCTCATCTGGTGAAGATGTAGAACAAGGTGGGCACAACTTTTACAACTGAAAATTAAAAAGGTAAAATAAATGGAGCTACACTCTTTTGATCAACTAAGTTTTAATAAATATGTTAATATCAAAATAAAATACTTCCTATATTGCCACTTTATTAGGTTTCCAGAGTTCTTTTAAACCCTGTTCCTTACAACAATTGACATTTTTACATCAATCAAATATTCAACAATAAGATAATTCATGAAAAATGAAATCATTTTACAATCAACAAAAATGGAGTTTTGAAATGCAATAAGCTTTTATTATACATAAATTTATTTGGATTGTTGTCCTCATCTTGGATGTTTATAAGTTTTTATTTTGCTCTTGTTACCAGTTCAGAATAGTTGGTTACTAAAACCTTATTCAAGCCCAAACACTAGAATATGTCATCTTTCTTACAGTATGAATGGGTAATAGAATGTAAATGAGTAAATTAAATTAAATTTATACATTTCTACACTGTTTAGATAATAACAGTTTAAGTATTTTGATGCTGCCTATCAGTAATAATAATTATTTATGAAATGAAGACATAAAATTACTATTTCATACAAATACATTAAATCCTTAATCCCTTTGATATTTATATTATTATTATTTATTCAGTCAAGCTAGACATTGATGAGTCTATCACACCAACCATCATGGTCCTGCATCAAGATCAGAAGGTCATTTAGGAGGCATTCTATGTTATAACATAGTTGATCAATGTAGGTGGTTGCTGGTCGACCAGCCAATCTTAGGCCATTGCTAGGTGTCCAGAGAAGTAGATCACTCACAATTCCTTCTTTTACTCGCCAGCAGTGTCCTACATAGCACATTCTGTATTTGTGTAAGATTGTAGAAATATCAGAGATGGGTCCATAGAGCTGTGATTTAGTTGGATGTCGTCTCCAAGAGATGACAAGTATAGCTCTCAGCATTCAAGTGTAGGTTCCATCAAGCTTAGACTGTAGGGTTTTATTTAATATCCAGGCAGTGGTATCATATATTAATGCCACCTCGACAGTGGCTCAAAAGAATCTCCATTTGAGGCTGTATGGTAGACCAGATTACATCAATTTTATTCAAAGCAGCCCAGGCTTCAGCTATACGAATTTTCACATCCTTTTCAGTAGAATTTATCTCATTTCCTCAGCATGTAAAAAATTTGACAGATTTCAATGATTCACTTGAGACAATTTGTACCGAGACTTACTGGTTGAAGCCTATGAATTCAGTTTTAGAGGCATTGACAGAGTCCAACATGGCAGCATTTTCTAGATGATGTATGAGAACTATGGCATTGGTAATGATGTCTGTAGTAATAGATAGGTCATCAATATTTGTCAACTTTTTTGCAGGATATTGACTTAAGAGTCTTGGTGATAAAGTAAAACCTAGATGGTGTGTGTATGTACATAAATAAAATGGTGGGTCAATAAGTGTACAACCTGATATTGACTTATTTTTGATTGAAAGCTTTCACTGTATAATGCTGAAAAAATACTCTTTGTTTAATTAAGCTCCAGACTTATTGCTGTTTGTACATTATACATCTTAACCTCTAATTTCATTGAAATATTTTTTTATATTAAAAAAAAAAAAAAAAAAAAAAAAAAAAAGTGCTTAAATCATGAAATTAATATTTTGGTAAAAATATTTCAAATATCAGATACAAAAAAAAATGTAGAGTTTGATAGACTTTATATTAGATAAATACTATGCTCAATAATAAAGTAACACAAACCCATTTCGCTGAATGATTATATACTTGGTGTAAATAACATTAAAAAGCTGGTATTTTGTACAATTTGTTAGAGAATGATTACTAGTGTTTAAAGTATCCGAATTTAATTTGCAATTGTAATCTTTGACTATACTTTAACAGGTTGTCTGAAAATCAAGTAAAATGAATAGAGAGAAATTCTATATCAAGTTATTTTTTATGTACAGAAGCAAACAGTTAAAGTTTATTAATTCTTTTCCTAACCTCATTTTTTAACAAGTTTTGCAAACTATATTTGTTAATCTAAGCACTTAATTTTTTTTTTTTTTTTTTTAATTATTATAAATTTTGTAATAGTGCATTGTCACTATCCTACAAGTGAAAGACTAATGCTACAGGAAAGATACTGGCCTTACAGATTAATATAAAAACATTTCACTATCAATAAGCAGAATTCTTTCTCTAGGTGAATAAAAAAAAAAAATACAATAAAATCAAAAAATTTTGAGTGAATATCAAATTAACTAAACTATACCTAATCGTAACATTATATTAGATAATAAACCAAAATTTAAATTTTTAGACGTTTTTGTTTTAATTGCTAACTCTGAATCAGAGATGTAATGATTATTTGAATTTTGATGGTTTCCATCACTTTTACACTAATACCTTTACAAAAGCATATCATAGTCCTAATGCCAGTCATCTTTCACTGACACTAATGGTAGACAGGAAAGAAAATAAGTAAATGAGTACATGGCTAATGGCTACCCAGTTTGACAGCAAAATAGCTGCTACATCATTTGCCAACATAGACATATAGAAACCAGAGAATGAATCTAGATACACCTGTACAAGGTTGAAAATTGCCAGTCTCTTATTGAAGAAATTAACAACAATAGTAAAGACAATAAAAACTGAGATGTGAATAAACATTTTAAACCATTCTGGTGAATGATAATAGGTTACAGGAATAGAGTTTATGGCATGAATTGCACAGTTACTTGTTTCTTTAACCTCAATGCAATTGTTTATATTCAGCAATGCTGAAGTAGTTAACATTATACTTTGACATTTGTTTTATTTGAACTATTATTCCCATATTAATTGTTATAGATACAATGTTTCAGTCATGTATCCTCTGGCCATTTTCAGGTGTTTATTAATGTTGGCTGTCATCTCATAGCCATTAATTCAAACCCTGGATCAGGTAGTGAAATAATATGCTGGATCAGCAGAAACAAACAAGAAATTGCATTATAGAGACAAAATAATCTACAAATGATATCCCATATGAGCAAAAAAACAAAAAAAACAAACAAACTTGACAATAGCCAGAGAGTTGAAATGTGTCAATAATAATATTTATAAGAATAATCTATAATAATAATCTGATATCAAAGCATGCATTGGCACTTGCAATCTTTCTGTACACTTGTGAATCTTGGACATTTACAGCAGAATTACAGTGAAGAATCTAAGCATTAGAAATGAGATGCAACAGAACCATCTGAGTATCTCTTATGTAGACCACATCACAAATGACGTAGTGTAAGACTCCATCAAACAAGAAATAGGCACATTGGAAGACCTCATAACCACCATCAAGAAGAGAAGGTTGAAATGATATGGCCAGGTCATAAGAGCCAACAATCTTTCTGCTTCCATCCTGCAAGGTACCACCTTCAGCAAAAGAGGCAGACAAAGGGGGCGGGGGGGGGGACAGGCTGACAACACAACTGAGTGAACTTTAAGGTCATTCACCAAGACTCAGATATTAGCATGCAACCAAGATATATAGGGGAAGCTGGTCAGCTGTGCAATGATTATGACCAGATATTATCATGGGAACAATGATAATAATTGAACAAATTATATTTTTTACAATACTAATGTAGTTAATATCATTCTCATATATATATTTAAAATTTGATATATTTATAGGTGAATGATTGACTGATAGATTTCTTTTTTTTTTACAGTTTATCAACCTTTTGCATGTTATTTAAAGCCAGATTTTTTTTTTTTTAGAGTGTAAAAATTTTTTTGGTAGATAATGGTTTAGTTATACAAGTCTTACTAATTAACCCATAGCTCATAGGGGAGAAGAGGTGGATTCATACTTTTCCCAAGGGTATTCACACATAAGTGAATATAACAAACCCAACCGGAATTGGAACTTGGCTCTCTGATTAACAATTCCAAGAAATATCCAGTATACCACCTGCACACACAAGCTTACAGCAACTGGTATTCCCAAGTGGTCACCCATCTACTTACTGATCAAGCTTAATGCTGCTTAACTTCAACAAGCATACATAAACTGGTGTTTCAAGAGGAATTTATAGGTGAAGAGCATTTGCACATGTAGACAGGAATCAATACTCATGGTGGCTGTTAATTTCCTACCTTAATGCAATTCTCATACCTTATATATATATATATATATATAAAAAAAATGCACTCAATTATATGAATAAATTATTGGCACAGTGTTAGTTCCTTTAGTTTATATAAAATGCTAAATATAATCATGGTTGAATCTTTTTAAGTGGACACTGTTAGGAGATAATGGATGTATAAACAAGATGAACTTTCTACAACTTACAACAAAAAAATTAAGTGTTGTATCCAAAATTAATGGGATGAACAGAAAAAATGTATAAATGATGAATATTGAGTTATAAAAATAAAAAAAACTCAGGGATACAAAGTATGCAGTGGATATGATGACATCTGAAATGATTTCCTATCCTTAACTGTTTGAAACCTAATTCTAAGTTTCAAGAGAGAAAAAAATACTGTTATCCAGAGCAGAATTTAACTTGTTGAAAATAACCCAAATATGAAGGATTTCAGGAATAATGTGGAATCCATTGGAGTAAAAGTAACAAGAAATCAAGTCATGTTCTTAAATAGCCTTGAGCAAATGAAACCTGTATATCTTAGCCAGGATCATCCTTTTTCGAACCTTGGGGACAGGCCCTACAGAATTACAAAGAACTGTACTAAATAACAGAAACCACTTCACTTGAAGACTTAACAGTAACAACTAAAATAGATAGCACTTGTTATTCAAAGAGAAAATAATTACATAATGATGACATTCCATGCAACAAACAAAATGTTAGAAAGCTATCAATACTGGATAGAGAGATAACAGTGAACTTGAGAAACCTATTTTCCTGAAGAATTGTTTTAAGAGAAATAAATTTCAACTAACAGTAGCACCGGCTGCTTGGTGAATGAATGCTGAATATTTTCCTATAACAGCTAACATTACCATTATCATAGAGTAGGGCTCGTGAGCTTATCAACCTCATAAGACATTTTCTAAAGGCTAGTCATTTGAAATGTTTAGCATTTGCAAGTGAATATACTATGAACAGATTTGATGATGAAATATTTTGGTAAAATGACAAGAAATTTGTTTGGATATTTCAAGGTGGAGTTCTCAACCTAAAGAACACCATCTCTACAAAAAAATAACATGGAAGAGGGAATATCAGGTTTGGGGGTGTTTCTCTGTAAATGGAACAGGGAGCATGGTATTATAATAAAAATAAAAGTATTATTGTGAAATATTGTCACCTTAGTCCAGGAATATCTTCAGTATAAGAATGTAAAAGTTTTACCTAAGTCTTCAGAGTTTCAATCTGAATCCAATTGACAATTTATGGGAGAAGAATTGAAAGGATTTGTAAAAGCAAAAAATCAAATAATCTGTAATGTCTTTGAGATTATGCACATGACATGTAGAAAAATAACTCTTTAGATGTTTGTGTTAATTTACTAAAAGCTTAACTAAAGAAAGGTTATTGCTAAAAAAAAAAAAACAAACAAACAAAAAAAAGAAGAATGAAAAAGTAATGACAAATACTAATAATTTCCTATTCGTTTTGAACATATAATTATTTTTCCTCTTGTTTATTTATTCAAAATTGATGTAAAAAAAAAAAATTATACATTTACTAACCTCATACCAATAATTACTTTGGTTTATGAGAAAATCTTTCCTCCTCAATTATTTTTATAATTATTTTCAACAAATTACAAAAAAAATAAAATAATAATAATAAAAATATTCAGACTATGCCAATAATTTCAGTCAGCAGTGTATACCTAAAGTTGCAAGTCATCATGACTGAGGTTTGGATGTACTGTTCTTGTTCAACTGTTGATCCCACCAGTGTATGCTCAACATAGTTGTAGTATAAACCACATGTTTGCTCTGTAGGTATTGAAGAAGCACAAATGTGTCACACAGCTGTTTGCAACAGGGATTAGCTAGCCATCTAAGTAAATGGGTATGCTAAGTAAACAAACAGCCAGCCTGTTGTATATGTGTGTGTGTGTGTGTGTGTGTGGGGGTAACAATTTAGAAAAACTTATACTAACATGTTTCACCAATAAAACAGCATCATCAGATGAACATTTTATTTCAACTAAATATACAAAAGAGAATGTGATTTATGTAAAGCATATGAATACTTTTTTTTCCTTTACCTGAAAGGCCATTTTGTTAAAAAGTGAAGATAATTTACTCAAAGATGCATTGAAAGTGTCATGATCCTTGAATCTCATGGGGGTCAATATGCAACCAGGCTACTTCAGTTTATTATCTGTTCTTGCTAAACAATGTGCAATATATAAATCTTATAGTGATTAATATTTAAGGCTACAAATAAATTAAAAATTGGTACAAAGACCAAAATACAAAACATAATTTTATAATGCAGTTGAAATAGAATTTTAGTTTTATAAAATAATCTTTACTTCAATTGGCAACACTCAAAAAAAGTAACTATTTTTTAATTTTTTATTATCCGTAAAGTAGGTGATATTATCCTTATTCTTGGTAGTGTATTAATGTTAATAATAGTTTAAAAAAAACTACTGATGATTATGAATTATTTTAGCAGTTACATTATAGATATATGAAAATAATTATGACACAAGCATCACCTGATGTTATAAATTTATGAGAACACAATAATAATATGCCTTTTCTATAAATATTTTCAATGTAAGTGTCCTGATGAACTTTACTCTATGGTATCTAGAATTTATGAACACAGTACTAGATTAGTGGAAAAATCTCATTTTATGGGTGAAATGGCTAGATGAACTGTAAATTCTATGGTAACAATTTCTTCTTTCATGCTTCTCACTTGTAAAACTCTTCTGAACTTGCTTTCCAGTCAACTTTGACCTTCAAAAATTTAAATGCAATGTCAATCATTATCTTCTGTTTTCTTAATTCCTGTTCTTTTATTGTTCTCTCTTTTTAATGTTTTTTTTTCTTCTTTTTTGGCTTATATTCTGTCATATTCAATAATTGGCTTTATTACCTTGCTTGGAGTGAAATGATTAAAAAAAAAAATAATAAATAAAAATTATAACTTGAGTATCTCTTGACATGTGCTCAGGATTGTATTTCTTATTAAATATTTTGATAAATAACTAAGTTGAAATTACTAAAATCTAATTTTAAAAACAAGTAAAAAAAAAAAAAAGCAAGTGTACATATGCTTTACATAAATCATATTAGTGCAATAGTGTAGAGTTAATTGAAATAAAAATTTTTATCTGATGATACTGATCAGTGAAAATTGTCATACATTTACCATTCCATCAGACTCTCATCTTAAGCACACACACACAGTAATAATAAAACAGTGTTTGTTGTAGAATAACAGCACTAAATTTTATACTAGGAATACTTATATATTTGTTACTCACCACTCAATGTTACTGAAAGTTTCATGCATATAGCAATTGTCAAGCACAGATTAAAACTGTGACCTAACGCTGCTTTATTTATAGGCTACTGGTAAGATAATGGAGTAGTCCATTTTCATATGGAAAAATAAATGAATAGATAAAGAAAATAAAAGCAATTGTTATATATATATATATATATATATATATATTTGTTGTAACCTAGGGAAGGTTACTGAATAGAATAATCACATGTAGGTTGATAATGAACGATAATACCTAGGATACAAACAACACATAAGATTCGCTAGCCATGCATAGAAGCAGTAGTTAACTGCTAGAAGTGAGTCAAGTGAATTCCACAATGAATCTCCAACTGCGGACCAACATACAGTATTTACGTGAATGGGAACATACCCATTATCGTCCGTAGGTATGCTACAACATTATATATATATATATATATATATATATATATATAAAATGATAAGAGGGGAAAGCTCTTGGTTTGACCAAGAAGGAGAAAAAATAAAATTAAAAAGACTTGGCTATCTGGTCAGATTTTGGAAAGTGGGTCAAACCAATAATTTTTCATGGTCCCTGCTTGTATATAGGTTGCCTTATATTGTAATAATTAGCAAGCTGATCTTTCAGATCATTACTATTAAATAATGAATTCAATTCTCATTGGGTGCCTCATATTTGTGGCCTTGTGCCAAAATAAAGTTTGTAATAAATAACCATTCATAAAGATAAAATTCACAACAGTAAAGTTCAACTTTTATTTGTGAAAAGGTAAAACATGAAGCCAATTTATTTTTACAAGTGGTGCTAAAAATTAAAAAAACATTTTCATTGTATAAAAATCAAAGATGATAAATTTAACAAAATTTAATCAATATTCTGATTGATTAATTTTGTATAGTGTTAAGAAAAAAACGAAGTAAAAAGAAACAAGGTAAAATAGAAATCAAAGAAAGGTGCAATGCACAGAACTCACCTTGGACTCCACTTTTGTCTAAGAAACTATTCAAGTTGAATGAACAATTATTTGAAGCCAGATACTGTGTGAAACGCTGAAAATAAAAATGCTTAAAATTAGGAGACCTGAATAAAGATATTTTTATTCAAAAGTGAGACATTGTGCTTAACCAAAATTCAAAATTTTCAGTTGTTTTAAGATCAAACTAATAATTGATGATATATAATTGGTGATTTGCTCTCAAAAACTGAATTTAGTCTACCCTTCACTATATACACTATTTCAATTGTAAAGAAAAATAACATTCAAATTAATATGTATTCACAAAACAGAACATAGAATAAATAATCTTTTCATTTTGCAAAGTTTTAAGTTTTTGTTAGTAATTCAGAGTTATAAACAAGCCCATTTTAACTGTTATAACAAAAAAGATTATACAGAAAATGCCTTTTCCTTTAATCACAAAATATTTATTTCAACCTGAAGAATTTCTTGTTATTTAATAACATTAGTATTGTCAGCAAGGAAGGGTGAGTAAACACGAAAATAAGATTGTATATACAAGTGAAACGTTGGGCTATACAGGTACATACTCCAGCATGTTACCATAAGGTTAGATTTAGTGAAATCTATATTAATACTTTCACTACTGCATTGTTATAGCTTGTTGCCTGGCTGTGCTGGCCAGTCTTGAGAACAATAGCAAGTTACTATTTACTGAAAATAAATAACTATTAAAGATGCTGATGGTCATTTTTCATAGGCACTGCATTTTGGTTTCAGTCAGGTAGTCTGCAATACAGACTAAGTTAGGTGACCCCCCCCCACTCCAACAAACAAAAATATTGTATGTCTATGACAGTATTGAAATAGCAGTAAATGCAAGTTAGCTTATAATACAAACACTAGGATCCAACATTTTATGGTGTCTTGAAAATGTGTGTGTGTGTGTGTGTGTGCGTGTATGTATGTATGTATGTATGTATGTATGGTTAAAGAATATGTACTATAAGAGTTGATAGTAATAAAATTTAATATGCTTAAAGAATTATATATGCCCTACTATATTTTATATCCATATATAGGGGGAATAAATTTTCCATGATCACAGAATTGTGGAAGGAATCACAGAATTGTTGGTCTTAAACAGAATCCGGGTTTTTAATGTAATTTTCAATACATAAATAAATTAGATATTTTAAATTTTTTCAAAACTTAATAACTGTCTCTCCAATTTTGTTAAATGTTTTAATAAAATATAACAATAACATAATGTAGTTATTTCCTTAAAATTTGTTTTTACAAATCTTTGTAGTTATTTTCCTTATAAAACCCTAAAAATAATTAACAAATGTTTACATAAAAAAGAAAAGTGGGTTGTCGATTTTCTGAGAATATGTTGGCTAGTCTATTTTTAAATATCTTAAAATTTTTCTAAGAAAATGTATGTTGCAAGCGTGACGAAAGAAGATCACAGCTCAGTCGTGGCCACTGAGATCCATTGCTAAAGTGAAATGAAAAACAGACATTACTTGATGTCAAAATTGGAGGGGGGGAGAGATGAAGATCAAACCAATAAGTTTAACAAATTAATTTCCTTTAAATGCTATGACATGCCTACCATACAACTTAGAAATAAAGAAAAACAATTCTCCAAAAAAGTCATTCTTGTTTAAGCTTACCATCACACAGCAATTCTTACGGCTTAATAACTGCATCATCTTCAGAGCTTCACCATTGTAAACAAATTTAGATTAAATAAAAATCCTTTAATAACATTGACTATTTTGATTATTTTTTCATATTTTATTTATATTTTGTAATCTAAACCAGTTGCATGAATAAGCAACAAATTCCCAAAATGACTGAATCAAGTCAATATAGTGAATCAACCTCTAAAGTTAGGCCTGCTCCTCCCTCTCTCTCAAAAAAAAAAAAAAAAAAAAAAATGACCCCCATATCTAAAATTTGTGATAAAGCCAGAGTAGAGCAATTTCCTGATGACTTTTATGCAGAAGAAAATGTTATTTTGCAAATTCTGTCTCCATAGTGTTGACATTTTTAAGGTTGACGCAATCAAAGATCACATCAAATCAAAAACTCATTTAACAAAAAAATCTTCAAAAAAGTCAGCTCAACTGAAACAGAAAACAATTACAACTTTGTTGAAGAGTAAAGAGGTAAAAGATGATTTTGTCCTTGATTTATTGAAAATGTGCACTTTGTCTGACATTCCCCTACACAAAATTGACAAAATGAGGCCATTCATATTAAAACATTGTAAAGAAGGTGGTGCCATTCCAAGTGTCAATAGTGTTAGGCAACTTCATCTACCAAAATTGTTTGCTTATCACTTTGCTGCACTGAAAGCCAAGCATGTTAATCAGCCAGCATCATAACAGATGAAGCAACTATCGTGCTATTTCTTTATATGCAATAAAACTTTGAATTATATTCTTGTTTTCAGTTTTAATAATAATTATAACATTTTGTATTGTAATTTTCTCATAAAATACTATAAAAATGGAAAAAAATAAAATTTCCCAAAAGTAAAAACAAATAGAATTTACCAAAAGTGGAAACAGAATCAAGGAAAATTTGAAACAGAAAATCAGGGGCCCTACATATAGAAAGGGACATAAAACAAGGATGTGTCTTCCTACCAAATTTATTCAACCTTTACAAGGCAATCGTAAGAGAACTAAAAGTCCTACCATTTGGGCACAATCTTTATAACACAAGAAAGAGACTGTTGGAATTTCTTAGACACATAATGAGTAAGGAGCGCTTGGAGATGTTTACACTCACAGGATGTATTAAAGACAATAGGGAAACAGCGAGAAATCTACCTAACAAGCTTGTGCAAATGGATTGCAAAACAGGCAATGGGAGGGATAGTAAAAGGAAAAATTTGCTAAGAGCTACAAAGGATAAGAAGTTGTACGGAGACATGATCACCCATGCCCTGAAGAGATACGACTGGCCAACATTTTCTCATTTTTTCATTAAAGTTTACAACCATCTTCTTTTATTCACTCTTTTAAGTCACAAGCTTAAAAATATTTGAATTCCATTATGTTTACATAATGAAAACAAGTTTTCACACAATTGCACACTTATAAACTTCAGATTAAATGTAACTTAAAAGGGAAATTTACATTTTAACTAAACTAGAATCTAAATGAATGAAATACAAGCTGGGAAGTTTAAAAGTAACTCATTTTAATGTTCAAAAGATTTTCTTTAAACCAACTTTGTAGAACAGTCTGGTGCCAACAGAATATCATCATATATATTATATCTTCCAATAGAAACCAACATTTTTGCTTCTTCTGTGCTGCATCCCTTCAGGACATAGGTGAATCATTGCTCTCCACAACTTCCTATTCATTGTGGCTCTTAGCAGTTTTCCTCCCTTGCTACCCCCCCCCCCAGTTCTGCTATACATTCACACAAGCCTGTCAGATAAGTTGCTCAGTGCTTTCCCCTATCTTTCTTACCCTCAACATGTCCAGTGGGAGTTAAGTTTTCTAAGCCCCTCTTCCTCATTACATGTCCAAGGAATTTCAGCTATCTTCTCTTGATTCTGAATACGTGTTCTTTTTGTTGCTATTTTCTTTAAGACTTCTTCATTGTGTACTTGCTCAGTCCATGAAATTTTCAATATCCTTCTGTAGAACCACAGTTGTATTGTGGAGAGATTGCCCAGCATTCACTGTCATATAAGGGGATGGATATCACATATCAATTCTGCACTCCTTTCTTTGTTTCTAACTAAATTTTTCTATTTCTCACCTTTTGGAATGCTTCTTTGGTTAGTCCAATGGGATGTTTGGAACTGTATCATATTCCCCATCCTCTGTTAAAATGACTTCTTAGATATTTAAACTTCTGTACCTACTTGATGTTTATATCTGCAATTTGTAATTTGCATCTTGAGCTTTTTCTCTTGTTGATGACCATACTTTCTATCATTTAGTAGTTTAGTTTCACTTTCTTCTACCACCCTGTCTAAGAGGTTCTGTCATTTGTTTTTTTCCAACTTGGCTATTTGCTTGGTTTATCTATGAGAAATCATTTTTACTTCTAAAATATAACACTAAAAATGTGATAAGGAAAATGAACTCTATAAGAGACAGAAGAAAGATGTCTTACCATTCTAACACAATATAAATAAATCATTGCAAATCTGATTTATTTGAAAATATCTATCAACATAAAAAGGTCAAAAAGTTTGAATTGACAGAACTCTCAAGAAGAATTTAATCAAGGTTATAAAATTTCTAAATCCGATTAATTCTATTTGAGGTGAGCTAAAAATAAAATCATATACACGCCAATATAAGTTATAAAATATTTTTAAAATACTTCTCAAAAGAATTTCACTACATGAATCAAAAACAAAGAATGTGCTCCCAATGAGAAGCTTAGATTTTATTTCCAACCTCTGCTTCTTATAAAAATTTAAATGTGATCTGAGCATAATAATATAAAAAGTAAATATAAAATGAAAGAAAAACTTTCAAAATTAATAAGAGTAAGAAATGTATGCAAAAATAAAACTTATCATGGTTATTATGCTATTCAAACAACTAGAGTTTTCTTTTTTAAATATTGAATCTCAAGAATATTTTAACTTTAATGCATCAATAAAGGTTTTAGGGATTTTATTATCAATGACAATGTTAGTAAAATAGCAAAAGTGTAAATTGTTGGAAGATTATAAACCTATCTAAAAAGATGAATCACTAATTCTGTAGACAGACACATAATTATCAGCTGAATTTATATTACCTGTCTAATGTCCAACCCATGTGACTGATATTCACTAGTGAATAGAGTGCATTGACAAAGAAGGCAATAATGTTGTAAAATAAATACATTTTTCATCATTAGGCTGTGGACTTATTGATAAACCTATGCACATGCCAAATATCAGCCTGAAAAGATGAAGACATCATTCTACTAAACATTCATTTTTTGCACTTCATTTAAACTATATTTTAATCATGATGCTTTTTTTTTCTTTGTAATTACTTGTATCAACTAAATTACATCCAAGTTTGGTAAATGACTATTACAAAGATTTATTTTTATAAACAAGTTTCAAACATCCAAATAAGGCATGAAACTATCAATCATATAAAATAATTTGATTTGAATCTCTTAAACAAGCTGCACAGAAATTTAAAAAAAAATATTCATTTTGGTCATACTTAATTTGATATTAAAAAAAAAAATGCTTTGATACTCTTATTAGTATATTTAAAAGAAACTACAGGGCATATTTACTTGTGTAAAAAAAGCATCCTTATCTTAAATCAGTGAGCAGTAAAGCATGAAAAAAATACTGATTGAATTTCACATAGTTAAGAGAAATTCTGTTTTCTATCATACTTGAACAGCAAGCAATGGTAAGCTATAAAATCAATATTTGCTTTACTGATTTAGGTCAGATGCAGCGATCTACGCAAGCAGTCGCTGGAAGAAAAAAAGGGGGGGCGTTGTTGTTGCCAGTTAGTTCTGCAAAGAGTGTGTCATTAAGGAGAATATATGCATAATTCTGTCAAATCTAAAAGAGAAGTTGTCATCACAAGTGACATAGTGGATCAATAAGAATACCTAAAACAAGCAAATATTTTCATTACTTCAAATAAAAACATGTCTCTTAAATGACAATGACAGCAAATTAATCATGAGACACTTATCAAATAAACAAAGCCTTTAAAAAATTCATTTCATATCTTAGAAAGTGAAAACTTTAAAATTGTTTAGAGACAAAAGTAAGCAATAATGAGCAAAGTAACAAATTAATTTTCTTTTATTATACACTAATCTGTTTGCATCTATGTTGTCCTCTCATACTCTCCAACTTTCTTCAGGTGACTGTCATAGTTATGCAAAGTATATATTCAAAGACATTCATATATCATATGCTAACAATTGCCAGATAATATCCCCCCATCTATACAGAAGAGAGAGATCATCAACTGCCTACTATATCAAATGAAATGCATGTGGTGACACAAATGCTTAATAACAGATGGCCGGCATTCGAGAACCTGCATAACTACAATTATCCTTCAAGCATAGCATCAGCTTCCATAAACAGAGATATATGAATACAAGACAGCAGTGAGAAAATGCCACAATCTGCTACCATACATCAGAGGCAAGTCAGAAAAGATTCATAAGATCTGTGGTCTATACAACATATTCGAAAACAGTTCCAGCTTTCCCAAACCAAGCCTCCATCAAGAGAGAACATGACCAAAACTTGCATATAATTCCATTCAATTCTAGCAGGGAATATGAAAATAAGAAAAGTCGTATCCTAAAAGGAAAGGCTAGGGGAACATCAGAAAAACAATCTGAGAGAGATGATGAAATCAAGTATGGCTGATCATGTGTGGAAGTAAAAAGGAAAGGGAGAAGTCACCAACCTTTGTTAAATGAAGTCAGCCTAATAGAAAAGCATTGGAAAATAAGGAGATTAAAAAAAAATCAGCCCACATGCTGGACTAATAATTTTCTCAGTACACCTAGCAGAGAAATAAACACAACATGAAGAGGTAAACAACATTAGGTTTAAGGTTCCAACTTTCCAGTACTGAATTGTCTTATAAGACACATGGTCTCGTGGGCAAAATCATTAAGTGGATAGTTACCAGTTCATCAGTAGTTCAGTCCTTGGTTAGGTTTTATGAAAAAGTTATGTATACTGGTTCAATAAAAAATGCAATGATTATCACAAAGTTTAACAAAATAGAATTAACCAATATGAGATATCCATGAACAGCAGAATGGATTAAATAAAGGGTGTGGTTAAGAATTTTCAGAACATAGCCAACTATGATAGGCACCAGAATACAGCTGGGAGATACAATGGCTGAAATATGAGAATAATTGCCAAGATAAGGACACTAGTTTGAACAAATTAGTGTATAATAATTAGTCATTTAAAAAATTTGCACAGTACATTTCTTTTATTTGTGAAATTGGAATTGAAGATGCTGGTTCCAACCTAGTTGGAATGACTGTAAAAACATCCCCTTCTGCAATTTTCTAGACAAACCATGCAGATGCATGCTGGGATTTCTTCCTAGATAATAAGATAGGTCACTTCTCAGTTTCATCCACCATAATTTGTGTTCTTTCTCGTCTTGAATTCAGAATGCTGCAATCACTTGTCTGTATCCCTTTCATGTGTAAATACCATTCTTAGTTTGTGAAATTCTTGCCTCATTACTGTTGCTTTGCCTACTTTTGTCTTATATATTTAGGCAGCAATTTTTCATTAATGCATGTTTCATTAAATAATATAGACAAGTTTTGTCTATTTATTTTAAGTAAGTTCCTTTCATATTGTCTGATAAACTTAATCACATTATCATTGAAAGACGAAAGGAAAACACCATATTGATACATGTTTAAATCCAATCTAAGCTTTCGGCTTACATAAGCCATTATCAAAGATGACAATTTCAATATATCAAACAACACATGGACGAAACAACAATGATAGTCCGCACTTGCTGCATGAAAAATTTCAAAGCAACAACAAACTCGTATATACGAGACGTGGAAGCGAAAATCACATTGCAGCTCATGATGTCACACATGACCACGCAAGAGTGAAAAATGAGAAGTATGGGAAGCCATTAGTATAAACCAATGGCTTCTGTTATAAATTATAGGCATTTAAGAACATTTGTGGAGATTTCATAGTTTATTTTGTTCTGGTTAGATTTCAACTGTTTTATGTATATAGCTTCAAGAATTTTTAATTTTTGTTTATTGTTTTCATGTTTAAGTATAGTTGTGTTGTCAACAAGGAGTTTCCGGAATTGAGTACACAGACAGGCATGTTGTTTTAAATGTCTAAAAATGTTAGAGTTATCATTTAAATGTAGAGTCAAGTGCTGTGAAAGCGAGTTTGTGGTGTGACCAACATAAATATTATTTAATCCATTCGGGATACAATCTCCCAAAGGGCACTTGAATTTGTAAACTATGTTGGTTCTTTGCTTCCGTGTCCTGTATATAAGAGTTTGTTGTGGCTTTGAAATTTTTTATGCAGCAAGGGCGGACTATCATTGTTATTTCGTCTGTGTGTTGTTTGATATATTGAAATTGTCATCTTTGATAATGGCTTATGTAAGCTGAAAGCTTAGATTGGATTTAAACATGTATCAATATGGTGTTTTCCTTTCGTCTTTCAATGATAATGTGATTAAGCTTATCAGACAATATGAAAGGAACTTACTTAAAATAAATAGACAAAACTTGTCTATATTATTTAATGAAACATTATATATATATATATATATATATATATATATATATATTAGTTTGCTTCGTATTATTTTTGCTCTGTTTTTTGTTTATTGGAAACCTTGTCAATTCTGTTTGTTGGGCATTTCTGCTAATTACATTTACAGAAGACTGTGTTTGTCCTTAGAATTTTTACCTGCAATGTTCAGTGAAGTGAGTAAAAAATGTCAGAACCTTAACACAAACTGTGGACGTGTTACTTTAACCTATAACAGAAAATTAGTAACACTTATCTACTAACAAAACTTATTAATATAGACAGAACTAGTGAGAATAAACATTTCTAACCCAGATACAATGTATTCTTTATTTAATGTTTAGCAGCAATGTTTGATAAAAGTATGTTTGTTATGACAATGCCAGACTGTTCAGAGAGGTTTAGTAAAAGCAGAAAATGAAAAAGAATTTAAAATATCAGTTTTTTACATATATATATATATCATCATTTTTTTAAGGTATGTGTTAACTAGTTAAAAATATTCATAAAAGTATTAATTGTAAAATTATTTAAATTTATCAAATGAAGTATTTACTAATATCAATTTTTAACTAGTATTTCTTTCATCTTATTTCTGTTTCTTCCTATCATAACTCCTAGATAGTTATACATTATATGACATGACACAGAGTTACAATCAAGGTTCTGGAGTCGGAAACAGAAGCAATTTTGAGGGTTGTTGAGCAAAAAATATACTGACTCAGACTAATAAATTTAAATGTTATGTTAATACTTCCTATTTCACACATATTCACACATTAATTTATATTTTAAAGTTCTTCACAAAGTAAAAGCAAAAAAGTCAGTTTTTTTTTTAACACTTTAAAATAACAGATAGGAAATATGTGCCAGTGTATTATAGCAAATGTGAAAAAGCATGTAAAATTAGTAGTTTCAGTGGTTCTGATAAAAATGCAACAACACAGGAATAAAATTTACAAAAGACACTTGGTGCAAGAGAAGTTGTGAATGAGAAAGATAGTAACAAACACCTCCCATCTACTTTAAGAGTGGATGTGTGGATGGTGCAATGAATAACAACTATAAATGAAAAATCAGAGAGTCAAGTTCTAATTCCAGTCAGATTTGTTACATTCACTTATGCACAAATACACTTGGGAAAGATATGAATCCATCTCTTCCCTGCACCTATGGGTTAAATAGTAAGACTTGTATGGGGGGGGGGTCATTGTTATTCTCAAAAGTCAGAAATATTCACTTACAAAAGAAAAAGAAAAAGGATTAACATGTTTCAACTTTAAATAACCCAGAAAGGGTTGATAAACCATAAAAAAAGATCTACTTTGAGATGAAAGGCCAGAAATCTATTACTGGTCAAATACAACTACTTTTCTTTACATCTAAAAAAATAGTGTACCATATCCTTTTTATCCCAACCAGCCAGTTTTAGACTCAAACAGAGAAATTGTTAGACAACATCTCTGGAAATTATCAGTTTTATAATTGAAGAGGCCAAATATAAGCTCTTTGGAAAAGTTTGAAGGGATATTTTGTCTTTATTAAAAAGAATGTATGCACACATCACAAAATCAAATATTTTACTATTAATGTTAAATTTGCTGATGAAAACAAAATGATAAATCAGACATTGTGAGCAAAGGATACCCAAACATATCACAGTAACAAATATCTTCAGAAGTTAGTAGAATATGTTATAGAAGTTCTGAGATTAAAAAGGAGTTATTGTGTAATAGATAATGCTTCAAATGTACACCATTGAGAAAATGAATAAAGTTGAAACAAACAAGACAATATAAAAAGGTGATGTCTCTGCAAGTAATTCACATACAGAAGTGAACATTGAAATTTTAGATGGCATTGCTGAAAAGGCATCAAAGCTAATTACAATTAAACATATGCATTGTTCTGTTTATAATTTGCAACTAGCAATAAGCTACATGCTCTAACAAGTTCAGGCAAGTAATTGTTGCAGCCAGGGCCCCTAAAAGTGATTCTCTCTTGAAGAGACATGGGTGAGGGAGGAGCTACCTTTGGATCAAGCAACATAATGGGGAAACATATTTGATAAAGTGTTTGCTTAAACTTTTGTTTCTCAAAGATCTTGACAGCATATAAATGTTTCACTAACTGAAAGAAAGAAACTTTTTCTCACCCCTTTTTACACTCACCAAGAATTTTGTAATCAGAGGATAAATCCTTGATAGCATGGAAGAGCTTGATGTACAACTTGAACAAAAATTGGAGATGAACTTTTAGCACCCTGCATTGTTAATATTACTTCTCACTGCATTCTTTTTCAAGGTCTCTCAATTGCAGTATACTTATTATTGATTTGACTCAAAGTTGTTTTCTGTTGCCATAGCGGGATATGGCAATGCAACTATGAAATTCAAACACACTATTCTTCAGGGATCAGAGACACCTTCAGTGGCAGGATAAACTTTTTGTACAGCAAATGAAGTCACATACAGAAGTGATAAAGTTTAATTGCCAATAACATTGTATCTTCAATGAAGAAAAAAGAAAAAAAAGGCTCATTTGCTCAATAATCAAATCCTGATAACTGCTGTGACATTGAAATCAAATTGCTACAAGAAGAGAGACACAATGAATTAGCAGTTTACATAAAAGAGTTACAAGTATGACATGAAACATCTGAGCACCACTGGATGAAGCTTGAAGCACCAATTATCTTCAAAAAGTTAAAATGGAGAAAGACTTTGAAATGTACTTGGACAAGACAGAACATTAAATAAATAAAGCAATGCTATTTAAGTATGGAAAAACCAGTAAATGTCCAAATCAATAAATTTTAGCAAGTTTTTTTTTTTTTTTTTAAAGGAAGAAATGAAGTATGCCTACTCATCAAAACTGATCATAGAAGCAGTATTTGTTTATCTGAAGGTTATCAGTGATATTGCTTGAATTTTACCAGCAATGACACCCATTCAAATTAGTGTTAAATGTTTTTTTCAGTGTTAAATCAGATTTAGAGGTTTCTATAAGAGAGAAACTGGCAAAATGTTAGCAAATTTGGGATTTTCTTTTTAACTCCTACTTTACAGCTAAGTGCTAAGTTTCTTTAAAAAAATTTCAGTATTCTACAATATCATTTTTTATTATTTCATTGACTTGATTTTTATATCAAAACAAAACTAATCCCAAAGAGGAAGAAAATTGGTTGAGAGAAAAAAAATATTCCTTTATTTTTTTTTTATATTCTATTACTTTGTAGAATTTTTTAAGATACAACTTCAATCATTTTGTTTTCTAAGTTTTGTCTTTTTAAAATTTAAGGTTACTGGATAGTTTTAAATTATATATATATATATATATATATATATATATATATATATATATATATATACATACACACAAACATCTCTCTTTATAAGATCACTTATAAATCCCAAACATCACCCTTAAAAATTGGAGGCCATTTCCTACTACAATTCTAAAAAAGAAACCTTAAATTCTGACTGATGTTTATCGATAGACTAACCTCAGCCTCAGTGCAATAACCAACAACATATAAAAAGATTCACATTATCAAATAAACTGATAATAAAAGTAATAAAAACATTTCTACCTTATTTATTACTGGCATAACTTCATAATAAATTGCCTATTCAAAGAATAATTCTGCATCAATGAAAATACCTTGCTTAGCTTTTGGAATGCTTCTTTAACTAATCCAATGCATGTTTGGATCTCAGTATCACATTTTCCATCCGCTGTTAAAATGCTTCTCAGATGTTGAATCTTCTGTACCTGCTTGAGGTTTATATCCACAATTTGTAACTCCCATCTTAGGCTTTTCATTTTCTTGATGACCATACATTTATTCTCACTTTCTTCTACCACATTGTCTAGGAGGCTCTGTAGTTTTCTTTCAGAATCAGTCATCAACACAAGCTGAATAAATCTGGGGAGAACACATTTGTCTCACACCACTATTTTTATAGAGCTACTAAATTCATTTTCTATCTGTATGCAGGCAGTTTGCTCCCAGTATAAATTCTACATCTCTTTAGAAAAGATGCGAGAATAATCATTCTAACATCTTTTCCAAATAGATATAGTTTTCATAATAGATCCTTGTGCTGTATCTTGTGAAATGCTTTTGTGTAATCTATAAAACAAGTATACACCCTTCTGCATTTGTATTGCTCTCCCCAGTGTTACACTGTTCTTGTCCTGTTTCCAGTTTAATTCTGATTTGTGCTCTATTCATTGGGATTCACATCATTAGTTTAGTTATGTGACTCATTAAACTGTCCTATAGAGCACACATTCATTTGCATCTGATCTTTTAGTTAATGTTATGAAGATGGATTTAGTGAAGTCCTCCGGGATATTGCCACTGCTGTATTTCATTTATTACTTCTGTGATTTTCTAAGGCTTTTCTGTTATGATCCCATTAGGCCATGTTTCTTGGTTTCTGTTCCTCTTCTCCAGTGCTGATCTTACTTCATCTCTTTAGTATTTCTGGCCCTTCTCTATTTTCCAGTGTAAGTTTCTCTCTCACATTGTTAAAAATTGATGTATTCGCTCCACCTGTGGAGTATTTTTTCATTTTTTACTGTCAATGATCCTGCCTTAGATTTTTATAGGGCCTGTTGGTTGACTCACCTTTTGTTCTGTTAATTCTTTTATTCTGCTGTGCTTCTGTATTTGTGCTGCTCATTCTCTATTTCTGCACACTTTTTATTGATCCATTCCTCTTTAACCTACCTACATTTGTTTTTAATTTCTGTATGTAGTGTTCAGTACTCTTTTCCATTTTGGGGCATTGTTTATTGCCACTTATTCATCTCTAGAGTTTTTTGTTATCCATTCATTCCTTTCTTGTCTAGCTTTCTTTGGGAGATTCTCATTTGCCAATATCACTAGTGTTTGTCTTGTCATGTTCCACTTTGATTTTGTAGTCTTTATAAATGTTTTTTTTATATCTTGCAACTTGGGTCCTTCAGGAGTCTGTCATATTGCAGTTTAGGCATTGTTTTGGTCTTCTTTAATTTCCATAGTCTTACTCTGATGTAGCACAAAACTGGATGAGGGTCACTCCCACAGTC
This sequence comes from Acanthosepion esculentum, assembly GCA_964036315.1. Lineage (NCBI taxonomy): Eukaryota > Metazoa > Mollusca > Cephalopoda > Sepiida > Sepiidae > Acanthosepion > Acanthosepion esculentum. The sequence continues at coordinate 78,565,281 of OZ038490.1, read as the reverse complement.
AAGACTTGGGTAGGTTATACAGTGAAGAACTGTGTTTCTGAACATTTTGTTGATAATTATATAATCAATGTCATTTTTTGCATCTCCTCCCTGATTTCTCCAAGTTCACAGGTGCCTTGGGTGCTTCTGGAGCCAAGGTGTTGGTCATTATTTGATCCTTTGCTGTACACCACTGTAACCATTTTTTGCCACATTCATTTTGGGATCCTAGTCTGAAGTTGCCAACTATTTCAACTTGTCCTTTTCCTACCTTGGCATTTAGGTCTCCCATGATGATAGGGCCTTGGCATTGTCAAGAGAGTTGTAAAAGTTATTGATTTTCTCTAGGATTTTAAAAAGTAGCCTGATGATTCATGCTGTAGTAGGAGTCAGAATCAAAGGTTTTCTGTATTGATTCCAGTTTTGGTTATAATCGAAAACAGGAATAAGAGTAAATAAATACTAGTCAAAAATTAATAATATTTATTGAAGCACTTAGATTGATGGCACAATATTTCAGTGGCATCAAAAGTAAAATGTACTTATGAAAAACGTGTGCATGTGCATGTGTGTGTATTTGGGCAGCAATCCTTTTATACAAGTTTCATTAAAGACAGCTGAAAAAGAACTGTGATTAAGCTTTTTATTTTTCTTGTGTTCATACAAGCATTTTCATTTCTGGGCACTGTGTAAAAACTGTCCAAAAGTTTTGCATATCTGAATGCTTTCAGTTATTCTTTTAGCCATTATCAAGTACAATTTTTAATTTTTAACTGAATGTGTGAGGGTTTTTTTGGGTAGGGGTATCTATATATCTGAAGTTATATTGTTTTATTTTTCAAACACTGTCAGCACATTGTGGCCGTGTTCATAGTTAATGTCAATGAGTGTTGGCTTTTTCTTTTTTTATTATTAGTGCTTCCATTGTTTTTAATCTATTTTTATATGTAGATGAGTTTATTATATTGTATTTTCTATTATGTTTTAAATGTCATTACACACAGAATCATTAGAGTACTCAATGTTAGATTTATCATTGCTTAGATATAAAGGTAAAGTGTGGCATAAGCTGTTGCTATTCACTCTTCAGCTACAGTATCTCTGGAAGAGTCTACAAAATTATCAAGTCCTTTCTCTCAAGTAGGTCTATGAAGGTTGTCATGAGTAGCCAGTCTTTTGAAGCCCCTGAGATCAATGCAAGTATCCCCTCTCAGTTCTCTCCTGGGTCCTACTCTTTCTACTTTTTATTAACAATCTACCTTGGAACATTCGCAGATTATTAGCAAACATCTATGCAGATAAAACAACAGTTCATGGAAGCATCTCCAAAATTCAAGATGAGCTCAGCTTGGTAGCTGATCTCTTCTTTAATCTAGCTCTAACAGCTAATTGAGGAAAATGATGGCTTGTAACATTCAATATCTCAAAAATCAAGATAGGGTCTGATTAATGATGAAATGATACTGAGTTTTTGCCAGTCACAATGTACAGCTGCTCTCAATGAGGTTCCTTCCTCTAAACATCTATTGAGACTGCAGTACTTAAGTGAAACTCATAATCCATTGCTAAAGATAATGGAAAAAAAAAACAGTTTCAGGAAGTACTTGTCTTCTTCTGTATGCCTTACAGTCAGGTTAGACCAAAAATGGAATAATCTGGGCTAGAGCTGCCTAATCCTCACTTTTCAAGTTCAAAGTTGTTTATGTTGGCTTGCGTAGGAAGATGACATGGTATATTTCCCACTCTGCAGTCACTTTTCCATATCACAAGCCTATCACTATTTCCATAGCTGAAGTTCGGACAAGCTCCATACTTTAGTTCCACCAGTTCAGACTTTTACAGCTGAGACCGGCCATGTTACATTCAGAGTCAAACCACCTTCATTCCCTATGCATTCCAATTGTGAGGAAGAAGTGCCACTCTAACAACTTTTTCCTAAGAATTGATGCTTTGTGGAACTCATGGATTCTTTCCTAATGCTACAATCCTAACCTCTTCAAATCAAAGTCACATCTTACCTATTTTACATATCTGCATAATCTTCACTTCCTACTTTTACATTCATGTCACACACCTCAATCAATAACCTTCTACTTTAAGTGGTTCTTGAGCCTTGTATTGGGTTAACATTAGTATAAAGAATTATTTTAAAAAATATATGGATGATTTGCACAAATACATGAAGCTTTTCCTTTGCGTAGGAAGATTTGATGATAATTATATAAGCACTTAAAGACATATGAAAGAATTCACTTCAGTTTTTTTTAATTCATAACCAAGTCATTTTATCCTATTTTGTAATAAACAAACTGAAAGTAAAACTCTTTTCATTAAGAACTCCATAGCCAAAAGACTTGATAGCCTATAACACAATAACAATTTAAATACTATTTATATAAAAAGATTGAGAACAAAAAGGCTTTTGTTGTCAATGTACTTATAAAAATTAATTCTGAAAAGTAAAGCCTTATAAGTAACAAAGCTATAAACATACTAGAATATGGTTGTATTACTGTATTGTTATTAAGCATTGTTTATTATACTTTACAATTAAATTGCTGAAAGCTGTTTTCAAGTGCAACATGTAATTAATTTTCTTTCAAACAAAAATGAGAATATTCAAATACCAGTTGGACAAATCAGGACAAATATTGTAATCCTCTCTTATCTGTGGGGGATATGTCCCAAGACAAGCAGATGCTCAAAACTAGAGATAGCACCAAACATTATATATACTGATTTTCTTATATCTATTATTAGTTTCAATTGTCTTTAGAAAGGATTCCAAAATAATTATTTCTCCTCAATTTATAGGCAAAACCCCACAGATGCATGCTAGGATTTCTTCATAGCCAATAAGATGGTCTGTCTGTCGAAGTCAGAATTATTGTTGCTTTGCCTTATTACTGTTAATTTGCTTTGCATATATTGTTTGTTTCTGTTATATTATTTTTTTGCCTTGTTTTTCTTTTTCTTGTTATTACTTATTGCAAACTTTGTCAATTCTGTTTGTTGGGCAGTTCTGCCATTTACATTTAACCATGGCCACTTAAACTTTATCATAGATGTAGAGTAATTTATAAATTAAGAATACCAAAAGATTGACAACAATAACTAATAATAAAACAACAATTATAACTTTTTATGCAATTTCCTTCATGGTGTAGGTGATCATGGTTCACCACAGATTCCTTTATTATCTGTGGATTACCATTTCTTAGGAAAAACAGTGAAGTGCTTTCAGATTCAGTTTCCCTTCTGCTAGACTGTGATCCAAGGCTAGAGAGCCCAGTCTACCTTACTATTACACTCATAGCTGAGGAAAGAGGAGGACTCCTGCCTTTCCCACAGGCATTAGTATGAAGTCAATGCAACAAACTAGGCCAAAATTTGAACACGGCTTCAGGGTTTCACTTTCTACACCAATAACAGTTACACTAAAAACACATCTTAATTACAACATACTATAATGTTCTTATTGTAGATCTTAGCAACTTTGGCATATTTTTTATTCTTTCCTTAAGCAGAAAACTTTCACTTTTGCACTTACAAGCATTTTCTGATTTCTCTTTGGCATACCCAAATTGCCAGTATTGCTACTCTTGTGCTTTTAAATGCTAAATAATTATTAAGAAAAAAAATTCAGGAATTGTTTATTTCTGAGGTTAACTGTATTTTCTATAAAAAAAAAAAAAAAATTGAAGAATAGTTTTTGAAACTGACAATAGTTAATGACCAGCAATATCTAGAAAAGTATATTGCATAATGATATTGCATGCATTACATATGTGAGAGATTATTCATGCATGCACTCTTGTATGACAACAGTAGCATTGGTGGTCTCAAGCTCTTCTCCAGATTATAACACTGAAATCAAACAGTTTCTGGCCTTGAAAGATTCTTAAAACTTCCACTGCTGTGGACATAATTATAAGTCTTTACTTACATTTTCTGCTGTCAATTTTGTATATATATATATAGAGAGAGAGAGCTGGAATGGCAGCACCCTTGAGAAATCACCAGTGTCTTTATAGTCATTTATTTCCAATAAATGGCAATTTCCTATTTTTCCCAAAATGGGCCAGCACAGCCAGTGAACAATGCAGCAGTGAAAGTATTAATGCAAAGTGGTTAATGTATCAATATTTTTTTCTTTTCAATCTCATACTTAGCTGACTAACACAACCAAAGTTCAGTTTCTACAGATTTTGGATTTTTTAAACATTTTTCTTAACACAGGAAGTGTGTTGATGAGAAAATTGGCATGAATAACTGAAGTCCAAAAATGAATTGCCATCTAACACATTGCAAAAAGTATATACTGACCTCAAACTTTATTTTCTTAAATGAACAAACAACTCAATCTAAACTATAACAAGTTCTATAAATTGTAAGTTGCTTACGAGATTTTTTTTTTGAAGGGGATTAATTTTTTCCAGCTATTTAAACTGGAAAAAAATAAATACATAAAATGATTGTATTTAGATTTTTTTTTTTTTTTTTTTTAAATATTTAAGATAATTTTGTCATATGGGTTTCTTAGAATAACTTTAAAAATGAGACCACTAAAAAGAGTAAGCTTTGTGAGTAGGAAATATTTCTATAGACAGCTTTGAATTTAGCCTTAGAATTGGTAGCATTATTGCATGGCAGATGTTATGGTCAGCCAGATGCTGTCAATATTCCTTTGAAGTTTGGCTGTCTGTAGCCAATAGCAATAAATATCAAAGAGACCAATCTAATTAGTGTTATTGTCAGTTTTATCATAAACACCTACCATATAACTAAAAGAAGGATTTTTCCAAGGACAAGAAATTAAATAGAAGAAAAAAAATGTTGAAAATATCACTATGTCTATAGTAAGAGCCAAATAATTGTTAATAATTGATATTAAAAGATTTTATCACACATGCATGCATATATTACATTCTTCATTAGATATTCTGCTGTACATACAACTGACCTGTAGGAAAATAAAACATCTTAAAATTACAATGGAGATATTATTAATTTCTTCTTTTTACAAGAAAAATCCAACATAATAGTTATGCTAAAAAATAGACCTACCAACAAATACGTTAAACAGAGTGCCAGAAACAACACCTTTATAAAAAAAAAAGTAACTATGTATGCTACCAAAAATAAAGAACAAAAAATGCTCAGAATAAATTTTAAAAGTACCAGTGAAAACCAATAGTTTTATACGACAAGATTTATAAATGTTTAACTGATTTGACAGCTTTATTTATTGAAACTTTAATCAAAATAAAGATTATCAATGCTTAATGAAGTATAAAAATGTAAATATATTGATACTAAAAATTAATAGTGATAATAGGATTAATAAGTGGTTTGTGAAAAGCTATTCTAAGTTTTAAGTTTAAATAGCAATAACTACACAAGTAGTTTTGGTTTTAAAAGCATGAAAATCCTAGACTTAATTTTTTTAATTGTTCACCAAGTACGGTATTTAAAAGTAAATTTATCATTGTTTTTACTTTCTAGGCCTAGCATAATATTTTATTTATCTTGAAGGAAAGAAAAAATACCATAATAGATCATTCTTTGATTATATAAATTGTTTGTCTATAATTTGCATGCCCAACCACTTCTTTAATTTTGTTAACAGGCTCAAGCATTTATTTTCATGCTACACAATATAGCTAATACAATATACATGGTCTCATTGCTGCTCTTACCTATGGTACAATTAATTACATTATATAAGCCAGGGGTGGGAAAACTACAGCCTGCAGGCTGCATGTGTTCTGCAAGAGCACAACACATTTTATGTTGGATCGCAATGTCCCCCACACTGGAACAGTGTAAATAGATGTAAGGATCTCTGTGTATATGTAACACCATTTCCTACAAATCTGACATCGTGTTATGCCTCTGGATCACTATGTCCCACTTTGCCAATGTCCAAACACTGGAACAGTGTAAACTGACATACAGATCTAGGAGTGTGTGTGTGTGTGTGTGTGTAAACTGACATATGGATCTAGGCATCTGTGTGTAAATGGGATATCATTTCTGTGCTTTACTATGAACATCTCACAAGATTAAGTGATAATTTCTGATTATGGTCAAATATTTTTTCTCAGATGTTATGTGCCATACATGATGCACACTTAGGCGACAATATATCTTTCTATACATGACTGATGAGGCAGTTTTTTTTTCCCCCCTGACAGTAGGTTGCTATTTCTTTCTGCAGTAGACCAGTTGCCATCCAAGGATATAGAACCCAGTCTGTCCTGCTATTTACCCATAGCTGGAGGGAGAAGAAGAGGATTCATACCTTTCCCAAGGGTATTAGCATATAAGTGAATGTAATGGATTCAACTGGAATTCAAACTCGGCTCTCCAATTCCTCAATCTTAGTACAAATCTCAAATAGAAGCAAGTGTATTTGTGCAATCTGTTCATAAAGTGTAATAAGCAAGTAAATGTACAAATCACATGCACATATCGGATTGTTATTTATATTGACATTGTAAACCTAGTATTGTTATTGTGATGCAGCCTACAGGGCCAACAATGATGTGACCCTGCATAAAAAAAATTTGCCAAACCCAGATCTAAGCAATTATTAATGAATATATTTTTAAGTCTTTCATTTTCAACCACTGGATGTTTAAGTATGAAAAGATGCATAATAATAAATTGTCAAAGAAGTTATCAATAAATCTATTCTATCTTACAATGCTATCTAAATGTTAATCTCTCCCTATATATTATCTTAAACAGCTCTTATTGGTCTTTAAATTAGCTTATTAATTACTTATCTACCATATTAATTGAACATGTTAAAAAATAAAACATTAGAATTTATGCTTAAATTTAAGTAAGGATGAGAAGCAAAAAAGATCATTTACCTCATTTCCAAAATTCATCAAGTTCTGTATAGTAATCAGTGCTTTAAAAACCACAACCCAGTTACCATGTTGTGTACGCTCAATCAATAAATCAGCCAAATGTGGTATTGAGACATTGGGTTCATTTGTGCATTGTACTAAATCTGTAAATAGAGAAAAAAAATGCATTTTTTTTTTAAATTAGAGAAAAAACAATGCAATAATATAAGAAATTCTGGAATAAATTAATACAATTTTTCTTTTTGTAAGCAAATACAACTTCTTTATAATAAGGTTTTGAAAAATCATTTTTTTATATATAAAAACAGTTTGTTTAAAGCTTATCAATGATTAATGTCTAACATTAAACAATTTAGCATAAGATATTTGCTGTCATCACAAGAAAACCATTTACAATTCTTTTATGAAAAATAAATGCCAAAAACAACACTAAAACTGATACAAAAAGAATACTTATTCATATTCAATGTGGCTTGAAGTTGTTTAGGGAATAAATATATTAGAAAAAGGAGGTGTGGTGTTGAAAAATTCTCAGCCCAATGAAGGAGGAATTCCCCACCAAAAGCAATATTCTGTTTGGTCAGGTTTTGGTAAGTGGGTCAAACCAAGAACTTTTTATCAACTCCTTGTACAATTTTCAAAATCTTAAGTAATTAAAAAAAAAAATAAAAAAAATTCTATCTTTCATTCATATTTAGCCATTGCAAAATCATTTTTGAAAAAAAAAATACTGCACAAAATAGTATAATTCAAATTTAAACTATTATTATAAATTTCAGCCAAGCACTTTGCAATGAATTAAAGTAAATATTTTCTTGGAAATTGAATTTATATCAAATGTATAAAATATAAAAAAAAAAATGTCTATAATCATTACTCAATCTATGACACATTAATAGGAAAAACAAAACATCATTAAAATACCCCTTTATATCAACTTTATTGTTGGATGAAACAGTTTCATCAATTTAATGACCATCACATTCACATGATACCTTCACCACCTTGCTGCTTGTTCTACAAATCTAATTATCACATAAAAAATTGTTAAGTGCCTCTTGAACAACAGAAGCAACTTACAAGTAGGAATGAAAACCTAAAATTTCCTTCCACTTCAGAATATAGGCAATACTTTCTTGTATATGCTTATGACATCAGTCTTTAGAATACTAAGAAAAAAAATTGTTTCATGAAGAGAAAAAAAAAAAAAATGTACTCCCCACCCACACACACACACACAGTGGCAGATTTAACAAAAAGTTGCAATTAACATGGGCCCTGCACATGGACGTGTAAGCAAGTTCAGAAATTATCCCATTCTCTCAGCAATTCCTTTTTCTGGATGCCTCAAACACTGACCCTGACCCAACTACTTTAAGTGCAATTATTTGCCACTAACTGGAGGTGGTGGGAGACAGCCTTGTGGAATTGCATTTATTTTTTCTTTTGTGGTCTAAGGTGGAAAAGTATTTTGGAGAAAAAAATAAATAATAAAAAAAAATAAAAAATAAAATAATGGGATCTATGAAAAATATTAAATGATACACAGAATTATAAAACTCATTAAAAAATATAAACATCAAAGTATACATAATCAACAAAGAATGTTTGATGGAATATGATATTGCATTGCCTCTAATACAATACAGAACTATAGAATGAAATAAATAATTGGAAATATAGACAAATGAAAATTTAAAAAATACAGATTTATACAAAGAATTCTAAATAGAATTACATATTCAAAGATACAGAAACAAAAATTATGTCCTTCATATAGAAACTAATGCCCTCAGAACTGATAACAAAACAAAGTTATTAAATATCATAAAAATCATTTGATTTAAATATGAATTTACCTGCACAGTTAAAAAAAAAAAATTACAGCATATTTTTGTAAGTTTGCAACTAGTGTACTAACAAAAACTACATATTGTATTTTTCTTGTTTATATCCAATGTATCCTGAATATTAAACTAAAAGATAATTGATCCTTCTTGCTCCCATGCTATAATTGAAAGCAATTGTAATAAATTAAACTAAGTTATTAGTCTGAAAAAGTTACTGGCATTAATCTTACCCCCACCATATTTATTATTCACTTACCCACTATCATTCTTAGATATAGACTACATTCCAACATTCTATATAAATCAATAAAATAATGATAATTATGAAACTAAAGATCCTAGAGTTATCAAGTGTTGGTTAGACATTCATATGGAATATCATATAATCTATGATCTTATTAAAATCTAGAATTTCATTTAGGATGGAATATACTGAATATGATTTATTTAAAATGTTTCAATTTATATGCAAACATGTCAAATGAATCAATTTGAAGTAATAGGAAGAGAATAAAAAGAATGACAAATGACCAAACAATGATTTATTCAAAAGAATTACATATGGAGCAAACTATTACCAGCTTGGTCAAATAACACTGTCGAAAAGTAATATTATTTGCTGATATAATTCCCTTTTATTTTTTTGGATGACTTCAAAAAAACTTAGTATCTATAGAAGACATTAAATTCAGAATTTCTTCAATGTTGACGGCTTCAGAAACCATTAATATTGTTTATTCTTGAATGAAAATTGTTTGCTGTCCTCAAAGGCATCTCTTAATGATGATGATACAAAAATTGACAGATTTAATAGTTGGTGAACAAACTGGCCACTCTATAAATGTGTTAGCTTAGTTGAGTATTCAATGATAGCAATAGTAGTACAAGCTGGAGTAATGTTGCATATAAATACCACTTTCTGTTTGAATTCCAGTATCTTTTTCTTTAACCAAAGTTGAAGGTTGAGCCTTAAGAATTCAATGTATGCAGGCGAGAGTTATTTTTGGCATCATCAGCAATTCTCCAAGGACCAACCAATTCATTGCCAACAATCCCTGCCCAAAACGGAATTCCTTTACTTCCTTGTTGATGCCTCAGTTGAAGAGGCTGAGGGTCATTCATCAGGTACCATCCTGTTTGTCAGTCATCAAACCATCCAGTATCATCCTGCACTCATCCAAGAATAACAGAAATTTAATTTTAAATACCTTTTGACCCAGGAAACATGTTTAGCCAGGTGATTCAGCTTCAGAAGAGGGAAAATAGGTTTATACATTATTGTGAGGCTTTAGGTATATTTGGAGCTCTAATGGCAGCAAATAACACATTGTCTCTCTTTGCTTATGCATCTATCATCAAATGGTTTCATTTATTATGTAAGCAAACATTGCTATCATTTCTATAAGAGGGAGCAGTGTAGCAGAACCATCACTGCTTTCAGAATTACTTGCAATCAGTGCAAGAAAGTCCTGGAAAATACTAAGAACAGCTATGCACAAGTGGCCCAAGCCAAATTTTTTAAAAAACTTGGCTCCTGTAAGTTCTGGAAAATTATTAATAACAGTGCCTTCCATTATAAATGGGCTCAAGGTTATCTCATCCATGTCAGGTAAAACAAAGATCTTTACAATTAATTTTGCCTTTAACTCCACACTAGACGACAAGGGCCATCCCCTACCTGAATTCTTCCTCTCAGGAACACAAACTTTGGGAAATTCCCAAACTGATAAAAATTCTTGATGCTATGAAAGCTACTGGGCCAGATAAAATTCCTGTATTTGTTAAGAATCTTAGCCCAGAGTTATTACCAATCTTAGCAAAACTAACTGCTGTTTGAAGGAGAAACTTTTCCACCAGGTGTATAGAAGCTGTCAGCTGGATGTCCAATTTGTAAGAATGCAAGTGAGTGCTCATCTTCATTGCAATATCGTGTCATCTGTAAACTTTGAGGATATTATCAAAAAGATTGCCAGTCGCCTCAACAGAAACAACTTCCTAGAGTGACAGATAGTATGAATTTCACTCTTCTAGGTATACTGCTGATGTTTTAACTGTCATTACGCATAAAATCAGTGAAGTGCTTGATAATAAATCCATCTCAAGAGTAATTGCCTTAGGCATCGCAAAGGCTTTTTGTAAGGTGAGGCATAGTGGGCTGCTAAACAAAGTCAGTTTTTCCATAAGGGAAATTTCCTTGATAGCTGAAGTATGCCATTACCAGTTTTGCTATAGACACAGTTTGCCTGATGGAAAAAGGAATAATTTCAATTCCCATTGGGAGGCACAATTTTTCATTAGTAGGACTTCTTGTGCTAGGCCAGTTATAAATTTCACTGTTTAAGAAAAAAAAACAAAAAAAAAACAGGAATAGCAACTCAAGCCAGTGTACTCACTAAAAATAACATTTATATATATATATATATATATATATATATATATATATAACACCTTTCTTGGTACATTACAGTGAGTTAGTGGTTAGAAAATTAATTTCACAGATTATTACAAATGTAGTGAGGGTAAGAACATAATTGTAGCTTTGAAACAGATTAACCTAAATTAAGTAAATATTTATAGCATCTTGATCTTAATATTGTCAAGATATGACAGTTTAATTACTTATTATATAGTGAAAGCAGTCATAACATGATATCAATTGATTTAAATCTTGGGAAGGCAATACCTATTTGACCATTCTTTATTTAGAAAGGCTTGACAGAAAAGAGAATCCTACTATCGAGGGGGCACTGAAAAGTTATCAGCCCAACTCCTTTCTCAAAATCTTTAATTTCTTTTTTTTTTTTTTTTAAATCTTTCACAGCACACCTCACAGAGACCATGCCCTACCAAATTTGAAATGATAGTCAAATCTGTATAAAAGCTTGACACATATAATGTTAGGATTACCTATTGTATAGTGTGGCTATACCCTAATCTCCACCTGTTCTATATATCAGGTTGTAGAAATTTTAAATTTCAATTAAAAGTCTCTTTATTTTAAACAAATACATTATTGAAATTTACTTTCAAATTAGATACCACTTTGAGATGGAATGTAAAGTAGAAAAGAATGAGCATGTTCAATATCACTTTGATTTTAATCAAGGTCACAAAGCTGCCAAAACAGCTCGAGGCACTTGTGCTGTGTGTGGAGATTACATCATTACTAACAGAATAGCACAGAATTGGTTTTCCAGTTTCAAGGAGGGGAAGTTTGAACTCACAGACTCTCCATGCTCTGGAGAACCTGCTCAGTTTAATGAGAACCAATTGCAGACAGTGATTAAAGAAGAACTATGGCAGACCACTAGGTAATTGACTCAGAAGATGGCAAGCACTCATGCTACTGCTGCTTGTCACCCTCACTCAGTAGGTAAGGTCTAGAAACACAGCAACATTGACCGAGAGAAACAAATTCCAATGCTCCTCCATTGTTGCTAGTTTACCTACTAGATGTCAGGCTACTTGTGCATGCAAAGAAAGAGCTTGGTTAGGAAATTCTGACACACCCACCATATTCTTCTGATTCAGCTACTTTACACTAGCACCTTTTTCAGTTGCTTTCAAACAATTTGAGGGGAGTTTCATTCAACAATGATGTGGAGCTTAAAACATGGATGGAGGAAATTTTGAGTCAAAATCTACAGATTTCTATTGTCATGGTATTGAACAGTTAGATCATTGGCAGGAGGTTGTAAACAATGATGGGGTATACATTGTTGAATGATTCATCAGAACTATTCATAAATAATACGTATTAAAATAAATTATAAAAAAAAAAAAAATGATGTAACAACCTAATATTTTTTTTCAAGCCATCATTATTTATTTGCATGTCTATAGATAAATTTGATCATTTTGCAGTTTTCTGGTCTATCTAGATTTTAGAGATGATCCCAAATAGTTCACCTTTGTTAAAAATGACACTGTCACTTAGCATGACCAGTGAAAAGGAGATAACTGTAAATACCTCTTACAGTGGTAGCATTTAAATTAGACATTACTGTCAAAAGAAATAGAAACAAATACATAAATACTTTTGCTTCTAGAATAAATGAGGAGGTATCAAATAAGAGATTGGAGAACAGTTTTACAGAGACAGCTGGCCACTAAAAAGTAATTAAAATATATTCATAAATATATATAAAGCCAGGTGGGGTGTGTTGAGATTTCATATACTACTAATACACACTCAAGATCAATTAACATGGATTTTTTTTTTTTAAAATTTTTTTTTACAACATTTGTTTGTCACTATGGAATTTTAATAAGGGGGTGGGGGCGGCAAATAAAATGTGGAGGGGGTCTCTTAATTTTAAAACTTTTAATAAATGTTACCACTCCCCATTTATTTGAAAGGAAAGAGTATATACAAATACACTTGTTGTATTATACAGTGAGATAACTATCAACTGACAATTTACAAGACCTTACAATAAATGCTACCACTGTAAGAGATATCTACAGTTATCTCCCTTGCACTGGCCACACTAAATGACAGTGTCATTTTAACAAAGCTGAACTTTTTGAAGGAATTATAAAATTAATGGATCATAAGAGATGAGTCTGCAGAATGTATTCATCTATTAAAAGAATTATATACCTTATATATTATCCATGAGAATATAGGAAAGGGATAATTCTATGCATTACCAATATTAAGAAATCCTTGTATGTCAAATTTAATACATACATTTGTTAATTGATCATAGAAATTAAAATGTAGAGAGAGAGAGAGAGACACACACACACATACAGGTAATACTATCCATCTTACTACAATTTGGACATTTAACAAAACAAGTTTTAAAACTAATATCCGGGTGTGCAAGGTATTTGTAAATGCATTTTTAGCAGGCCATAAACTGAATGCAAACCTAACAAAATGTTACCTGGCATACACCAACTCTTAGCCTTCTCTTTCAGATGTATAAAGATTATTAACATGGCAGCTTTCAGTCAGATACAGGAAATGAGAAAGCATACTATGCCAACCACAACAAATTGGAGATAACCTGCCCATTTTTAGAAAGCAGGTTAACAGAAAGAATGACAAGTGTCTCTGCATGGGCCCCACAGAGATAGCAAACATGATGAACATCAAGCTCATATTATTTATAAAGGCCCTGGATCAAGAGAGTGGGCATATAAGTTTCTGCTCCTTCTCATATTGCTCATATATCCTGAGAGTGGGTGGCTGAGAATTTGCATGACCATGTGGTCCTCACTTAGTTTTCCAAGGCTACATCTGGAGTATAATCAAGAGACCAACCAGCAGTCCAAAGGAATTATGGATATGATGACCAACATGAGAACCCCCAAATTGAGTCATGCAGTTACTTTTGATGTCATATCAAGGCTGTCCTAGAGGCTTAGGGTGGCTTCATGGAATAACTGAAAATATTAATAAAAAAAGAAAAAAGAGAAAAAAAAAAGAAGCTATCTATATTATATTTGTTTACAATTACCAGATATAGCTTGTTAGTTTGTACATATATCTACTGTGATGAAGAATAGTGATTACATACATAACTAGCTGTTTTTTTTTAGGCAGGACTGGGATTAATCTTGTACAATGTACTCTGTATAATAGAGGATTTATCATAAGGATTTAAAGCAAGGTTTTACGAGGTTGGATATCAACAGTAGTCCCAGTACACAGAGTATTTTTTATGGAGACACTATCTCTCGGAAGGTTGCCATTCAAGACTTGAAACTCCCATCCTAGCATGCATATTATATATATATATATATATATATATATATATATATATATATATATATATATATATATACATACACACACACACTATTAAAAATCTACAGACATTTTGTGGCAGTTAATTTTAATACTTTTTCCAAATTATGAATAATCCTATTCCAACATGGAGGAAATGCCATTAAAAACTGTTCAAAGTTAATTTCGGAAGACAAGTAAAAGATATATGACCCACGCCATCAGGGTAGATGGAGACAATTGGTGAATTTCATAGAACTAGTGAGTGTTGTGACATAATTGACACAAAATCTGTCATTTTTAATATTTGCCGTAAAGAATGTTTCCTGCCTAAATACAGTGTGTGTGTGTGTGTGTATATATATATATATATATATATGAATAAAGATAAAAAAAAAGAGAACTTATCTTGGCTGATGCGTTTTGTCCTCTGAAGGACTTTATCAAGGCAAATGTGAGGATTTTATTTAGTGACAAGTATTTATATACAAGAGAAAAAATGTTATTGGTTTTCCAGAATTTTTTGGTATAGGTGTGCTCATGAATATTCATCAGGTTAACAGAAAAATCAGGCAAGTTTATGGTGGGCATTTGTAATGGCAACTTTAATTCAAATAAATTCCTAAAAATAACTTTCATTCTTATATTTGAAAGTGTTTCAGGTTAACAAATACTTTGTATTTAGCCGACAAACAGGGTGTCACTAAACAGTAGTTATGGATACAGACAATAGAATAATGTTTAACAAGTGTGTCTGAAAGATACAACTGCTAGTAATTGTGAGTTCATGAGCCATTGGACATAAAAATACTCACTGAAATCAATACCTAGAGAGAAAAAAATTCTGTATTCAATTGTAGGAAAAAAATTTTTATAGCTATAATAAAACTTTGTTTACAATAATGTTCATTATGAACAAGGCCCAGGAGCCACTCTAGGTAGAGGGTTACAGAGTAAGAGGCACTGTTACAATTAACCCTAGTCTTGAACAGGTGAATATTGTAGAGATCGAAGGAGCATCCTTTTGTGAGCGAGTTTCATAAAGCAGCTTTTATTAAGAAGTTTCTCAAGTGGAACTTACATCTTGCCAATGGAATATGAAGGGAATGAGGGTGGTTCGCTACAATGTGTATGGCATGGCGGGTCTTAGCCATGAAGGTTAGAATTGAGGAATGTGGTTTGTCTGAAATAGCGATTGAGCAATGAGAGATTTGTGATGTTTCATTTGTGGGTAAAGACTTGTAGGGTGGAAAATAATTCATCACCCACAAGGATGCAGAGACACTTTCAAACTCTATTGAGACTGGAAAGTGAAAAGTGAAAAGTTCCTGCCCATCTATGACAGCAGTACTGCATTTTCAAAATGATCTGGCTCTTGTAGAGATAGAGGATAGCAAGAGAAATCAGGTATATATTGGAGCAGTACAGGGAACCAACCATTTCAGTGTGTAGTCGATCATGGATCTGCGCAACCATTTTTTGATGCTCTAAGTAATTTTTTTACCCATTACCATCTCTCCGATTTTTTTTTTTTTTTGCTATCCAAGCTCATTAAGTTATTTTCTATCTCCCTCCATTTCTCTTGCCTTAAATAAAGGGTGTCTCCGCAAAAAAATTTACATCATTTAAAATGTGAATACCCGAGTAACATGTTCCAAACAAATAGAATTAAATAGGCTCTGTGTTTAACAATAAAAGATTTATTTATCAAAATTTGAACAAGATATTCAAAGTAGATTTTATAACCAATTTCACAAAGCATTAAACATTCAATATGCATAAAACCTGTAACATAATATGCATCAAGTCAGTAGTCCAGCTCCTGCCAAATATGCTGTAGCATGTCTTGTGTAACATTCTCCAGCGCCTCAGTGATTCTTTGCTTAAGCTCCTCTAGGCTTTTAAGAAGAGGAGAAATATATACCTGTCCTTTCACATAGCCCCATAGAAGAAAAAAATTACAGTGTCAAGTCAGGTGAATATGGTAGCCATTTCAACAGCACATTGTCATTATCACTGTCATACCTGATCCATCTTCCTGGTAGATTGTCATTGAGATAAGTCTGCACAGCCAACTTAGTTTTTACACATTCTGTTAAAATTTGAGATCATTTGAGCAAGAATTGGCTGTGTTATTAGACTACAAAATGATGCCAATTTGGTGGGGGGGATACTTTGTATTATCTTATGAGTATTAAATTCTCCAGACTCTTTCCTCATCATGTACACCAGAAATTTCATCAGTTTCTAATTGTAAATATAAGTTTCTTTGTTCTTCATATTTTCCAAAGGACTTTCACTCTAAAAACTGCTTATTCTGCTTTCTAATGAGACTAAAACTAGATATGCAATGCAAAAAGAAAAAAAAAAAAAATTAGATTGAAGGAGTTGAGTAAGGAAAATATGCAGATAGGTGATCCATTTCAAGAATGTTATCTATAGTAAAATAATACAACTGTCAACAAAAACTATATAGACAATTCTATTCCCTCAAATCTGAAATCTTATACACTGCATTTCATTCTATACATGCAATAAATATTTTCCTGGTTATTCTTACTATAAAAGACTAGCTTTTCATCTAACACAACTCAAGAACAAGCAGTTTTTTTATGTAAAGACTTTAATTATATTCAAAATACCTTGTGACTATACTAAACACTTCAAATATATCTGTGTGTAGAGCAGTTATAACAAATTTAGTATAGGAGATAAAAAATCTGAACATAGAATAGGCTGTACCAGAAGTAGTTTCTCACAAAACTGCAAATTGCTACAAAACTAAAACATTAACCTACAAACTCAAGTAATGTTCTTAAATAGCCTCATCAGATAGAGACTTTCATATGGATGTCATGCATGGCACCAAAGCTGTTCAGAAATATCAAACCTGTCAGCTGTATACAAGCCCATTCTAAGATCAATGGTTAAAAATGGTTTTGAGCAAGTGAAGCCTGAGGGTCTTGATAAAGATCATGCTTCTTTGAACAGAATCACAAAGAATTGTACCAAATAACAGAAACCATGTCATTTGAGAACAACCAAGAGCAGCAACAACTAAAATGGATAGCACATGTAACTCAAAGAGAAAATAATGTCAATCAAGATGTTGACTTTTGACACTACTTCAAATAAAATGTTAGGAAGGAAACACTCATCAATATTGGAAAGAGATAACAGTTACTGGACTTGAGAAACGTATTTTCTTAATAAACTGTTTTAAGAGAAAGATTTTATAAATTTCAACTAAATGCAGTACTGGCTGCTTAATCAGTGAATGCCAAATGTTTCCTTGTAGGGAAACAGCTAATATTACCATTAAAGTAGAATATGATTCTACAAGTTCAGATGGTAGATTACAATTATCTACTGTACAGCAAGCAGCAATTAAGCTATATTCAAAAGTTTTCAAAATTACAAAGAAAAAAATTAAAAATCACTTTATAACAATTGCAATTATACTACAGTAAAGGAAAGTAAAACATCAGCATTAATATTAAATGCATTTAACGTGACCATGTCACTGCAAAATGTATTGAAAGTTGATGAAAAACTAAATTTCAAATTATTTCCTAATTTTCTTAAAATTAGTTCATTTTGTACACTAAAAAAATGCATTAGTAGTTTTCAATAAATTACATGATATAATTTAAAAAATAAATAAAATTGACAGATTTAACAAATGTAGAATCTGAAATATTGACATTAGAATTGAAAAGTCATGAAAACAAAAAACAAAATTTAAAATTATACAAAATATTGTAATCAATCATACTTGCAATTGAACACCAAAAAGAGTAACCTCATGCAACAAAGTTCTTTGTACTATAGTGATAAGTATCCACCATCTGTAATGTAGAAAACCAGGGACTAATTCCTCTGCCAGGAGGTGAAGTAAATTTTACATCTTTCCATTTCAAATACAAGTCTGACTGTATAGTACTATCAAATGTTTGTGAATGTCAACCATCATCAACTGTTTGTGCAATAAACCAACAATACTGTGAAAATTACATAGTATTCTCAGCACTAAAATTGTGAATATTTACAATATGACAACGCAAATTAGTTGAGTCTCTTTTCTAGAGAAATGATCATGATTACCTCAGATTAAAGTCAAAGTAACTGCCCCTACTGAATTTGTCTCAAATGGTGCAGTATAAAAAAACTATATAGAGGTATACTCTCCAGGTTTTATAATTTTTTTATAATTAAATCAAAAAAGGGGAGGGGAACAAAAAACAACTATTTTTTACAAAGTGCAGTTTTAATAATTTCTTGTTTTTAAATTTACAAATAGAAAAAATGTTTTATAAATAAATTACCTGTTTAACACCACAGATAATGACGACAATTAAAAAAATAAAGCTTTTTAGCAATG
This sequence comes from Acanthosepion esculentum, assembly GCA_964036315.1. Taxonomy (NCBI): domain Eukaryota; kingdom Metazoa; phylum Mollusca; class Cephalopoda; order Sepiida; family Sepiidae; genus Acanthosepion; species Acanthosepion esculentum. Next base: position 78,546,453 of record OZ038490.1, on the reverse strand, counting down.
CTAACCTCAAGATATAAATTACTTCTTATTGGGCACTTTAAAAAAATGGCCATGTGCCAAATTGAAAATAATTTATTGAGGCATACCTAAACTCAAAATTACATCATGTGCAAGAAAGTATTTAATCTCAGTATACTGAATCATTAACCTATTATTTGTAACAAGATACTTTTATAACATTTCATTCATGAGATTTTACTATATATATAAATAAACTGCATTTTGTACCTAAAGTCAATTAAAAAAAAAAAAAAAATAAGTTGTGAGATAAAAGACCAAACCATAATGCTAGAAATACATTTATCCCAATTAAATTTTATTCAAAAGAATAAAAAATAATTACAATTACATATTATCCAGTTTTTTTATATTTAAATATATCAATTTAGATTTATTATGTAAGTCAATGTTTACACAATAAAATTGGTAATAACCAACCAAATATAGTTTTACAGTGTGCTATATTTATGGGTAAAAGTACTTAATATCAAAAATAGAACATATGTAAATATAAAAATGGACACAGAGGTCAATACCAAGCTATGACAGTCTGATGCTTCAATGCAATCTTCAAGCCATGTGCGTTGTGTTTTGGCTCAACTATTTATATATGCTGTCAGTGGTGCATTATAGATAATAAGGTCTATTGTGTCATCCTGAAAAGTATTGGGAGGGCAGTAACAGTTAAGTTTCTAATTATTCTAGAGGCTATTGATTATTATTATTATTGTTATTATCATCAATACTATTATTATCACATTTACTTGTGTTCGTTTGTAGTTTTGGTATAATTTGGTTTTTATTTTCCCATATATATGTTCAGAAAGCATTGGGCTGTTCACACATTTACTATTTGCAAAGGTTGTTTTGTGTATGTAATTTCTGTTTCCAGGGGCCTTCAGTTACTATAAAAATAATATATATTTTTCTTCAGTATCTGTTGCTTTTAAATTTTTTTTTTTTAAATAAAAAAATATTCCTTCTTCATAGAAAAAGGATTATTAACATTTCCTGTCACTTAAGTAAAAGATATTTATAGGTCTGATCTTCCTTAGAGAAAAATTGCCAATTGTTTAAAATGATGAAAACGTTACCTTTGACAAATGTTTATAAAAATTAAAAATACTGCATTTATGCATGTGGGTATGTATGAAAGTGCATTAGTGAATAAGTTAGAAAAAAATGAAACAAACTAAATTTTAAGAAATGTTATTTTCCTCATTAAATTAGATGTGTTATTCAAAAAGCCAAACAGGCCACATGTAGCCCGCAGACCAGTTTAAAGCTTTCTTAGTACAAATAAGTTTTCCTCTATAACTAAGTTCTTGGATAAGAAATTTTTCAATTTCTCAAAAAATTTCTTATCCAAGAACTTAGAGAGTAATTCTCTGCATTTATCTTGATGCCATCAACTTTGAAAGGATCTATAATTTAACTGCCTATAGTAGTAACTCTAGACATTACCCACATCTCCCCATTACTGTCTTCTAAATCATGCTGGCTAACTATTTCCATGAAGTATCCAAACTAACTCAGCAATCAGGTTCTGCCAATGTAGCTCTACATTCATCACTACAAATGAGTGTTGAGACATCAATTTTCATGTACTTCTTTGCCCTACTTAAACATCTTTTATCTTTGTAATATTTACTTCATGGTAGTCATTTAGTTGCTTCCATGTCTAGTTTATGTTCTTAATATTCTACATCTTCGTTTATAGTTACATCACCAGGTTCTTCAAATATTTTCTTGCTAGTTAATCCACTTTTCTTGCTTATTCTTAATTTTTCATAAACATTTGATATTCTTAAAACCAATTTTTCTTATTCCTTATCTTGCCAATGTTTTCAATTTCTTGTTTGATTGTTCTATGATCAGTTTCAATTTTTATTTTTTTTTTTTTTCAATTTCCAACATGTACTCACTACTCAACAAATTCACAATATTCTCTTTTGAGGTTATATCTTTATGATCCATAGCAATCTTTATACAACTGAAATTAAAGCAGACATTTAAACTTGAAGTTGCATAATTGCACAACAAATTATAAATATTTCTAATATAAACAGATTAGACACTGACACTAACGAGATATATTGCATATATAAATAAATATATTCTGGAAATTTAAATACTGGTCGGCTAATATCAATTTTATTGTGAAAACTTTAACTTGCATAATAGTCATGTATACTAGGTTTGCTATGTTTTATCACAGAAACTATTAAGTAGCTCTTAGCTATTAATTGAAATTTGGTGATCAAGGATCCATCCTTATATGAAAGTAGAATAAAAGGTGCACCTGATGTCTACAGCAAAAGAACCAGGCAATTTCTGAAAGACCCACCAGAAAATGCAATATATGCCATACCTCAAAAAAGAAAAAAAAAGAAAAAGAAACTGGAATGGTAAACAAATCTAAACAAGTCCGCATGGTTTTCCACCTATTCATGTTCAGAAACCAAGAATTAAATCTTGGTGACTGCGGTTGTCTCTCAGATTGCATCTTTTCATTGCCCCAAAAGAATGAGTCATGAATATGCTTTCGTGTCAGCAGTAATGGCTGAGGGAACCAAGTGATTGTTGGACAACCCACTATAAAATATAACTGTGTAAGTATCACCTACTTCACTAAGAAAATGACCACGTGTCATGTTTTAAACAATTTGGCAAGTAATATGATCACATGTAAATTTTCATATAAAAAGTTAAAAATTAAGATGCAGTTTTTACAGGAAAATAATTTGTACATGCATAATTATAGTATGTTTTAACAGTACATTTTTCCTGCACATGTTGCAAATAAAATATATAGGTCATAAATCCAAATGGTATTAACTGCAAATTTGGTGTATCTTTTACTTATAGTGAAATCTATAAGTGGAAAAAAAAAATACCCTTAGTGACCCATTTTGCACAAATAAATCAGTGTTTTATAATTTTTGTTTTCAATTTCTAATATTGCCATGTACTCAATGTATATGAAAAAGACAATATATGTCCCACCTCCGTAATGTAGCTACCCTGTGCCTTCTCTATAATTACTATCACGGTAATTGTTCTGATGAACTTTCCACCGTGGTACCTAAACTTTATGAATCTAAGAGCAGTACTAGATTGGTGGCAAGGTTTCATCATTTTACAGTTAAAATTGCTAGATGTAATCATAAGTTCGATGCTAACAGTTTCTTCTATCACACATCTCACTTGTGAAACTCTCTTCCAGCTTCTTGCATCCCAGTCAACTTTGATCTTCAAAAGTTTAAATGCAATGTCAATCGTTATCTTGTCTTCTTAATTCTTATTCTTTTATTGTCCTCTCTCTCATATTCTCTAGCACTCAGTAACCCCTAGTGGCTTTATTGCTTTGCTTGGGATGAAATGATTTACAAGAAAAAAAATATGCAAGTAGGTAGGGACTTTAAGTATTTATAGTGATTTTCTAAGTGTAGCTTAGATGTAGTAAAAGGCCAAAAGTATGGGGCACCCAGTTAGGAATGAATTCAATCATAAGTATTTATAAATTACTATTGAGGAGAAAAAATATTTAGTAAAAATAATGATTCAGCAGTTACCAAAAATAATTCAAATCAGATAAATTTCAATTGTTTCTCACTTGAAAGCATTGTACTTACAAATAAATATTGAATACGGTTTGGATTTATTTATTTAAGAGATTGAAATTATAGAATCCACAAACCTGCACCATATGCATTCCATAATCTTTTCACTGGTTGCATAATATACACACCTTGCCAGAGCTATATACTCAGTGTCCCAAGGTGGAGGTTTTCAGTTCAGAGTTATCCTTTTTCTAGACTGTTTGCCAACCATGACTAGAAAGCCTAGTCTGCACTATTTAACCGATACTTAAAAGAGATAGATTTATACTTTCTGTCAAGGTATTTGTGTGAAAATGAAATTTGAATATAGCAAGAAAATGTATCTTTTCAAATGTGTATTTTCAATATTGCCTGGAATATTTTTCTTTTCTCTTGTTTCTTTTTAATCATTTCATACCAATCCAATCAAAGCAATAAAGCCACTAAGATGCAAGAGGTTACCAAGTGCGAGAGAATGTGATAAAAAGAAAACATAATTGTTATATTTAAAATACCGTACTCATATATAAGCTAACCATGTATAGTGTGGCCCCTGAATTTTTTTGCATGAATTTAAGCCTCTCCTAAAAAAAAAAAAAAAAAAAAATTACCTGTATATAGCACAACCAGTCACTGAAAATGCATAATTTTTAACCTCTTAAAAACAACAAAAAAAAAAACCCTATATATATTATAACCTCCTTATTTTTTGCATAAAAAATCATTACAAAAAAAAAAAAAAAAAAAAAAAAAAAAAATATATATATCACTATGCTCAAGTACAGTATACCTTTATGCGTATATACCGGTCTACATTGCTAATTGTTTAATTCAAATACTCAGAAAACTTTTTTTTTTTTCAGCAATATTTCACTACATTTAAGCACATAGATATGTAATTTGACAAATCAGAATAAATTCACTAAAAATTACCAATATTTTGACCACATTGAGAGTTCAAATACTGTCACCAGAATTAAGCAAGCAATAGACATCCTGATGATGTCACTATTTCTAATGCAGAGATCCATGTAATGATAGCCAGAATAGATTTCAACACTGACAAAAGAAAGAAGTAACAGTTTTAAGTCATGTCTCACTGAACAGACAAGTGTCATAGCAACGACAGCAGGTAGTGGAGACATTATGAAGAGACAGCAGCAAAGATAGCCTTCTCTATACTTATACACAATATTTAAACATTGATACCGATTCCTGCTACTATGTACAAATGCAAGGAAATAGAAAGAAAAAAAGGCTAGAAAAGACAATGGTTATTTAATCAGTCATGTAAAACTAGCATTTTTGTCAATAGTTTAGAGCTTTTCAGACTCTTACAACTATACACAGTGGTCAGCTTTGAAATGTTCTCTTCAAGAGTGTGTGTAGTTTAAGTATTAACAGATATAATGCAAATCAGATTTCTCAGTAAAATATATAAATATAAAATATCATCCATTGAATTCTGGTGCTAATAAAATAGTGCTCCCTGTATAACAACTGAGCTATAAATTATATTAATAATAAATGTAATTTTTTTTCCCTTACCAGTAGCACAACTGTGAGTTTCATGCATAACAATCATCAGTTTTCAATCAGCATCTGATAATTACGTTGTGCATAAAACTCAGTTGTGCTACCAGTGAGGGGAAAAAAATGTATATTTATTATTAATATAAAATATTAGATATTGATTGTGCATCATATGTGGAATTTGTTAAATCTGTCCTAAAATAAAACTATATCTGTGTGTGTGTGTGTGTGTGTGTGTGTGTGTGTGTGTGTGTATGTTTACACATCCAAGGCAAAAAGCTATGTAATATTAAAATATACCAGACAAAAAACAAAACTATACAATGTCAAATTTATAATCGTTTTCTTCTTTTTGTAAGTTTATGTTACTCACTGCATCATAAATTATACTTTAAAATTTAATCTTATTTTTTTGTAGAGAAATCTTTCAGTATTTAAATTTTTTCTTCATTTACATTAAGTAAAATTCCATTGACTAAATCATTTCTGCTAAGAAAAATATAGAGCACAATTGCCTTGAATTTACCTTCTAATTAGAATATGTAACAGAGAATCAGGTCAACTTGACAAGAGACCCAGAATATTCACAATATAAAATAAAAACAGAACACACACATTACACACACATCAAATAACTGAGCATGTGTAATGTGTGTCTGATGTGTTCTAACAAGCTTGCTAGTTCCAAGATCATTAAGGAAGCTAAGTCAAATGAAGAGGAAACTTGAAGCAACAGAAATGTGGTTCTACAGAAGGATGGACCAAACATGTGAGTAATGACAAAGTTTTGGAGAAAAAGGAAACTAATACTTAACATCAGGAAGAGACAGTTGAAGTTTCTGGGGCATATAATGAGAAAGGAAGGCTTAGAAAATCTGATACTCACGGGACAGATAAAGGGCAAGAGGGGCTGAGGAGAACAACACATAACATACTTAATGAGCTTGAGTAAATGGATGGCAGAACAGGGTTTAGGAGAAATAACAGAAACACAAAGTTTATTAAGGGCTACAAGGGACAGGAAGTTGTGGAAAGCCATGATCGCCTACATAAAGAAGTCAAAATAGACTCTTAAAGTTTATAAGTTTTAATGTAAATAAATGGATTAATTCAAACTTCAAATACTTTTAGCAATATATAGAAATTGGGCCAAATGTAAATGTAACAATTTTATTTTAAATTAGACATTTAATAAAGATATATACCTACTGACAATTTACTATGATTTTACAATAATTTCACAATGCCTCATGTTCAAAAGCATGAAATTTTTTCAGTTTTTGTAAAAGGGTGTATTGCTGATCAATCCAAAGATGGAATGAGCCAGCATTAAGTATAAAATCTGGAAATGCCATTTTTAACCACAATTATACAATTTATTAATGTGTGACAAAAACCCTGTATTTCATTTGGGTTAACACAGGTTATCAGAAAAAGGTTTTTAACAAGACTGGAGATTCTGCATGGAGGGGGAGTTCAAAATCTTAGTTGCAAAATAAATGTGAAAGATTGTGTCCCAACTATCCCCAAATCACAACAGATTATTTTCATCACATAAACAGAAAAGAAAGTCACTTCTTAAACCATTCAAAATTTGATAATGAAAGCAATAAACAATTTGCCAAAATTCCAAAAGTCTTCTTTCCAAGTAAAACCACATTTTGCCAATTTTCAAACAGCAGATCAGTATGGTTGTAGAGAACTGTGCTTGAACTACTGACATCCCACTATCAGATTTTTGTTATGGTGTTAGGAGTAACTTGGAGCAATGATTAATCAAAGCTTTTGGAATGAAGGACAAAAAAAAAAAAATCTGCAGCATCCTTTTCATAGAGGATAGAGTTTTTTGTCATACAGCAAAAAATCATCACAATGCTAGGCCCAAAAGCATTAAGCAACTTTCATAACTAGCCATTTTCCAGACATTGGTATTTTTTTAACATTTTTGATCATGACAAAAAAAAAAAAAAAAGCTTTGTATTTTCAATGCAAACTGGTTGGATATCTCCCATGAGATCTGATAATCGTGATACTTGAAAGAATAAAAACAATAATAAAATGAGTGTCAAGTTCAAGTTTCATTTGCATAATATGTTTGAACTGGTTAATACTTGAAATAAAAGTATTTGCTTAAAAAATAGTAAAGTATTTTTAATTGATAGAAGAGTCCATTATATATATATAATGCATACACATGACCCAGTGAGGTAGTCTTCGCATGACTGGTAGACATTGAGAGGAGGCCTAAATCCTGCAATGGGCTAAGAAAATGGCAGATAATAAATAAAGGTGTAGTATATGAGAGAGAAAAAATTAGTATCCAAAGATGAAATAAGTTCATGCTCGGTTTTGTAAATTTAAGAAATATTTACTTTTTCATAACTTCTATTTTTCACTGCACAGTGAGAACAAAAATGGCAGAATGCCAACCAATTTTTGGAAATAAAATCATTAAAACAAAAATATTATCGTCTAATGCAAAAACATAAAATATCTGATGTAAAACTGTTCACCTTTTAATTAGTGTTATTGAGAATTATGAATAAATTTTTGTGTTTGATGTGATTAAAACAATAGCTCACTAGCTGGCTTGAAGATTCAATCTTGATCTAGGGTTGTAGGAAAAGTCTAATTCCATATACACAGTAGCACATCTATTTATGTACTCCTAGAAACTGTAATACTAATTAGTATAAATATCTTCTAAGAATAATCAATGCTTATGACCTAAGTGGGCAAATTCCATATAAGTGTATACATGCATATTTTAGTTTGTGCATCATCAGGTGTACATACTGCCTGCACTCACATACAAACACAGTAAAAATAAAGTTTACTTAAATTAGTAACTTAAATTGCTATACTGATTTTAATTCATAATCCTTTAGTTGAATATTGTCACTATAAGATAATATGAGAAATCTTTAACTGTATTTTCATATATAAAATTAAATTTCATATATTATGTAGCACTACCACTCACAGGTTTTCCAAGTCCATTTGTAGGTAACAGAATAGATGATACTATTCTAAGAGAATTGCATTAACTAGTCCCCTCATTTTGGAATACAAGATAATGAAAGGAGAAAAAAAATCAGGTGGATTAATATAGACAATTTTACTGCTGGTCAATTTGAAGAAGACCTAAGATTTTTTGAAAAAACATTGAAGGCAAAATCAAACTTAAATACAGAGCATGAAGATGGTCAAACTAGAGTTCAGGTTGTTCTTGCAAGGGAGCAAAGTCAAAAGTAGTCTGTCTGCTTTTGGTATTGCCTTTAAATGGAAAACATGTTACTCCCAATACCATCTGAGATTATACACATCATACAAATTGATAAGTCATTCTTCATATTATTTGAGTCAACCAATCAATATCAGTCCAAAATGAGATGACTAACATGAATTATTTCCCATTGCTCTCAACCAATCTGTGACAATTATTAAGACTAAACCTGTAGGTGGCAATTCATAACATTGATCTTTATTTGTTCAGACATCAACAAAGATGTTTCAGTAATGATGTTTCATAATAATGATGATTATGATAGCTGAAATCCCTGTGGAGATATCCTAGATTAGTTTTATAGGCATCTGCACAGTTTCATATCCAAACGTAAACAAAGAGAATTTTTAGAATGTATTTTTTATTAATCCAAAAGATTTGCATCTCTTTAAACTTTTTTAGTGGATACTCGTATTTGAGTAGGCACTCCATTTATTTATTTATTAAACAATATATTTATTTATTTTCATATATTGGTCTGAATGTTCAAGAAATCTTATTAAAGAAAATTTTGCACTCTCTGGCAGGATATGAACCTGTGTCTCCCCAGGGCAGCAGGAGCTACCATTAGACCAGGCATGATCAAAGCAGAGTGTGCAAATCTTTCTTTAATAAGATTTCTTAAACATCCAGGTTGGTAGACAAAAATAAATACACTATTTAATAAATAAATGGAGTGTTTACTCAAATACAAGTATCCAGTAAAAATAACATTCAAAGTGATAAAAATAGGCATCGCTAACAATTCTTAAAAGATTTAGTGTTGCCAATTTAGTTTTAACTGACATGGTTGGAAACAAAGAAAAGAGTACTGAACTGTTATATAATGTTGTCCTTCAATATGGCAATGAATGCTGGCCCATTTCATCACAGATGGAGAAGGAGATTGAAGCAACAGAAATGTGGTTCCACAGAAGGATGCTGAGAACACCAGGGACGGAATACGAGAGCGACGACAAAATGTAAACAAAAAGGACACTAATACTTAGTATCAGAGAGTGACAATTGAAATTTCTAGGCCACATAAGAAGGCTTGGAAAATTTAACACTGACAAGACATATTGAAGGCAAGAGGGACAAAGAAATCTCGGATGGTAGTTTTAAGATTTTCTTCCACCAGCCTATTACTCTTTGAAGTTATTGTGGTTATCACAATTTTTATATATAACTCAAAATGTAACATCTTTAAAACTATTACAATTCAATATAATCAGTTGGATAAACTTGAGAATCAAAATTGGCTAGAGTGCTACACTGCAAGTGCCCATTTATTTCTGAACTTTTAAAACATTTATTTTTTAACATTGTAATTTATTACTGTACTTATATCCTAGACAAGGCCCAAAAGAATATATGGCTATGTCTAATCTGTAGGTTAATTAAAGTGGTAATGATAGTTTTTTGTAAGGAAAATTTGGCTAATTATTTTGAATAATTAGGTCATATGTTGTTTTCCTCTATCCCTCTTGCCTTTGATCAGTCCTGTGAGCATCAGGTTTTCCAAGCCAGCTTTCCTCATTATGCGCCCTTAGAAATTTTAACTCTTTCAGATGTTAGGTATCTTTTGTTTCTATTGTCTCTATAACTTCATTGTTGCTATTCACATGTTCAGTCCATGGTATTCTCAGCGTCCTTTTGTAGAACCACAATTCTGTTGCTTCAAGTGTCTTCTTCATCTGTGATGAGATTGTCCTGCATTCACTGTCAAAAAGGAGGACTTGGTAGGAAAAAGAATTAAATGCCCTTGAGCCTATCTGATTTCACCAGAAATATGCTCTGTTTGAGATGAATTAGAAGCAATCCGCTAAAATTTCAGCATCTACATAAGGACAGAGATTTAAACAATTAGCCTGCTTTTGATGAAAATGGACAAAATGCCAACTAGATATTAAGAGTGAATAACAAAAAAAAAAAAAATTTTAACATAAAAAGAATGTCAGTATTCGTTAAACTGAAATTACATTTTATTGTTCATCTGTTCAAAGGCAACTTTACTATTTGTAAAGATTTGAACATGAACTGGCTCATCCAGAAAATTTAATATGATTAGTGTATCAATAAATAGAAATGCATGCAAGTTTAGAAATTCTAACCTCAATAGATTATCCACATCATCAAAAGTCTTGAAAGTAAATCTTTAATATCATTTATTTATTTATTTTTTAAACATAAGAGTCTTTAAATATGTGTGTATGCTCTGAAAACAAACCTTCCTGTTTATTTCTACAAATTATGACGAGGGGCAAAGTAACTAGTGGATAGAGCAAATTTTAGAGCTACAAAACATTTTCAGTCATTGGCTAGGCATTTTCATCAATGATGAACAAAAAACTGCATGCAACACTTATAAAAATTTGTACCAGCAATGGTGAAACTCATTACCAAATGCCTAACTGTGCTCACATCCACTGTTTGGTCTCTATAAACATTAAGCAAGGATCGATGAATATTTATAATTATAATTTTATCCTCTCTTCCGCTTTATACACATTTTTATAACAGACACCATTTTGCCAAATTGATGCTAAGGTGTGTAAAAATTATATAAAAAAATAATTATAGGTTATTGGCAGAATAGTTCAGCTCTTATTGGCATACTACCAACATCTGTTCCTGACATCATAGACTAACATAAAATAGGAGACAATACTTTTAGAGCAACCCTCATAAATTATAATAATAATTTTTGGTGCAAGGGAGATAACTGTTACACATCAAAAAGTTAGCAAAAATATATAAAAAGACTTGACATATAGTAAGATTACTACTCACAGAAATAAAAGGTGAGTATTTGACTTTAATCTGACACAAGGTCATAGTAATGAGTCTGAAGAGAGGATCAAACTCACTACAATAAATTTGCCTTAAAAAATATTACATTACAGAAATCTAATAAATAATAAAGGTGATTTCTATAAAAAAATATGTAATAGTTATTTGCTAGGGTCAACACCTGCGAGAACATAGGAATAGCAAAAGTTGCCTTTTAGAAACTAAGTAAAGTATTAAGAGATAGTAAAATGTTCAGATATGAGAGAAAAAAAAAAGAAGAATACTGAACTGCCTTGTAATATCTAACCTCCTATATACCAGTGAATGCTGGATAATCTCCTCAGAGATGAATAAACTTGAAGGTTGCTACTTTGTGGAACCAATTCCCAAGAGTTAATCAACTTTTTTCATTAAAGTTATTGTAGGTGGAGCCAGTGACAACTATGTTTTGACACGAGACCACACAGCTAGATAACTGATGGTTAGAGTTACTATCCATCCTAGAATATTTTAGTACATTTAGATAATTCACATAGCCCAGAAGGGCAGTGCAGTGAACATTGGAATAAGATTGACTTCAAAGTAACAGATATTGACACGTTCTCTAACTGAATTTATTATTTTTTTTTAATCATTTCATTCCAAACAAGGCAATAAAACCACAAAGATGCAAGGGGGGAGTTTAAGGAGAGTTAGAGAATATGAGAGAAAAAAAAACCCAAACACTATTAGAGATAGAGAGAACAATAAAAGAAGATAATGATTGACATTACATTTAAACTTTTGAAGGTCAAAGTTCAAGCTGAAAGAGAGTTCCACAAGTGAGATGAGAGAAAATACTGTTAAGATAGAATTATGGTTTCATCTAGCCATTTCAACTGTAAAATTATTAGACCTTGCTGCCAATCTAGTACTGCGCTTAAATTCATAAAGTCTAGGTCAGTTAAGTTTCATACATGATACATGCTTGGGCAATCATGTCTTTTTCAATTCATGACCGACTAGATAGATTTTCTCCACAGTAGGTTGCCAATCAAGGCTATAGGACACAGTCTGTCCTGCTATTCAACCTATAGCTGGGGGAATAGGTGGATCCATACCTTTCTCCAAGGATATTTGTACGTAAGTGAATGTAACAAACTCGAGTGGAACTCAAACTTTCCTCTGATTTCTCATTACAAGCTGATATCTATTGCACCATAACCCCTATATATATATATATATATATATTATATATATATCTCTATCATACATACATATACACACACACATTATATATATATATATATATATATATATATATATATATATATATATATACACACACACACACTCAAACATTGTAAAATATAACTGACAATGAATCTCTATTATGTTTTATCATGAGCCTTTCCAAGCACCATATAATGACTTTAGTTTCAAGAGAAAACAAAGACAAAAACTGTCCAATATTTGGATATTTCTTTATTGGTCAGTGATCTAAGCTTTCGGCTCATATGAGCTATCATCAGACATTACAACAGAGTTGTTCACTGTCAGATATGACACACTGTTTAGTTTACATAGAAATTTGTTATTCAACGATAATGGTTGCGGAATAGCAGACAGGTTGTAAATTCGTACATGACCACAAGAGAGATAATAATTATTAATAATAATTGTAACCACAACAGTGTATGTCAAAATAAACATAATACTATTAACTTATACTATGGTAACCAAATGCATAATAATTACAAACAAAATGAAACAGCACTCAAAAACACAATAGGTAAAAATGTTAAACCCAATAATAATAATAATAATAATAAACAAGTTAGGCTCAACATATATTATAAAAAATTTAAAACAACTGACCCCATAGATTCCAATAACCCTACAACTACACAACTAAATCCTCTACAAGAAAATGTAGTGTACCAATTTACATGCCCGTTCAGAGATTGTACCTTTGATATTAATAATAAATCCACTACATACATTGGTTTTACAACATACATGCTCTCCCATAGACTTACCTGTCATCTTTCTGATCTAAGTTCCATTAAACAACATTTCTTAGAAAAACATAGTTATGTACATATTAGACAGATATTAGTTGATAACACAACAATACTCACACAACCTTAAGATATTGGCGGCCATCTACATTAAAACAAAGCAACCCACATTCAACAAAATTACATTTCAAACCAGTCACAACATATTACAATGCATCTACACACATGGTTTTGTTGATAACATTTCTTACTCTCACATGGTTATGTACAACATCATATAATAACGTTATGAATTTATGACCTGTGTCTGCTACTCTGTGACCGTTATCATCACATAGCAAACTTCTGCGTAAACAAAACAAAATGTCATCTTTGATGGTGAACGGCTCAGTTGTAATGCCCATTAACCACTCTGATGATGGCTCATGTCAGTTGAAAGCTTAGATCAACGACCAATATAATAAAGAAATATCCAAATGTTGGACAGTTTTTGTCTATTTTCTCTTGAAAGGCTCATGATAAAACAGACATTTGTTGTCCGTTATATTTAACAATATGTTTTTGAATAATGATCTGCTGCCCTATAATATATATATATATATATATATATATATATATATAGCACATTTCTTTGTTTTCTAGCATGTCACATGTTGCTGTGACTGCTAGGTAACCATTCAAATGAATACTTTTAATTTAGTAAATATACTGGATGCATTTTCATTACAAACTAGAACTGATTACTTCATTAGCAGATGGTTTTCTTTTATATCCTTAACAGTTGTTCTCATAAAACATGACTTTTAATAAGATTTTAATTATTTTTTTTTAAATCATAAAAATTAAACATTATGTTGTGGTATTATGATATAATGTACTATGCACTGACTGGGAACATTTTATAAAGTACTCCAACAAAAAGAAAGCAAAAAGCTCTCCAACCAAGTGAAATCAGCTCCTCTTCTCTCAGTTATGAACCAAGGTACAAAAAGGTTAAACTTCATAAGACATGTTTGGCTGTCTATCACTTATCCAGTATGAGTGAGACTTGTAGAATCCAACTTATCTGACTGGTACAAATATTTAAGTTAATAATAGTGAGAGGGGGTAGAGTAAAAGGTATTAAATGAACATAAGGTTAAATAAACAAACAATTCATTCATTTAAAAAAAAAAAAAAAATCTTAGTAATGCATTTAGTCCCAAGAAAGATCCTCAGATTAATAACAGTTTTATCAATGGAGTCAGTCTGACATATATGGGAGAAATACAACACAAACAGGTTACAATTTTACATTGAAACCTTAAAGTTACAGAGATGCTAAGAGTGATTTTTGAAGTAGTTGGAATGTTTGCATCTTGATTATGTCATTATTTTTTCTTGGAATTAAATGTGCAACCCATTTGAATCAAACATATCAATAAAAACTTCCTCTTTTTATCCATTCCAAATTGCCTTCCAAGCACTGACTGAATTTCTTGATCGGATAGTGGTACTATATCAGTCCACAAAATTATACATGTCTAGTAAAGACCCCAGTATGGAAACATTTCAAACATCATCAAGAGTACAACAAGGAGGAAATGAGATTCACAATCTATTTAATCTTTTCCTTGACTATGCTCTGCACATATACAAGCACGGATATAAAGAGATGGGCACTGATTATTTACGTATTCCATACCACATCTCACATGAATCTACTAATAAAAAACAGCATCCTTGCTTTTTCTCCTGAGGCCAGTGTACTGGTGATAAGGGGAACTATGCTGAGGACATAAGTATTCATAGTTAGGATAAGAATGAACTTGGAAAAAAAAAAATAATAACATCCTCTGGTAATTGTTCCAAGAAATAGGTGACAAACCTTTCCAAAAGAGAAACTATGATCTGAAATTAAACTAAATGCAGTAATGGCACCGACCCAGAATCCATCATAAAGATTCAGGATGTAGAATTATTATAGTAAACACTTCAATCTCTGTGTATGGATGAGTTATAACAAATTTAGTATAGGAGATTGAACATAGAATAGGTTGTGCTAGAGATAGCTTCATACATTGCAAATTGTATACAAGACATTAACCTGGAGTCATGCTCTTAAATAGCCTCATTAGATAGAGGCTTTCGTATGGATATCATGCATGAAACCAAATCCGTTCAGAAATATCTAAACTGTCAGTTGCATACAACCACTTTCTAAAGTCTACTTCAACTTTATATTCCTAACACCTGCACTTGATCTCTGACATTTTGTTCACTATTTATTTTACTTTTTTTTCTCTCTCCTCCCTCAATAGGAGTAGATAGGTTTGCCTATCATCCAGTTCACACTCCTTCTCAGTTTTCTGAACAGGAGTAGAGGCTTATCCCTTTTTTCCTGTTCAAGATTGGGTTTCTGGTTCCTTTCAAAGTATTTCCACACTTACTTCTAATGTCTCCAAATGAACTCTGAAATGTTATTGACTAATTAAATCTTGTCAAATTCAAGTCTAGAGTTGGCCATTGTCTTTCCTGCATAGCCCCAGGAACTTCACAAAAAGAGAATGGCTAATATTACCATTAATGAACTGGTATGTTTTAGCAAGCAAATGACATGGATTTTCAAATGCCAACTTCTGTTGTGGGCTTTTTAGCTTTTAAACATATTTTGAAAGCTAGGTTGTTTGAGATAAATTTGTTTTTCTTAAATTAGCTTATTATTTTGCAGCATGTAAAGAATTATTTCTTCTTCAGTTATTGCCCCCTTTTGCAGTTCACCAGTCAGGTGAATTAACTCATCAATAAATAGAATCTCTTTCTGCTAAATATTCCCTGCTCTTGAAATCACCTCTTTCGTTATCGCTATCTTCATTCTCTGGATTTACAAGTATCTGCACAATTTCTGAATCAGTATAATGATGAAGAGTAACCATATCTTAATCTATATTTATCCATTATTCAAACATTATCTTCATTCATCTTAGATGCAAATTCCTTAGCAATATCATTTGAACTTGAGCAAAAGAAATTCATATAATCAGCTTTTCTTTTGAACCCCTAAATCCTGTAAAGTCATTTCCAATATCTTCACCCAGTCACAATTAAGCTATCCAATTTTCCACATGGATGCCTCTATACACCTCTAAGCAATAACAATGCATTAAACTATCTCAATCTCAAATTCTTTAATAAATTCTCATTCATGTCTGTGGAACTACATTCTATAAGTGCTTCTAAAACTGGATGCAATACTTGAAGCCTAACAGGTTATTGTTATTGAAGTTGAAGAAATTGTGTATAATTGACAGTCATATACTGAAAACAAGATTACCTGTAATTGTGAGCTCAATCCCCGTGGTACAGAATTAGAAACAGGGTGAGCAATAACTGAGCAGTACCAAATAAGCACAAGATGTCCAAAAACACAGAGAGCAGGACAAGAACAATCCACATCCAAAGATTAAATAAAGGGTTCAGTTTAAAATTCCGAGGGTTACCTGTATCAACAGGCACCTGAAAAAGGCTAGAGGACACCATGGTCAAAACATTGTGATAATGACAAAGATGAGGACACTTGTTCGTGCATAAATAATGATAAATCCTCATCTCAGAAATTCAAACAGAAAAGTTTTTTGCATATCTAAACAATTTCACTTATCTAAATCTTAAGCTACTTTTTGAACTTTTTCAATTTTTCTTTTCCTTATACCTATCTGTATCTTTGATTCACTATTGAAAAACTGATATTGTATCACACACCTAGGCTTTATACAGAGATCTTTATTTATAGTGCATGATATTTGCACAATGAAAAGTACTTTTTTCTTTTTATTTTTAGTTCAAACCATAATTAACACTACATGTAAGGTTATGCTATATTTAAAAAAAAAGAAAAAAGACAAATAGCTTGATTTTTTTTTTTAATTTTAAGTTTGTGTAACAGCTGACATTGCTATAAGCACTAATAAAATAGAAGTGTGGCAGGTCAGTGTCGTGGGGGGGTGGAAAATTTGAAATTCTATCAGGATTAATAATAGAACTGACTGGTTTAACAATAGTCAGCCTGTATGTTGCAAATAGTTTATGACAAAATAGTTAACATAATAGAGGATATATTAACTTCTTGCTGCCTTTCAAGTTGAAATAAATCTATACAATTGTTTTAATTCATTACAAAATTTTATTTCTGACTCTTAAATAATCAAAGTTCTAACATAAAATTAACTAGTCTATTTGTGAGAGGAAACTTTAAGAAAAAAATGATTGGGAGGAGAGGTGTCTTCTCTTGAAAGAAGTTCAAATATTTATCTAAAATTATTCAAATCTTCAAGATAAATCAATCAAACTGGATTATAAATAAGAAGCCAGTAAATACAGTGTGAGATGGGTAAATTGTCGACATTTTATATTTTTAATTTCGCGTGTTGTTTGTGTTTTTAATTTTGTGGACTGCACAATATAGTAAGGTCAGTTGGGCACTGTCTGTGAGAAAAAGAGCACCATGACATAACTCACTCTGCCAGAAATTTGGAAACAGCATGCTGTACTGCTTGGCATTCACATCGGAAGTTCCAATACAAACATTGGAGAGTGTTTGAATGTCAATCTGAAAATGATACAGAGGATTCAGAAAGAGTTTAATGCGTCTAATGGTAATTATGAAGGTACAGCAATTCTGAAAACTCACTGATTGTTCTGATAAGAAAAAACACCTGAATTGTTGGTGAAGGCCTCAGACTCAAAAGGAAAGCCTAAATCAAATGTCTTGAGGAGGTAGTGCTGCCTTGGGTCAAGAGGGTGGCTGCTGGAAGACCCTATATCTGACAACAGGAGTCTACAACATGCCACACAAGCAGGAGAATCCAGTCATGGCTGTCAGACAATTTTTGCAGCCACATCATCCCTTACATCTGGCTACCTAACTTCCCAGACTGCAACCACCTTGAATATTATGTGTGAGGCACAGTTGAGCGAGAAACCAACAAAACTTCTGGTAACACCAAAGACTAACTGAAGGCAAGGATTATGGCAGCATTTACCAACTTGAACAAGGAGACCATCCAGAAGAGTTGCAGAAGATTCCAAAGTCATTTGGAGGCCATAGTTGAAGCCAATGACAATTTTATTGAATAAATTAACTCTTTAGTATTTCAAGATATTTTTGTGTAATTTTGGTAAATATATCTGTTAAAATGAGATGTCAGTGTTATTTTCATTTTTGCATAATTTAAATGACAATTTATCTATCACACACTGTAAGTTGGATCCCAAACAAAAATACTAGTACTTACAACAACTGAATTCAGTATGAAATCAATGAACCAAAAGTGAACAGAGTAATCCAAATAAAAATAACTTTTCATAACCTTTATCTCAGATAAAGTGCTTAAGTATTATCTGAATAAGTTAGGTCAAGAGTAGCATATTCTGTCTCAAATCCAATCTCAAAATGGTTTCATAGACAAATTATATAGACAGGTTATTAATGGTTGGTCAAAAAGAAAAAAAAAACTTTTGATTGTATGGCTGTCATAATTTTGTCAATAAAATGAGGTAAATTTGCTTTTATGTATAATAAGTAATCACCTTCTTAAGTTGGTAATTCAAAATGAAATTGAAAGACAAAAAAAAAGAATAAGATATAAAATAATAATGCTGAACAGCTTACAAATAAGTAAGTATTAACAAATAAATTTAAATGTAACTGAGACTTTTCATCTTTAATCAATACAATAAACATTTTCATGACAAGAATTCATTAAGCTTTGTGATAAAATTAGAATTCTTAATTTATCAGGAGAGACATTAAAACAATACTGTTGAACTAATTTTGAATTAGGGTTGTGAGGTGTAGGTATAGATAAAAATACCACAATAGGTCAGTGGGTATTTGTTTGTTTTTTTTTGTTTTTTTTTTAAATCTGTTTACAAACTGTATATAGACAAGTAGTATTAAAAACAAAAAATTCCAGTATAATAGTAAATTTTTGTAACAACCACCAATTACACAATCAGGGTCTTAAAGAGAAAATAAGTTGATTGTATATATATTTTCAAGTTCTATGAATAGATTTAACAATTTGCTTTTGAATACTGTATATACTCTAGTATAGTGCAAGTTTTTATGATCAGTTTTTTTTATGCAAAAAATGTGGGGGTGGGGCTTGCACTATACATGGATAATTTTTTTTTTAGAAATTAAAAATCATGCATTGTCAGTGACCAGTTGCACTACACAATTAATTTTTTTCCAGGAGGAGTTAAAATTTATGCAAAATAATTCAGAGGTCACACTATACATGAAGTCAGCTTATACATAAGTATATATGGTACAAGAAGAAAAAAAAAACCTTTTATTTAAACTTTATGTTCTACAAAGTAACTGATGAGAGGTCAGACAGACGTCAAGAAAATTAATGAGCTAAACATTGAACTCGATATAAAAAATATATACTCGGTCAGATGAAAGTTTTTCAGTTCATTCTCATTAATAACAAATTAAACCTTCAAAATATTAACTAC
This sequence comes from Acanthosepion esculentum, assembly GCA_964036315.1. Taxonomy (NCBI): domain Eukaryota; kingdom Metazoa; phylum Mollusca; class Cephalopoda; order Sepiida; family Sepiidae; genus Acanthosepion; species Acanthosepion esculentum. The sequence goes on along the minus strand of OZ038490.1, from coordinate 78,526,756 downwards.
AATATTACTCTGGTATTTGAATATAAACTTAAGATCTTACATATACAATAGAAACTTCAAGAAATAGTTTCTCAAAGTAAGACATTAGAAGGATTCAGATTAATGCTTCAATCACAAAGCTCAAAAAATTAAATTATTAAATTGGTAATAAAAAAAAAAAATAAAAAAAAAAATAGCATACTGACAAAATTTATGAACAGTTTCATAATTGCTAAAAAAAGGTTGATGCTAAAAATTTAAATACAGTGACATTAAAAAAGAAAAAAAAGCCTATTTTAATAATACACAAAAATTAGTACATATAAATGCACATCACAACTTGACATTATTATTGCTTACTTCAATGATCAAATTAAAATATGAATATTTTTCTTGTTTCCCATGTCATTGTAGATTCTCAAAAATGCAAAATCCTTACTCAAAATTACCTTCCCTTAATTGGTATCACCGACCAGTCATAACAACAGAGGTATATGAAGGTAAATGCCTAAAGAAGGTTTCTCTTGCAGTGTTTCTTAAAGACTTAAAATTTTCATCTCTTAATATTACATCTATTTTATGCATATTTTGTATTTAATGCAAGGATATATGTATTATGTAATTTATGCCAGGAAATACCAGATGGCCTGAATCAAATTAATGTCAATAAAGAATTTTTCTTCAAAGAAAAGTTGATCTGTGATGACCCCAGTATGTACTGGGCTCACTCTAAAAGATACCAAAACAGACTTTGCACAGTGTCATAGCAGAACATCAGAGAAACCAGATGCATCAGAGGGTTGACCTGGAAAGTGACCTCATAGCCACCATTTGCAGATTTGTGCCTTACAGGATGTAAGTGACTGCCCCATATATATATAAACAGATGGTCAACCAAGCTGCATTTAGGATGTGTATACATGGGACAACTGGATGACAGGAAGATATACATGTGCCTCACCTACGAAGGAAAAGACAATCAATAAATCTCTCTCTCTCACACAGATTCACACCTGGAGAAAAACCCCAAACCACATGCCCACTTGTTGATACTGACAAAGTCCAGAAGGGAATAAACAATTTAATGCATGGCAGATTTAGTCTTATGTTCTTATTAGTCTTTACATTATTTTTGTTTTAATCATTTCACCACAAGCAAGGCAGAAATGCCACTAGTAGTATGCGGGGGGGGGGGGTGAAAGTGAGAGAAAAGACTGAGTATAAGAAGGAAAGCACAAAAGATGAAAGGGATTCAAGAAGATAGAAGATAGCAATTGACATTGCATTTAAATTTTTGAAGATTGTAGTTATCAGGGCAGCATGTTAATGGAAGGGAGTTCCACAGGTGGGAAGGGAGAAAAAAGAAACTGTTGGAGTAGAAATGGCAGTTGCATTTAGCTATTTCAACAGTAAATGGGTGGGACCTAAACGCTAATCTAGTAGCACGCTTAAATTTATGTAGTCAGAGCACCAGAGAAGAAAGCTCATCAGAGCAGCTACCATGAAAATATTAGTAGAAAAGACAGAGGGAATCCACGTCACCTCGCTGAGAAAGTGACTAAAGTTGAGATGCCAAGTCAGAATCAAATACATTGCAGATCCTTCTTTGGATTTTGTCAAGAACCTTGAGATGAATATATACATATATTCCAAACAGTGTTTCAGACAAGAGACTACTGACAATTAACTACACATATTTCTCTTTTCCTCATTGTCAACTATCAACTGATAGGACATTAATGACGTTATTGAAACTGTTACCATTACATAACTAGTAACATTATTCATTTGTATCTACTGCACAGGCAAACATGTAATAATTTATACACAGTAAATTCTATTTTTTCTTGTCAAACAAAGAGAACAAACCCTTTTACTTCAGTTGCATTAAATAAACACCTTCATGGCCATAATTCCTTCCATAACCTGCATTAAGTATAGATTTTAAATATAATAGAAGACATGAATGTTTCACTTTCTAATATTAATGTTAATTATTTTTTGATGTTAAAATAACCTAAAAGAGTGATTCAAACCCTTTAAATTTCTTAAAATATAAGAAGAATGGGCTGATTGAAATTATAATGTACACAAAGAGTAACAATGGTCTTTAGATGACAAGACGCAGGCAAACCCAAGATTTTATTAAGAATCAGTTTCATTAAAAGCTTAAAAGGCAAAATAAGTTGAAATGTATAAAACTAAATCCTTTTTAAATAAGAAGCAAATTTGTAATAAAATTAATTCTGTTGTTTGCCAACATGAGAAATGTAAAGAGATGCTTTTATAATAAACTATACATTAATATGACCAATTAGAAAAAAAAAGTTCTATTATAATGTAATCAATTGCTTAATAGTCTGTAAACTAATTGTTCAGTTCAAATACATTTACAGTGAAGCTCAGATTCTCTATCCACTCCATCCTCCTACTTAAGTGTTGACTTTGCCAGCCATTGTTTTCGTATTTAATAGGTCTCTATTTTTAATCCATTACCATCCTGATGTTCATTTCTCACACATCATTTAATGGCCATTTTAGACCAGTATAGATTTTTTTAAAGCAATATTTCAGTCAATGAAGTGTCTATTATATCTTGTAACTGTCAGAGAATCTCTTATTTTAAATGGTTTTCTAATTGCTGATTTGTTGACTACTATGTCCTTACTCCCAGATCACTGCAACTTTTAGCAATACATTTATATACAGGACTGCAATCATTTCTCCATGATAGTGCCTACCTAGCAATGTTCTACAGAAGTTACAATCAATGGATCAATATACCAACAAACTAAGAGGTGGAACGTTACTGTCATAACTCCAGGAACCAAATCAAACCAGCATCAGCAGTAATTAATATTTATAACCACTTAATAGAATATTTCAGTAGTAAATTTAAAGAGCTTTAAACCTCCTCTTCTCTGAAGTCTCTTCATATAGCTTTATTTAATAGCCAGTAATGCAATGAGATTCAATAGCATCATTTATGTCTACTTTTCCAGTTTTCCTATTTTCTAACATAAATCCTATTATGGTTGCAAACCTAACAAGGAAGATCCTTTTCTATTCTGATTTACTATATCAGATTTGTTTATGATTTTTTATTATAGTGTCTGCTATATCTCATTTTATGAATTCCAGTGGCAAATTTTAAACCAAAGCTGAAGGCTTCCCATTTTGTATTGGATAGCTTTATAGCCAATAGATTTTCTATTAGATCTAGCCTTCCAACATATTTCCACTTGCTGTTACTACATAGGGTGTTGAGTTTTTGTTTCAGTTTGTTGTTTTGATTGTCAGTTATTTGTTTTATTGTTTGTTGTAGTCAAGCCATTTCCAGCTTTGTTACAATGTTCTTTTGGAGGCATTAAAGCTCAGCATTTCTGGCTTTTTTAGAGGTTAATTTTTCCAATTCTTCTAGTTCTTCAGTAGATGATTTTAAGAAATCACATGCATAGGTTAGAAATACATAATGGGATATTGTGCACATAAGATACTAAGAATATCCCATCATAATCTCCCCATAAGCCATTGTTTTCCAATGTTACATTTTCTTTTAATTGCAACTAAATGGTATATTGTACACATTTCTAGGGAATATTTTTATGAAGCTATAACATAAATTTTAAAAAGAAACTTAAATCCGAGTTTTAAGAAAAGGTTGTCTATTATAATTTCACTCAGGGATTATAAGCAAGAGATTTCAAACATCCAAATGAGTCAGCTTTCCTGCTTGTTGGCAATCCTTTTTTTCTGTTACCAGTGTACTGATTGGAATTTATAAAGAGAGAGAAAGATTTTAAAAAGGTAAGAGTGAATAAAAAAGAGTTAATAGTTTAGATGATGGACAGTGATAATTATTTTGGCTTTTTTCTCCTTAAAAATGAAAATATTCTCATGACAATTACAATTAAAACAGTAAACAAGAAAAAAAAAAATCACCTCTCCCACTCAACCTTTCCCCAATAATTTTGATATTCATAAGTTTATGTAGTATAGAATCTTTTGAAACGGTCTCCAGACAGTTTCACAAAGCGCTAATTTAAACTATTCTATCACTACTAATGAATTCTCTGTTCCAGTTTATCTTCCTCTTGTCAAAGAGATTCTAGAATACATCTGTATGACCAGGGAAAATCTTCCAATGGCAAGGGAATCATCACAGATTATAGTTTCATGTGCTTTCAACTTTCTTTATTACACTGTTAGCAATATCTTTTTCCTTTGCCACTTCTCTTCTTCTCAGGGCTGTAACATATTAGACAAACTATCTGACAATATAGAAATGGCTCTCTCTTGACATTCATCTGTGAACGTCTTTGTGTTTGGTGATTTTAATGCTCATCATGTCAAGTGGCTTAAGCATTCTAATGTTACTGATGTTGTCAGTATGCAGACTTTCAATTTTTCCATTGCTCAGTCTCGGTCAAATAGATTTCCCTAATAATTCTGATCAACATGATTCTTTACTTAATTTTTTTCCTTACCTCCTTTCCTGGCTGTTGTCTAGCATTGCAACTTTGTCCTCTTGGCAATTCAGCTGATACCATAGTATCTGTTGATATTTCTTTTGAGTTGTCTCTTATATAAGAACCTACTATTCACAAGATTTTTTCCTGTTACCAGTGTACTGATTGGAATTCATTTTGTGATTTTCTTCACGAGATTCCATGGAGTAGAAGTTTTAACCTGCATATTGAAAATTGTGCCACTGAAGTTTCTTCTTGGGTACAAGCCAGCATCAATGCTTTTGTACCATCTCAAAAATATCAGGTAGAACCAAAATCTTCTCCTTGGGTCGCACCTGCCTTTTCAGCCTCTATAGCCCACAGGAATCACTTTTTCCTGCTATACCAACATGATAATTCCAGTCACAACAGAAGCCTATTTACATCTGCTCATAATTGTAACTGTGTCATCAAAGGAGCTGAGTTTTTATTTGGTAACAGAATGAGGTACTGTATAGTGTCTAACAAGTTTGGTTCTCTTGACTACTAGTGGTTCTGTAATATTGTGTTAAATAAGAGTAAGTCTTTTATCAATTTTTTTTTATCTATCCTCTCTTTGCTCAATTTCAGTGTTAACATCTACTGATAAAGCAGAATATTTTGCTTATAAATTCTCTTCCAATTCTACTCTTGACTCATCTGAAGTGTAATTTCCTGACTTTCAACTCAGTCTACTGTGTGATATGCATGTAACACTGTCCATGGTTTCTGCTTTCATCTCTAAACTGGATCTCCACAATGCCTGTCAACTTGATGGTATCCCTGCAATAGTCCTTAATAAATGTGCTCCTGAACTGGCTCCGGTTCTCTCTAAAATCTTCAATAAATGCCTTGCTGCTTCTAGCTTTCCTGCTTGTTGGCCAATCCTTTTCTATAGTTCCAGGCTATAAGAACTCTGGTAAACCATCTGATCCTTCTAACTACCAGCCTATTAGCCTTTTACCATTTTTTGGCAAAGTACTACAGGCTTTAATCAACCCCAAATTAGTTAAGTATCCCACCTTGCAGGGTTTATCTTTCAGACAAGCAATATGGCTTTTGCTTCTCTCTGTCAACTGCTGATGTGTTAACAGTTATTGTTAAAAGACTCTCTGAAGCTATAGATAAGAATGACAAAGCTCAAGCTATTGCGTTGGATATCTCAAAGACATTTGACAGGGTTTGGCATGCTGGTCTTTTGTACAAGTTGAAAGGTTATGGCATTTTGGGATTCATTTTTGATCCAATTCACTCTTTCTTATCAAATAGTGGAATTAAAGTGGCTTGAATGGCGACTCTTCTAGATCCTTTTTGCATTAATGTGGGTGTCTCCGTAGACCTAGATTGTTCCTAATTTTAACCAACGACCTTCTTGATGTCATCAGTTCTCAATTTGGTCTATGCTAATGAAAACTATTTATTCCAGTCTTAATGGTAAATTTGATTGGTTTGATGAAGTCAAATTGGCAGCTGATCTCAAAAATGACCTACAAGCTGTTGTTAACTGGGGCAAGAAATGGTTTGTTAATTTTAATGCCTCCAAAATGAAACTGCTTTCGTTTAATCATAATAGCACTTTTTGCTTTCCATCAGCATGGCTGATGCTAACCTCCTGGAGAGTGACTTATTGCACCTTCTTGGGATAATGTTCTCTGCTGCCATGAAGTGGAAAAATATCAAATGAATTGCTAGGTAAGTTGGCAATTTTCCTTGTCAGAATCTATCTTACATATTTATAAGTCTGCATTGAATATTGCATTCGTATCTGATCTGGTGTTTTTGCTATATGTTTAGAGATTCTTGATAAAATACAAAGAAGAATCTGCAATGTTATTGGTCTTGACCTGGCATCTCAACTTCAGTCACCTCCCTGTCGCCATAATGTAGCTTCCCTTTGCCTTTTCTATTAATATTTTCATGGTAATTGTTTTGATGAGCTTTCTTCTTTGGTACTTCAACTTTATAAATTTAAGCACAGTACTAGATTAGCAGCAAGGTCTCATCAACTTACAGTTGAAATATTACTATAAGTTCTATGCTAACAGTTTCTTCTCCTGCACTTCTCACCTGTGGAACTCTTCCAGCTTCTTGCTTTCCAGTCAAAAATTTAAATGCAATGTCAATCATTTTTTTTGTATTCCTAATTCCTGTTATTTTATTGTTTTCCTACTTAATTTTTTTTTCTTATTCTTTCACACTCAGTACCCCTTGCATCTTAGTGACTTTATTGCCTTCCTTGGAGTAAAATGATTACAAATTATTTACAATATCTACATAATCTAATTATAGATCACTATGCTTGTCATTGCCTTTAGGATAATAGAAGGTGGAGAAAAATCTAAAATATTTTACAAGAGAGTGAATTCATTGATTTCTAAATATTTCTAACAATATGCTCCTCATAATCTATAGAAGAAAAAAATCATGTAAATGCTAAAATATAATTCTATATTAAACTTAAGCTTGATTTAATCTAAGTTTATTTCCTTATTTAAAAAGATGAAAAAATACAATACATTAATATTATCACTTTAAAATTATAGAACTAGTTTTTCAAAATTTTCTAATATCCTTTCATTTTATGTTTTTCATTTTCATTAAGAAAATCAAAAATTTCAAATTCAATATTTTTATATATTGTTTTGAGTGTAACAATGAAATTAATAATTAGAAAATAATTATCTCAAATAAAAGATGATTGGATTAAAAACAATGAGATTAATGCTAATGGTAATATTGGCAGAACACTGCAGGTGAGCACAACAAGAACTCACAACTGACCTAATGGTTTGGTTTGTTTTACAGCATATCAACCTCAATGTGTTATTTAATGCTGGCAAGATTTTTATTGCTGGTAATATTTTTTTTCAAAAAGTATTTCTGGTAACATTTTTTCCAAAAATGCATTGTGGATAATAATTCTTTTCTTCAAAAATTTATAGCTGGTAATAATTTTTTATAAAAATGTATTGCTGGTATTAAAACCTATTTTTACACTTTCATTATGTTTTGACCTCAGTTTGGGGTTAATTATTTACCCATAGCTGGTACCCTAACAGGTGCTACCACCCCAGGTCAGGGCAGACCTGGAACACCAGCAATTAAGAGGTGGTTCCACACTCCTCAAAACCTCCTGATCTGAGACCTTGCTGTTGCATGTAGTTTATCAACATACTCAGGACAGCTAACCTACTGTTTTGGTCACCCAGCAACCACCTACATTGACCACAAAATGCCACCCTAATGACCTACCGACCTTGAAGCATGACAGTGATGGTCGGTGTGATAGATTCATGAATGTCCAAACTAGCTTGACCAAATAAAATTAAAAAATGGTAATGGCTGCTCAGATGAGAATTAAAAATTATGTCATAAAAAGGAATAAAGACAAATGTATTCCCATCAACCACACTGTTAATATTTTAAGATTAATATATAAAAAAGTAAAAGCCTACAAATTATCTTGTATTCCCACCTGCCAAAAGATTATGACTAACAAAAGGTAAAAGTAAATGAAATTATCTTTTTAGAAAAAGTGACAGATTATAATATTTAACAAAACAATGATCTCATAATACAATGTAGACAAAGGGCAAATATTTTATGGACAATGTGAGATCTCAAATATTTAACTGGCAAACTAAACAGATTTTTACCAGAACCCTTCGTCACAGCTAAGACTTCACTTGTATCATACAATAGAAACTTAGATTATATATATTTCTAGCTTAAAAGCCACCCCCCACAAAAAAAACTATTGCATAGCATTTAAGCTAGCTCCTGCTTGTTCAGAAGTTTGAGAGTCCCTAAGTCTTTGTATATTCTCAGCATTGGAAGCTCTCCTGGCTGCCTTTTGATCTGAGTTTTCATTTGCACAGGGCTTTCTTTTCCTCACTGCAGCCTTGGCTCTTTTGATTGAAATCTAGTCCTCTGTTGGCGGAGATTTCTTTTTGTGAGGCATACTGCTGCCATATGTGATAGGCAACAATAAGCTACGGAAGAACTCAAAGCTGATCACTGTATTTAAGTATTGCATTAATATTTAAGCCTATCTTTTAAAATGTCAATGATAATTCTTCTTGATGCCACTTATTTTTAAGAAAAAAAAAAGCTGAAAACAATCACAGTAATTAAAACTTGGGAATCCAAAATTTCTCTAACATGAGCTATTGAAAGTTGGAGTTGTGTCCCTTCAACTGAAAAAAGTGTGGCACAGTGGCACACTAACATTCACATTTATTATATATAAATTTCATGCATATAGCAATCATCAGGCACAAATTTAATTTTTTTTGACAATTGCTATATGCATGAAACTGAGTAGCATTGAGCACTGAGAAACAAATTACTACTCTGAGAGAGAGTGTGTGTGTGTGTGTGTAACAGATTGTTAATACCTAATGAAACATGTTGTCCTATGAAGGAGTTTAATACATTTCAAGCTAAGCAAATTTTGTAAACAAAGTGTGCCACATTAAAAAATAGAGTGATAATAATTAATAGATAATGTTTAAAAGATTTATCTTTCTGACTTCAAGCTTTGCTGATACACCGCTTGTCAATCAGATAAATCTATTGAATTCATAAACAGATATCATTTATATGAAACAAAAATGCTAATTATTAACATGAAATGAATTTCAAAAGGTGTTCTATACTAAAAATACTGTGACATCATTTAAATGATAAAAATATTTTTATTATAGAACATATTTGAAATTTGTTTAGTGTTAATTATAATTTTTTAGGTACTGTAAGTAAATAATGTATCTTAATGAATTCTGTAGATTTATCTAACCTTGATAAATGGTATATCTGCAAAACGTGAAGTCATAAGTCTTGAACTTTCTTTATACATACACACACAATAAAGTGGGGAAAAAATTCTGTGTAGTGTTTCATTTTTTAAAAAGTCCTTCATTGAAATGAATGAAGTCTGATAAAGTCCTTTTAGAGGATGAAACTCATTAAATAGAATTTTAAATTTTTCCACTTTCATTTAATTGCCTTACATTGTTTGGATATATAAAAATTTATTATATTCTTACATGTGTGTGTGTTTGTTTGCCAAAGAATTGTTCTATATGTTTAACTTGTGGAAACTGTTGACCAGGCAAGGAGTGATGCATGGAACAAAATAGATTATTCAGGTATTTCTTAATTTTAGATTCCAATATTGGGTGAATTGAAAGCCATTCTATGTTTATTATTGGGTAGCATTAGGAGTGATTATTTTTAAACTAATTTCAGTTACAACAAAAAAAACTAAAAAATAATTTTTTTTTTAAATTAAAAAAAACAAAAAATTAAAAAAAAACAAAATTAAAAAAAAAACAAATTAAAAAATAAAAAAAAACTTTTAAAAAAACAAATTTAAAAATTTTAAAAAACAAACAAAAATTTAAAAAAAATAAAAAAATTAAAAAATTTAAAATAACTTTAAAAACCTTAAAAAAAACAAAAAAAAAAACACGCTGTCACAGATCCGTAGTAGTGTAGGTAGATGAAAATAATCCTGTTTGCAATTCAATGCTGACTACATTTGAATGCAGAGTACATATCCAAGGTTTAAACTTTTACCAAACCCACTGTCTTTACTGCTACTCTACTAGTGTTAATCATTTTCTGTACTAAATATTTCTGATGTTAGAAGAAAGAAATTTCATGAATGAGCACCAAATATTACAATTTTTTCCCAAAAATTTCCTTTAATAAATTTCAGGTTCACATTTTTGGGGGAGAAAATAAAAGGCAATGGGATTTGACAGCAGTCAAGAAATAATGTTATATAAATAAGTTTATACTATTTACATTATTCGGAATGTTGTCCTCATCCTTAATGCCATATTCACAACATTTTGGCCACTGTATGCTTCAGCTGATACAAGTTGGAATTTCGAACCAAATGAAATTCCAATGTATATCACCTGATATTCTGAAAATGAGTAATGTATTAAGAGATAAAAGAAAATGCTAGACTGCTATGTAAGACACTTCCATATGGTGGATTTTCATTCCAAAAGACTTAAAACAAACAAGATGTGATTCTACTTAAAAAATGTTGAAAATACTCTGAACAGAGCATGTGACAAATTAAATTTTAAGAACAAGAATTACAGAGAAAGATGATAGCAATCAGAAAAAAAACTGAAATTTTAGAGATGTAATGAGGAAAAAAGGCTTTGAAATTTTAACACAACAGGGTACATCAAGAGCAACAAAAGCAAAGATTGTTTTTTTTATGATTTATTAACCCAAAAGAGGAATATGTGAAGAACCATGATTGCCAATATCCTGACAAGTGTGGAAACTTGGCATTATGGCAATTTTTTTTTCAGCGTCAAAATCCTCAAACTTTTAGATATCAGCTAATACTGTGGTTGGTTTTTAATCTCACTTTACTATTTGCATTCTTACACTTTGAATGAATGAATGATTTGTTTTTTATGGCTTATCAACCCAAAACACATTTCATATTGTAAACAGTTGCTTACAGTGCCTGGTGTTCCCAAGCAAACCCCTAGCTAAGAACTGATCAGGCTTGATGCTACAACTTCAATGAAATTAGTTTTCTCAAGCAGAAGAGTTGATATAATGTTAGGTGAAAAACCTATTAACTTTTACCTGATTATTGATTTCACTTATGTCATGTGAATAACATTGCAAGAAATAAATTTATTCATTTTTAGATGAGGATGCAATTTGAAAGCTAAATTAGCAAGCCATTAAGAAAAGAGAAGTGGTTAGAGATTCCTACACATCAAACTTCAGGATAGGACAAGATGGGACTATAAAAACATTGCACAGGAGCTTTGCGTGTGTGTGATTAAAATTACCATGTCTCATTAAACTAAATCAATCATTTTATTTAAATATTGTTAACATATCACCTTTCTCAAGTTTGAGAGAGTAAATTAATGAATATTACACATGAACTCCTAAATAATGTTTAGTATTAAAGAAACAATTTAATATATTCATCCTATACAATGGTTCATTTGGACTAGCACCCTTAGTTTCATTTCTTTTATCAATATATTTCAGCCTTCCTCATGTAGCTTTTATATTTGGTAACCATCAGGGAATTTATAACAGAATTTGTTTTGTCCATTGGGGTATGTAATACTAAGTTGTCATCATATTCCAGATCTTTATGGATCTCTAAACTTAACTGTTTTTTTTCCTTTATGATGGTGTACAACTTCTCTACTGAGCATAGTCCAGAGATTGAATTTAAGAGTTCCATGGGATGAGACTCCCATTGCATAATTAATAAAAAAATTTTTTTTTTTTAAATAAAAAAAAAAAAAAAGATTTTTTAAAGTTTAACTAGTTTCCTGAAAGTTCACAGTTCAACCCCTGTACTAGGCAGCGCTAGATAAGCAGAGTTCCATTGTTAAGAAAAAAGAAAAAATGACCATGAAAAATTCGTAAATCCAGAAAGGCTTTGACACAAAGACTATAAAGCTAGAATTATATACTAATAAACAAAAAAGTTCTGTTAAAAATTCTCTGAAGGTTGCCAAATACAAGAGTCCCTTGAAGAAGGCCAGAGAATGCAGAAGCTGAAATGTTAGAGTTAAAAATGGAGACGAAAAAGAAAACAATACTAAACTGAAATAATCATTGCTGTATACATACCACCACTACACCTTTAAAAAATACAAATTCTCATAATATTATACATTTTGTATTGTAGCAACATATTGGCATATATTATTGAAAAATACATTTTTTTAATGTTCGTTTAAGGGATGGTCTTCTATATCAGACACTCACTAACCTCCTTTTTACCTATATAGAAAAAGATTTTGTTATATATCCATAAATACTACATTGAAAATCAGAAATTTTAAGACAAAATAATTTTTCAATTTTAGTTGATAAATATATTATTAAGGAGATAGAACAATAAAAGAGAAGGAATTAAGGAGACAAGATAATGATTGGCATTACATTTAAGTGTTTGACGATCAAAGTTAAATGGAAAGCAAGAAATCAGAAGCGAGTTCCACAAGTGCAAAGTGCAAGAGAAGAAACTGTTAGCATAGAACTTAAGGTTACATCAAGCCATTTCAACTGTAAAATGATGTGACCTAGCTGCCAATCTAATAGCACACTTAAATTCATAAAGTCTAGGCACCATAGAGGAAAGCTCATCAGAACAATTACCATGTAAATATTTACAGAAAAGGTCCAGTGAATTGCAAATCCTAGCAATTTAAGTTTCATTGGTTGTATCTGCATTATGCAAAATATATTCATGAAGTTAAAAAGTCATTTGTCATATTCTTAAAATATTCCCTTGTAAAGAATTGAGTATATGTATAATTTTTGTAATTTATGCCATGTTAACTTTTTTCCTAATCATTATTTCAATTCTCAGCAAAACAAGTATTCTTATATGTTAATTTTATGCTTAAAATTCAGTTTTATTTATATCTAAACTAGTTTAACAATGCACTCAAAAATGAACAGTATATTTTGTTAAGCCATTATCATTAGGTTTCAACATGTGAGTTTTTAAATATCTATAATATAAAACAATGTGACTTTACATATTTATCAGTCATACAATCTGATCTGCCCTTCTTAGTAATAAGATATTACAATGTCATGGTAGTAAGTGGTATTACTATACACTAATAAACAAATATTTCATTAGTAAGTAGGAGAGATCAGGCTGCTAATACCTTTTTTTATTTGTTTTTTTTTTGTTATTTTTAGATATTTTTTATTTTAATGATTTCAAAAGCAAAATTCTTTCTTTCTTCCTGTGGCAATTAAATTAATTGTAATACAATTTGTATACAAGTTCTTGGCCTGACCATTTAAAGGTATCTGATTTTTGCTGAGAGTTTTCAAAGTGGAGCAAGCCAAGAACATTTTTTCACACCCACTCAAAGCAAAAAAAAAAAAAAAATCCAAAATTACTGGTGCAGGAAATATAACCAATGCAATTGCAGATGCTTAAAGTTCAGTTTCATTTATATCCAAACTAGTTTAACAATGCAATCAAAAATGACTATATTTTGTTAAGCCATTATTGTTTCCACAAGCGAGTCTTTATTCTATAATATAAAACAATGTGATGTTACATATTCATCAGTAGTACAATCTGAACTTGTCAGGTTTTACTGTGTGGGTAAAATATTATAAATATGTAAACAAATATTCATTGCAAGGGAGATAACTTTTATACAGCAAAAAGTTATAGATATCACAGACTAATATGGTAATATTAGCCATTTCCCTACAAGGAAACATTTGGCACTCATTGGCCAAGCAGACAGTAATTTATGAACTCTTTCTCTTAAAACAATTTTTTAAGAAAATAGTTTTCTCAAGTCTAGTAGTTATCACTCTTTCTGCTACAGAAGGGGGCTTCCTTACTAACCTTTTATTTGAAGTAGTGTGGTATGTTAACATCTTGATTATGTCATTATTTTCTCTTCAAGTTACATGTGCTATCCATTTTAATTGTTGCTGCTGCTGGTATTCCTCAAGTGATGTGATTGCTGTTATTTGGTACAATTCTCTGTTTGCAATTCTGTGGCACCAGTCTACAATTTTCAAAGAAAGGTGTTCTTTGCCAAGGCCTTCAGGCTTCACTCACACAAAGCCATTTTTAACAATTGATCTAAGAAAACAAATGCATACAACCGAGAGTCTCAATATTTCTGAACAAGTTTAAACTATATATATTTATTTAAATTTATAACATATACATGTTATAAGATAACTACAAAAGTTGCAATTGTTGAAACAAAATTGCAACTTTTGTAGTGATCTTAAAGAGTGCTCAAGTAGAGCTAATAATATTTATTAAAATTTATAACATACATGTTATAAAATCACTACAAAAGTTGCAATTTTGTTTCAACCATTGCAACTTTTGTAGCGATTTTATGACATGTATATGTTATAAATTTTAATAAATAAATATAAGTGGAAACTGACGTCAACACCCTGCAGCAGTAGTGTTTCATGCTTAAACACAATCATCATAGCCTGACAGTTGTGTTTAAGCATGAAAGAGTTGCCACTGGGTATTGACCACAATGTTGACTTTCATATTTACATACGTTCCATCCCTGATATAAGCACTTTAACCCATAAATATAGTATAAAGTAATATATATATATATACTTCATGTTAACACAATGGCTGAATCCCACTCCAGCTCCTTTACAGAGATATATTCTGTGAAAAGAAAAGTAATATTACAAGAGGAAAAGAAAAGTGTCAATAATGCAGTTTTGTGTTCTTTTTGAAAGAGAGGTCTCACTTGGCCAGAGCTAAAGAATGTATCAAAAACGTTTTTGCAACATCAATATACAAAAGAGATGTTCAATTGCCCAGACAGTTTTTAGAATGTTAACTCATCACAAAGTTATACACAACATGCATTTTTATTTTGCCTTTCAGTTTGTTTTTTTCTTTACCATATCTTTAGAAATATAAAAATTTATAAAATCCAAAACCATACAAGAAAGAGTATATTATGAAAAAGTATCATGATGAGTATCTGCTGAGTTTAAATTATTCAAATCTGAATTAATTTCAGAGAAATTTTTCAGATTTTTTTTATAGCTTCACATTTGTCTTTAATTTGTTAAAAACCTGTAAAATTTCTTCATGCTAAAGTAAATGTTTTTCCTAAAATCAATCAGTTATTTGACAGCTTGGCAGATTACTTGAAAATGAAAAATTAAATATCACATCAAACTTGTCAGCATTTGTCAATATATATATAATTTTATCATAGTAGTGTATTTTCAATATGCACCAAAATGCAAGAACTATCATGTTTTAACCTAAAAATAATTCATCCTTAGTATGTATCCACTTACTTTAGACAAAAAGCAAGAGGTGATAAAAAAGCCCAGAAATTGTATAAAAATATAAAATTTTATTACCATTGTGCCACAAGTAAGAGAACTTGAAACACTTGCTTGAAAACTATAAAACAATGACAATTTATATAAGAAAAATTCAACACAAAATCAATTATCTGATTTTAGTATCATTTTTGGCACAGGAAAAACCTCAATTTAACATTCCCCAGACTTAAGGATCCACTAGTAGATCACATGAGACATAACAAACTTTTTATTTTTACTGAAAGAAATTAGATAAATTCTATAACAAATCATTCATCAGGTCAGTATTAAGATACTAGGTACATGTCAACTTCATGAGCTATAAAGAAATGAAAAATCTTGCAGACTTCAGCTATTTTTAAAGACAGTTTTCAGTATAACAAACTTTACTTGGCAACAGTATATTCGTGTTTGAGAGAGAGTGAATGATTTAGGTTGTTTAATGTATAACCAAGATCACTTGCTCATTATAAATGATTGCTCTCTCTCAATGACCCTGGATTAAGTACAGTGAAGACAAAAAATTCATTTTGGGAAGGATGATTCTAGTATGTGTGTGTTTGGTTACAGCTTTATCTCTTCAGATATGTACTCATCAAATTATTTGATATTTTACAGTTTTACACAAGATTGGTCATTTACATGCTGTCTTATATTTAAGAAAACAATTTTTTATTAAATGCAGTTATCTGCTTCTTTACAAAAGGAGCAATTTATTAGATTTAAGGAACATACACTCTCCCCAATTGAGGTTTTACTGTACTTATTCATTTAGGAAAATAATATTTTGTAAGAAAAGTTTGAAAATATTCTTTTAAAGTTAATGTTTTAATAATTGAGAAATATTAAATTTAAACAAAATCCAATAAACCAGTAATTTTAAATAGAAAATTTATTGTTATTATTATTATTACTATTGTGTACAGAAATTATATAATTCGCATATATGGAATATTAAAATCAAATTATTCCTTTGGCTATCAGCGGTACATTAGCTTACAAGTTTCTGCATACAAAACAAGTTTTTGTCATATTTACTCTTAATTCAGATGTCCCATGAGACACTCCTAAATCTAAGCAGACTCATCAATCATGGTACAGTCCAAATATTTTTGCATGACAAAACACTCTAAAACTAGCTTTAAGTACACCATTTTTTTTTTTTATTAATAACTTATAACTTAATAACTTTTTTATTAATAATTATTAATAATTTTTTTGCAATTGAAAACCAAATATAAACTTCAATGATTTATTTTAAATTATTACAATTTATATGAAAAAAAAAAAGTCTTTACAGCTACATACGCTTTTTTTTTTAAATAGTAGTTTGATCTGATCACTTTCTTCTTAGACATTTCAAACCAAAATAAATATCATCTTTAACATTCCCCAAATCGGTATCATTGGATGATAAAAATGAATAATCTTTACAGTAATAGATATGCTAATATGTATTTTATAATAACCATTTAAAATATGCTAAAAGCTCAGAATAATGTGCATTCACAATGTATTTTTCCAGCTTGGACATTAGTTTTAGTGTGTACCCATAAATTTGGTACTGTTCAAAAGTAAAATAAGATTTATATATTTCCTTTTGTGGATAGTATAAAGCTATTAATTTATTCAAACTCATACTAAAAGAGATAAAAGTATGAACTTTCATTCAATAGAAATTCTTAATTATCAATATATATTGCAGGAAGAGAAAAAAAAAACTTCTCTAATCCACCAATGCCACAAAAGAAATGATAACCTTGAAAACTGACTATCATAATGACCTATTTTAATAAAATGCACATGATCTTTATAAATTCATCAGAAATATTTTCAAGTTTCATTGGTATGCAAAACATTTTACACTTAAATGTACCGAAATATACACTTACACCATTTAAAATGAAAAGTAAACCGCTACAACAAACAGGATCCACGTGTAACATTTTAAAGAGGTAGGTTAGAATTTCATATATACAAGTAGTACCAAAGTAATAGTTCACTTATACCAATTGGCAATACTATCTGGGTAGGCAAATTTCATTATGCACCCCCCCCCCCTATTTAAAAAGTTTACTTTCTCTGTTCAATGTTACAGATTCTCAGTCATAAAAATCAAAAATGTTAAACATAAAAGACAAAAAGCAGATTTTTTAACAACTTTTAAATGAATGAATTGATTCGATTTTTGTGACTTAACCTTTCGTGAGTTATTTAAAACCAAAACATATTTTGAATTGTAGAAGGTTCCTTACATTAACCAGTGTTCCCATCTAAGTATTGACTGGACTTGACATTGCTTAATAAAATGAAGGAATCACAAATGTAAATTTGTTTTATTTTAATATATTAAAAATCAATCTTTGATAAATTATCTTGTTTGTTTGCAAGTGTTTGACATTTGCCAAACATTAAATATTCTTGAATAGTTCACAAATCTAATATTTGAGGTAAAAAAAATTATTAAAAGATTCAAAATATATTATCATCCTTTAATGAAATTAACAGAATCTTTACTTATTATAAATCATTCTCCATCAATTTTTGGTATAATCATTGCAATAATCATACACAAAAAAAAATTTAACATTTTTAATCCTTCTGCCAAAATGTTTTTCATGAAAATAGTATAAGCAATGAATTTGAAAAAATAATTTTTTTAACTGAATATAGTTTAAAACAAATTGTTTATTCTACTTTCCAACAAAACCAAATATTTTTTTGGTAAATTATCAACTTATAAACAACCATATTTTTCTTTAAATTGTCAACAATATTTTCTTTCATTTGTAGGAATGTTACCACCAGTGTGTGAAAATAAGGTATTCTACATTATATCCAGGCTTTGTTTGGCAAAATATAAAATAAGCTTATTTCATTGTAAGCTTTACATTGTTTATGCAGATATTTTAATAGATTACCTACATTTTCTATGGAATATTTAGCAATTTTTGGCAAATAGAAAAAGGCACTAAGTGAACATTTAAGGTTAAACTTGCAAAACCCAAAAACAGAAGAAAGTATAACCAAATTTTATAAGTAAACTGATGAGTGCTGCATCATTTTTAACTTCTATTTATTACAAGAGTCTCAACTAGGATGACATTTTGAATTGCTTAGTATTTAATACAAGAACATTTGTAAAGTATATAAGGTCAGGCAATAAAATAAGCTTCTTTCATACTTTGCCAAAATTGACAAGGTATTCTATACAATAGCTTTGTTTCACACTGTCATAACACAAAGTAAATAAATTTTTGAAATGAGAAGAGTAAGTTTAAAACATAAGTTGTTATGGCTCATAAAATTACATGTTTTTGTGTTGGGTACAGTTTTTATTGAGAGTGACTGGAAAGTAATAGCTATCACTCATGGTGATTTACTAAATGTAGCTTAGATGTGGCTGAAAGTATGGGGCTGAAAGTATGGGGCGCCCAGTGAGGAAAGAACTCACTACTCAGTCATAATAGTTATAGCAAGACAAGCTTGCTAACTACTACCCCACGTCAAAGTACCCATTTGTTATCAGCGGTTTTACCAGATCTGGGAAAACAAAATATATTCTGTACTATATAAAACTTCTTAGCAATCATTTGGTGTCAGAGATTTTGTAGACCTATGACAAATTAAAAGCCAATACTAATAAGGATAAGTGATATTTTTAATAACATACTTATTAAATTTTGTATTCATAGCAACACAGCATAATTATTCAAATGTAATTCAGTGATTTAACAACTTTTACCCATAATATATAATTACTTTAGAAATTTACTTTCATTACAAATGCCTTGAAATGACCTCTTGATCATTTGACCTAAAACAACTTGCATGGTAAATCAATTTTACATATCTTCCCTGCTAAATGCAAATAATGTATGTATTTGTTCAAAAGATACAATTTTCCTTTACTTCTGTTAAATCATTTGAAGTATATTAGAACTAAAAAGACTTAGGAATGCAATAAACTTTCTAATGACATTGTTTTATAGATTAATTGTTCTATTATCCAACAGTATATGTGACAAGAGAAATGCAGAAACATTCCAGCCAGTTTAATCAATGTCATTTTTAGAATATTGACAGGAAATAAATCTTCTATTGCCATAAACATTATTCAATTTATTATATTAAAAAAATTAATTACCATATAAACAAGTAATTGTTTTTTTACAGTTGAAACAGGATAATCATCAGTGTACATTGAAATTTTCAAATTTAAATTGTTATGAAAAAAAAAAATACAAATAAAATAATTTTCATTTGAAAGTTTTTGACATAAGGAGGTACTTCTCTTCCAAGTTGAAATAGGGTGTGTTTCAGATGCATACAAAGAGAACTACAGCTGAATTCTAATTGACAAGTGCTGACAGGTACACATTCAACAATCAGTTCTTTCAAGAAGTAATTTACAGATCTTGATTAGTTACAAAACTACAGATCAAGTCACCTGAAAAATTTGATCTTAAAATATTTTTTTTAACTGGAGGATTTTTTTTTTCTTCTTTTAACTTTCATTCATTACCATTATCTGTTTTCTTAAAAAAAATTACTTATAGACTGTTCTTTTCAGGAACCCCAAAATAAAAGACTTCAGTATTTCTCTAGTTATGATAATCCACAAAACAATAAAAATGTATATATGTTAAAACTGAAAGGCAAAAGTTATCTTCGTCACAAGCAACAGACTACAGACTGAAACTATCAAGATGCACCCGCCTTCAATCAAAAATTTTATATCAATAACAGGCAACTATTCAAAACACCTGCAAACAAAATATTCTCTATTAAAAAAAAAAAAAAAAAAAAAAAAAAAAAAATTGTGGCAGATTACATTTTGTGTGTAAATATATTATTTAAAATGTACAATTACTAAAATGAAAGAAGATATTGTGGGAGTTTTATGTTAAAAAATGATGCTATTGTATGTATGTGTGTCTAAATTTGTTAGACAAGGAGAGCTTCAATGAAGTAATAATTTCAGGTACAGGTGAAAATGTAATTATCTTTAAGTTTTCATTAACTGTAACAATCAAGGTTAATAAATTCATTTCTTGTCTGGCCAAGTAAAAAAAACAAAAACTAAAAAGAGTTTAAAATATACTAAGGCAGAGAAATTGGAATTTTAACCTATTTAATTGTGCAGGAATGTGGGAGAGCCAATCTGATATGACATACATGTTATTTTATATTATCATTCATTTTTCTTTATTGTTGTAAGGACGAAAAGAAAATGTATGGCTTATGGATCATTGATGACCAGTTCGTCCCTCGTTCAAAGTGATTTACTGCATGACCTTGGACGTGGTTGCCAGCTAGGGATAAATGACATCCATGGAGAAAAAAAATTACAAAACATTTTCTTTTCCTCAAAATGGTAGAAAGAAACAAGTGAAGAATAAAATTATAATGGTTAGATACCCAGAAAAATAAGGATTCCTGAATTTCCAATAAAGACAAAATAGGTAAAGAAAAATTAAAAATGGAAAACGTTTATAAAGAAAATAAAATTGTAAGTTAGAATAGATATTCAAAGTTCTTAAGTTTGTAAAACAAAAAAAACAAACAAAAAAACAGAAAAAAGAAAATTATTTATTATTATTTGAGATCGTTAACCTATTCTAAAGAAAACAGAAATAGATCAGCCGGCTAATGTGGAGGTTGAAGGACAGTAAATGTTTTTGGAAAGTACTTGAAATTCAGTTTTTGTTTTTTGTTTTTTTAATTTATTTTTAATTTTAATCCTGTTAATATTTTGGTATTTTATGCACAATTATAGTTTGTGCTTGATTCTGATCATTCTTTCTTATTCGGAATGAAAAGAACATTTCAAGATCAGAAATCAGTTTGTTTTTTTTTTTGTTTTTTGATACTCTCTTTTTTCTGCCTATTATTACCGAACAGTTGTAGTGGAACAGAAATAAATATTCAGTGTAGGTGTATTGATTGTAAAACCTGATTTTCCTTAATAATTATCACTTTTTTTGTTTAAATAATAGTTGATTTTTATATTTATTAAACTATATTTCATTTCATTTTGTTAAAATAAATTCAAAATCTTCTTTTCTAGAAAGAACAAACGTCATTTTTGAAAGTTTTTAAATGAAATTTCATTTAAAGAGCTATTTTGAAATCAATCGATAAAATCAACCAGAAGTGTCAAAAAATATCTTTTCATCTCAATCTTAAAAATGTAACATTCAATGTTGTTCTGTTTTAATTTGATCGAAATTAACAGTCAATAAATATCATCGTCATAACAATAAGATACGACGTGTGGGAGGGGCTGACTTCTTTTAGTTTTTTTTAGCTCACAATGTCTATTTTATTTAACTTTCAAACAAAACGAATTCATTCATCCATAAAAATATAGAAGCCGCAGTACGCGGGTTTCGTTTTTAACGGAGAAAAAATTTAAATACCAGAAAGCATTTTTAGTAGATTCATTGAAAGGATAACATGAAAAATTCAACGAACAAGCAAATAATATTCTTGACAGGTTATCTTCATCTATTGAAAAACAGGATCAGTTCTCTTGATATGGTGGACTTGTCGAGAAATAATGCTATGTTAAACTTCTCATACATTCACGTTGAACATTCTTGTTACTTAATAAAAATAATAAATGGAGCGTTGGAATGCATCAGATACAAATTATATCGCTACAGTCCATCCGTAGCAAATAAAATGCATGAGGATTTTTTAAAATTTATTTTTCATTATTTGCTTCAAAGCTTCGTTAACGAACATTTAAAGAAAAAAATGAAATGTTGTAGACGTTATTATTATACAGAAGAAAGCGACGGTAATAATGTTACAAATTTTATATTTGTCCGTTAAAGCTAATAATCCACAAACAAGAAAAAATAGAAATGAATGCAGTTGTATAGTAGAGACACTTATTAAAAATGAAATGTTTATAAGAAAAAGTAAAACCAGGAAACACGTAATTAAAATCGATAAGACTGTATTTCTGTTTGGTGCAAATGAACAACGAAAATATGTCGGCTCAGGTACACGATCTCGGAAACAAGTTTGAAGGATACAAGAAACGGGGGAGTTGTCAGGTTGAAGAAACTAGATAGATTCAATAAATGGGGGAATAATTTATAAAGTAAGATGTATTGTATTCTGATCCCCCATTTTATGACGAATTCAAACAGACTCTTGCCAAAGATCCACCCATTCTTAAGCAGTTAAAAAAAAAAAAAACAACCTGCAAAGCTTACACATTTTTTTCTATGATCATAAAGTCAAAAAAGACACTTCAAAGGAAAAAAATGTAGTTGATCACCATTTGGAGAATATTTCTGTATTCATTTTTTTTAAATGGCATCGGAATCTATCATAATAAAAATAAAATGAATGCGATTTTATTTGAAAGATTTGTTATGTACTGCAGCCTGTGGGGGTCACAAAAATCAGTCACTCCCAGCCAAGGTCCTTTTCTCTTCTTTGGTCAGGGGGTCAGATTTATAATATTCATTTGTTTTTCAAGGTTGAAAAAGTACCTAATTATTTTTTAAAGCTAGAAACCAATGTTTTAATAAAAAGTGTACAAACAAAAGAATAATTTAGAGAAAAATCGAAGGAAAAGACGAAGAAGGTAGAATGAATGACATTACGTCATGAATATCCTCATCTTCCCACACACACAAAATAAATAATATAAAAAGGAAAACGGGGGGGGGGATGACGTGAGAAGAATATTAAAAGATAAGAGGAGAGTCAAAGAAAGAATCATTTATTTATTTAAAGGAAAAAGATGTGAACATGGTTTTAAAAAAATGAGGGGGTGTAAAGAAAAAAAAGGTAAGGTAAGGAAAGTGGGCAGGAAGGAGCACACGAGTTAAAAAGAGAGATTGATTTGAAGGGGGCGTGAAAAGAAAGAAACGTTCAAACTGTGATTAAAGGGGGTGGGTTAGCGAAAAAGAGGACGAGAGATAAAATAAAAAGAGTAAGTAGAGATCGACCAGAGAGAATAATATTTAGGAAGAGAGTCGGCGGGAAGGAGCGTTTGAGATTAAGGGGGCGTGGAAAGGAGCGTTGAATATGAGATTGTGAGGGGGCGTCGAGAAGGATCGTTAGAAAATATAGAATTGAAGCGGGGCAGGAAGGATCATTAGAGATGAAACAAGGTTGAGGGCGGTGATTAGAATTATTAGAAATTAAATTTGAGCAGGGGCGGGATTGCGAGAAACAACGTTTGAGGGTGTTGGAAGAAGCGTTTAAAAGTCGAGATGGTAAGGAACTAAAAAAAAAAAATAAAGGGGGTCAGAAACTAAAAGATCTCTCGACAAATTTCGGGGGGGGGGGGCTGTAGGAAAGATTTGTCAGGATGTGTGAGGGGCATGATCGGGAGGCAACATTTGAGAAAGAGAGACAGAGGCGGAGATGAACAGAAGTAAATGTGGGGGGTATGGGACGGCAGGGGGGAACGAGGAAGTGAAAGAAAGGCGATAAAGAGGCGGTATGAATAAAAGAGAAAAGAGTGAAAAGGAAAAGAAAAGGCTGTATTCTTCATAATTTCTGCAATACTAGGTTAAAAAAAATTAAATAAATAGTAAATAAAACAGTCGATTAAGCAGAGTTGTTTGCAAGCTAACCTTGTATTGTATTTCCCATGCTATACATACATACATACACAAATAAATAAAAGGTATCAAACTATTTCAAATTTTCAAAGTAGTGTTACAATCAACATGAACAGACACCTATTCTTGGACATTGGCACGTATTGATAAAAAAAAACTAAAAAGACTGGTAAATATATGACAGTATATTAAGAAGATCTTGCTTAATTTTTAAGCAGAAAATAGTAAACTTAATTGAATTAGTGACCTGCCACACCCCACCATAGTAAGAAAAATGACACTAGCTAGATACATTTAAACATGAGGAGAAAAAAAAACTTTCGAATTATATAACTAGACTAGAGAGAGAGAGAAACTAACAATCATGGCTAACGCTGAAACATTGCATTTATCATCATTATCATCAACATCATTATAATAATTGTACTCACAATCGAGATGTTTCTTTTTGGGTCCCATAATTTCCTCGGTGGTTGCTTTACACACCGACTTGGCTAGTCCCTGACCAGAGATGCTATGCCTGGCCGCATTCACGCGGTCCATGATACTCTGTCCAGACATGATGAGGCTGATGTGTGTTTGCAAGTGTTTACCAAGAAACAACCAAACACCGGGTTAATAAAAAAAATGTAAAAATGGACGCAATAGCCGTCCGCAGCCAACCAGGTGGTCGTACCAACTGGAAGCTGCTGTGAAAACTGGAGAAAGTAGGCCTAAGAAAAGGGGGTGGATGATGTTACTACTACCAGACCCTCAGCTGCTCTACTAACTCCAAAATGGCGAGCAGCAGGAACTGAAGAAGCAGCAGCGGCGGCAGCGGCATCACGTGAACTAGCTGACGACTCACGTTAACCAACTACGGTAGTGCAAAAGGGTAATGATTAACACTTACGCATTTCTGTTGTTAACAAAAGTATGGATACACTTTTTTTTTAATCTGAATATAGACATAAATATTTTAGGAATGTGATTTGAATGTAGAAATTCACTATACCGTCTTATTAGGAAAAATTACAGAAACTGTTTTAATATGGATTCGATCATCAAACTTTTTTTTTTGAGATTTTCTTTCTTTTTTCTATCATTAAATAATTTCTGTTATAATTTTAATTCTTATACTTTAAATGATAGAGAATGATGCAATAACAAATTGCATGTGGAAAAGAACCACAGAAAGTAATTCAAATTTGGAAAGGTACTTGACTGGATAAAAAATAAATGATTTAATTAGCATCATCTCTGGTACAATCAAAAAAGCAGGAATCATTATTTGTAAATAATTAGAAAAAAGCTAATTGGCTCTAAAAAGCTGATCACGATTCAAAACTCTAAAACACAGACTGATGTTAAATATAATTATCATTAAAACATTTCTTTTTTAAATTTCATTTAAAAAAAAAAAGATTTCTTTTAACAACAATATATTTTTTAAAATTAGAATCATATGAAAAAATTTTCAAAATGTATAAGAAATGTGAAAAAATTAATGAGGAAAGTGGGTTGGAATTTAAAAAAACAACTTATTATAAATAGAAATTTTATTCATCAAAGTTATTCTTTGGCTCTTTTTATAGAAAATCCCAGGAATATTTTTGAACTGATCCAATCAGCTTATCTCTCTAGTGTTTTATTTATTTATTTATTTACGAACAGTTTATATTGTGAAAAGTTGGAATGGTAAAAATGTTGGCTTTGTGAAAATATTCAACTCATCAACAAAGGAAAAAGAAAGGAAATAAAGTGTAAATTCCAAATTTTTATATTCCAGAAATTGTTGAAGTGTTTTGAAAAAAGTGTTTTTTAGTTCACCTTTTAATGATGATAGTTTTTGCATAGCATGAAATAAAAAATTCATTAAAAAAATTAATAAATTTATTTCTGGATAAATATGCATATACTATTATTGATTAATATTGTATATTATATCAGATCAACCTTGATAATCCTTAGATTTCGACTCCTGGAGTAACGTTTAGTGAGGTTTTAATAATTTAGTAATTCCCCCTTGGCCTGGAAGAAGACTAGAGCCTTGTTTGGCAACTTTCCTAGAGATGGTGTCTCAATAAAAGCATCCAGCCTCCTGTGCTGTGAACAGGTTAATAGGAGTAGATAGGTTTGCCTGCTGCCCGGCCTACACTCTTTCCATGTTTATTGAACAGGAGAAGTTTATCCTTTGTTTCCTGTTTAGGATTTGGTTTACCAGTTCCTTTCTTTCATAGCCTTAATGATTTAAAATATCTTAACTTTTTGGGGATCTGACTGACCAGTGGCTGCAACTTTTCATTTTGAGGGTACTGGGTTGGCAGTTGTCTGGTTGCTGTATCCCAATTGGTAGTAAGTTTTTTTTAGTGCTTAGAGAGGCTGCTCTGGTCAACAGTTGCATAATATTGGGATATTTGCAATGCCATGTCATGCATGGATAAGTGTACTTGCATGTATTTCCAATGGGAAACCCTGAGGCTGCATTATGCATTAGTCTTAGCCAGTTTGTATTGCCATGGATGATGGACAGTGATAATTATCTTGGTCTTTTTATCATTAAAAATTAAAATAATCTTCTCATGACAGTTACAATTAAAAGAAATAAAATTAAACAAAAATCCACCTTCCCATCCTCTCAAACTTTATTTCTTCAATATTCATGGTATTTTTTCCAATTTCTGTAGTATAGAATCTTTTCTCTTGAAACAGTCTCCAGATGTCTTAGCACCTTGCAAAACTAATTTAAACTCTTCTGTTGCTAATAATGAATTATCTGTTCCAAGCTATCTTCCTCTTTGCTGACAAGATTTTAGGTAACATATGAATGGCCTTAGTGTTTACACACAGGAAAATCATCCATTGTCAAGGGAATTGCCACCAGATGATTATTTCATGTGCTTTCAAGTTTCTTTATTGAATTCTGTTAGCTATCTTTTTTACCTTTATTGCTCCCCTTCTTCTCAGGACTGTAACAAGTTAGATAAAAAATCTGAGAGTACAGACATGACTCCCTCTCTACATTTATTTGTAAACATCTTTGTGTTTGGTGATTTAATGCTCATCGTGTCAAGTGGCTTAATCATTCTAATATTATTGATGTTGCTGGTATTCAGACTTTCAATTTTTCCATTCTTCAGTCTCTCAATGAAATAGTGGATTTCCCTACTGGTTCACTAAAAATTCTGATCAACATGATTCTTTGCTTGATTTGTTCCTTACTTCTTCTCCTAGCTCTTGTCTAGCATTGCAACTCTGTCCTCTTGGGAAATTGGATCATGCTATAGTATCTATTGATATTTCTTTTGACTCATCTATTAGACATAAACCTCCTATTCCTTCTGATACCAGCATACTGATTGGGATCCATTTTTATGATTTTCTTTGTGACACCCCTTGGAGTGAAATTTTTAACCTTTCTATTGAGAACTGTGCCACTGAGGTTTTTTCTTGGGTAAAAGCCAGCATCAATGCTTTTGTGTCTTCTTGAAAATACTAGGTGAAACCAAAATCTTCTCCTTGGTTCACCCCTGTTTGTTCAGCCACTATAGCCCACAGGGGTCACTTTTACTGGTTGTACCAACGGGAATGTTCTGATCATAAAAGACACCTCTTTATGTCCTCCTGTAATTATTGTAAATATGACCTCAAAGAGACTAAGACATTATTATCTGACAGAATGAAATACCATATAGACTCCAAAAAGTTGGGTTCATTATGTTCTTTATATACAGAAATAGTTTACGTTTTCTATTCCCAATACAGAAAAGTATTGATAATGTGGGAAAATGAAATAAAATCAATAAATAAAATCATAATGAATCAGTTCAGTTATATGCCATGTGTGATACACGCTTAGGCAATCATGTATCTTTCAATACATGACTGACGAGGCAGATTTTTTTTCCGCGGTAGGTTGCCATTTCTTTCTGCGTTAGACCAGTTGCCATCCATGGCTATAGAACCTAGTCTGTCCTGCTATTTATCCATAGATGGGGGGAGAAGAAGAGGATGCATACCTTTCTCAACGGTATTAGCATGTAAATGAATGTAATGGATATGACTGAAATTTGAACTTGGCCCTTCTGATGTCCTCAATCCAAGCCACTATCCATTACTCCACCATGCCACCACCTGTATAATAATGAATAATAAAACCAAAAAAAGAAATACATTTTTTCATGATGGTAAGAGTAAAGGAACCAGAAATATAATTACCCCACTTGGTGCTGGTTAAGTTGATAAAAAGACAAACATTTTCCTGCCTCACTCTTTTGCTCCAAGATGTAGAACCACATGGGAATTATGTTCTCACTGGGGAATGTTAGTTTCCCTGGTTCACTGATGTCTGAACTCTCTTCCCACTTTCCAATGCCTGGTGTTTGCATGTGTCTTTAAGAACCTACACCAATGAAATAAGTCAATCTTTCTCTTTGGTTGTTCCATCTCAACACAATGCTGATTTGAGATTGACCCTTGTAACAAGGCTTATACTTACTTACCCTAACTTCTGGATCAAAAAGCAAACAGACATTACATAACCATGTTTAAATCTTCCAACAATAAAGTAAGTACAACTCAGCACAAGGCCGACTTGAGCTCAACCATTAATAAGATGCTTATACTTACTTACCCTAACTTCTGGATCAAAAAGCAAACAGACATTCCATAACCATGTTTAAATCTTCCAACAATAAAGTAAGTACAACTCAGCACAAGGCCGACTTGAGCTCAACCATTAATAGGATGCTTATACTTACTTACCCTAACTTCTGGATCAAAAAGCAAACAGACATTCCATAACCATGTTTAAATCTTCCAGCAATAAAGTAAGTACAACTCAGCACAAGGCCGACTTGAGCTCAACCATTAATAGGATGCTTATACTTACTTACCCTAACTTCTGGATCAAAAAGCAAACAGACATTCCATAACCATGTTTAAATCTTCCAACAATAAAGTAAGTACAACTCAGCACAAGGCTGACTTGAGCTCAACCATTAATAGGATGCTTATACTTACTTACCCTAACTTCTGGATCAAAAAGCAAACAGACATTCCATAACCATGTTTAAATCTTCCAACAATAAAGTAAATACAACTCAGCACAAGGCCGACTTGAGCTCAACCATTAATTGGATGCTTATACTTACTTACCCCAACTTCTGGATCAAAAAGCAAACAGACATTCCATAACCATGTTTAAATCTTCCAACAATAAAGTAAGTACAACTCAGCACAAGGCCGACTTGAGCTCAACCATTAATAGGATGCTTATACTTACTTACCCTAACTTCTGGATCAAAAAGCAAACAGACATTCCATAACCATGTTTAAATCTTCCAACAATAAAGTAAGTACAACTCAGCACAAGGCCGACTTGAGCTCAACCATTAATAGGATGCTTATACTTACTTACCCTAACTTCTGGATCAAAAAGCAAACAGACATTCCATAACCATGTTTAAATCTTCCAACAATAAAGTAAGTACAACTCAGCACAAGGCCGACTTGAGCTCAACCATTAATAGGATGCTTATACTTACTTACCCTAACTTCTGGATCAAAAAGCAAACAGACATTCCATAACCATGTTTAAATCTTCCAACAATAAAGTAAGTACAACTCAGCACAAGGCCGACTTGAGCTCAACCATTAATAGGATGCTTATACTTACTTACCCTAACTTCTGGATCAAAAAGCAAACAGACATTCCATAACCATGTTTAAATCTTCCAACAATAAAGTAAGTACAACTCAGCACAAGGCCGACTTGAGCTCAACCATTAATAGGATGCTTATACTTACTTACCCTAACTTCTGGATCAAAAAGCAAACAGACATTCCATAACCATGTTTAAATCTTCCAGCAATAAAGTAAGTACAACTCAGCACAAGGCCGACTTGAGCTCAACCATTAATAGGATGCTTATACTTACTTACCCTAACTTCTGGATCAAAAAGCAAACAGACATTCCATAACCATGTTTAAATCTTCCAACAATAAAGTAAGTACAACTCAGCACAAGGCCGACTTGAGCTCAACCATTAATAGGATGCTTATACTTACTTACCCTAACTTCTGGATCAAAAAGCAAACAGACATTCCATAACCATGTTTAAATCTTCCAACAATAAAGTAAGTACAACTCAGCACAAGGCCGACTTGAGCTCAACCATTAATAGGATGCTTATACTTACTTACCCTAACTTCTGGATCAAAAAGCAAACAGACATTCCATAACCATGTTTAAATCTTCCAACAATAAAGTAAGTACAACTCAGCACAAGGCCGACTTGAGCTCAACCATTAATAGGATGCTTATACTTACTTACCCTAACTTCTGGATCAAAAAGCAAACAGACATTCCATAACCATGTTTAAATCTTCCAACAATAAAGTAAGTACAACTCAGCACAAGGCCGACTTGAGCTCAACCATTAATAAGATGCTTATACTTACTTACCCTAACTTCTGGATCAAAAAGCAAACAGACATTCCATAACCATGTTTAAATCTTCCAACAATAAAGTAAGTACAACTCAGCACAAGGCCGACTTGAGCTCAACCATTAATAGGATGCTTATACTTACTTACCCTAACTTCTGGATCAAAAAGCAAACAGACATTCCATAACCATGTTTAAATCTTCCAACAATAAAGTAAATACAACTCAGCACAAGGCCGACTTGAGCTCAACCATTAATAGGATGCTTATACTTACTTACCCTAACTTCTGGATCAAAAAGCAAACAGACATTCCATAACCATGTTTAAATCTTCCAGCAATAAAGTAAGTACAACTCAGCACAAGGCCGACTTGAGCTCAACCATTAATAGGATGCTTATACTTACTTACCCTAACTTCTGGATCAAAAAGCAAACAGACATTCCATAACCATGTTTAAATCTTCCAACAATAAAGTAAGTACAACTCAGCACAAGGCCGACTTGAGCTCAACCATTAATAAGATGCTTATACTTACTTACCCTAACTTCTGGATCAAAAAGCAAACAGACATTCCATAACCATGTTTAAATCTTCCAACAATAAAGTAAGTACAACTCAGCACAAGGCCGACTTGAGCTCAACCATTAATAGGATGCTTATACTTACTTACCCTAACTTCTGGATCAAAAAGCAAACAGACATTCCATAACCATGTTTAAATCTTCCAACAATAAAGTAAGTACAACTCAGCACAAGGCCGACTTGAGCTCAACCATTAATAGGATGCTTATACTTACTTACCCTAACTTCTGGATCAAAAAGCAAACAGACATTCCATAACCATGTTTAAATCTTCCAACAATAAAGTAAGTACAACTCAGCACAAGGCCGACTTGAGCTCAACCATTAATAGGATGCTTATACTTACTTACCCTAACTTCTGGATCAAAAAGCAAACAGACATTCCATAACCATGTTTAAATCTTCCAACAATAAAGTAAGTACAACTCAGCACAAGGCCGACTTGAGCTCAACCATTAATAGGATGCTTATACTTACTTACCCTAACTTCTGGATCAAAAAGCAAACAGACATTCCATAACCATGTTTAAATCTTCCAACAATAAAGTAAATACAACTCAGCACAAGGCCGACTTGAGCTCAACCATTAATAGGATGCTTATACTTACTTACCCTAACTTCTGGATCAAAAAGCAAACAGACATTCCATAACCATGTTTAAATCTTCCAGCAATAAAGTAAGTACAACTCAGCACAAGGCCGACTTGAGCTCAACCATTAATAGGATGCTTATACTTACTTACCCTAACTTCTGGATCAAAAAGCAAACAGACATTCCATAACCATGTTTAAATCTTCCAACAATAAAGTAAGTACAACTCAGCACAAGGCCGACTTGAGCTCAACCATTAATAAGATGCTTATACTTACTTACCCTAACTTCTGGATCAAAAAGCAAACAGACATTCCATAACCATGTTTAAATCTTCCAACAATAAAGTAAGTACAACTCAGCACAAGGCCGACTTGAGCTCAACCATTAATAGGATGCTTATACTTACTTACCCTAACTTCTGGATCAAAAAGCAAACAGACATTCCATAACCATGTTTAAATCTTCCAACAATAAAGTAAATACAACTCAGCACAAGGCCGACTTGAGCTCAACCATTAATAGGATGCTTATACTTACTTACCCTAACTTCTGGATCAAAAAGCAAACAGACATTCCATAACCATGTTTAAATCTTCCAGCAATAAAGTAAGTACAACTCAGCACAAGGCCGACTTGAGCTCAACCATTAATAGGATGCTTATACTTACTTACCCTAACTTCTGGATCAAAAAGCAAACAGACATTCCATAACCATGTTTAAATCTTCCAACAATAAAGTAAGTACAACTCAGCACAAGGCCGACTTGAGCTCAACCATTAATAAGATGCTTATACTTACTTACCCTAACTTCTGGATCAAAAAGCAAACAGACATTCCATAACCATGTTTAAATCTTCCAACAATAAAGTAAGTACAACTCAGCACAAGGCCGACTTGAGCTCAACCATTAATAGGATGCTTATACTTACTTACCCTAACTTCTGGATCAAAAAGCAAACAGACATTCCATAACCATGTTTAAATCTTCCAACAATAAAGTAAGTACAACTCAGCACAAGGCCGACTTGAGCTCAACCATTAATAGGATGCTTATACTTACTTACCCTAACTTCTGGATCAAAAAGCAAACAGACATTCCATAACCATGTTTAAATCTTCCAACAATAAAGTAAATACAACTCAGCACAAGGCCGACTTGAGCTCAACCATTAATAGGATGCTTATACTTACTTACCCTAACTTCTGGATCAAAAAGCAAACAGACATTCCATAACCATGTTTAAATCTTCCAACAATAAAGTAAGTACAACTCAGCACAAGGCCGACTTGAACTCAACCATTAATAGGATGCTTATACTTACTTACCCTAACTTCTGGATCAAAAAGCAAACAGACATTCCATAACCATGTTTAAATCTTCCAACAATAAAGTAAGTACAACTCAGCACAAGGCCGACTTGAGCTCAACCATTAATAGGATGCTTATACTTACTTACCCTAACTTCTGGATCAAAAAGCAAACAGACATTCCATAACCATGTTTAAATCTTCCAACAATAAAGTAAGTACAACTCAGCACAAGGCTGACTTGAGCTCAACCATTAATAGGATGCTTATACTTACTTACCCTAACTTCTGGATCAAAAAGCAAACAGACATTCCATAACCATGTTTAAATCTTCCAACAATAAAGTAAATACAACTCAGCACAAGGCCGACTTGAGCTCAACCATTAATAAGATGCTTATACTTACTTACCCTAACTTCTGGATCAAAAAGCAAACAGACATTCCATAACCATGTTTAAATCTTCCAACAATAAAGTAAATACAACTCAGCACAAGGCCGACTTGAGCTCAACCATTAATAGGATGCTTATACTTACTTACCCTAACTTCTGGATCAAAAAGCAAACAGACATTCCATAACCATGTTTAAATCTTCCAACAATAAAGTAAATACAACTCAGCACAAGGCTGACTTGAGCTCAACCATTAATAGGATGCTTATACTTACTTACCCTAACTTCTAGACGAAAACAAAAGCAGACATAGCCAAAAATGAATGATAAAAGAAATACATTTTCCCATAATGCTAAGAGTAAAGGAACTAGAAACATGATTACCCCACTTGGTTTTGTCAGACGTTGTTAGGTAATGTTGTTGAAGCCTATAAAAAGGCAAACACTTCCTGTTTCACTCTCTTTTTCCTCTTTTCTCCAAGATCTAACACATTGTGGTAATTACATTCTCACTGAGGGAGATTAGTTTCCCCGATCCACTGACATCTGAATTCTCTTCCCACTTTCTGATGCATAGCACTTGCACATGTCTTCCAAAAACCTCAACTTATGAAGTAGGTCAAGCTTTCTCTTTAGCTGTACCAACTCAGCACGAGGCTGACTCAACCATGACCATAGTAACAATGCTTTTACTGCCTTACCCTAACTTCTAGACTAAGAAAAAGTAAATGGACATCCAATAACCATATTTAAACCTTCCAACCATAAAGTAAGTAGAAACTTTCCTTTGATTGTTCCAACTCTGTGCAATTCTGACTTGTGCTTGACCATGAATACAATACTTATACTTATCTACCCTATCTTCTGGACCAAAAAAGAAAACAGACATACCAAAGAGACATTTAGAACTTTGTTCCACTACAGTCACCATAAAAAGAATAAACATCCATAGTAGAAACCCAAGGTTTTGTATGCTTCTATCTTCATTTTTTTTCATATGTTAATATGCACATACCTAAAATACACACAAACACACAACCTATTAACAGCCATAATATTTCCATTCATGATTTTTTCTCTTAAAACTAGTAACAACATAGAAGTAATAATCACTATTATCAATAACAGCATGACAGTCATCTCAACTATAATGTTTTTTAATGCCTTCTACCCAACTTGGAGTATAGACCATTGACAGAAGGTATCTAGACACTCATGTTTTAGTCTTTTTTTTTCACCAATAGGATGAGGTGTGATCAAAAAGTATCAGGACTGATGCTATAAAAAGAAAACTACATATCAATTTGGCAGTTAATCTCCTTCAAAGTGGCTCCCTTCTGAAACCACACACTTTATCCAGCATCATTTCCATTGATAAAAGCATTCCTGAGACTCTGTTTTTGAGCAGCAGTCTCATTGCATTCTCTTGGATTTCCTTGATGTCTTGAAAACTTGTTCCTTTCAAGTAGAATTTGATTTTTGAAGAGGAAAAAGTCACAAGGGCCAAGATCTGGAGAATGTGGTGCTGGTTGTTGGATCTGGGGAATATTGTCTTTAGTCAAAAACTGCTGCACAAGCCATGGTTACTGATAGAATCTCTATAGTGTGGTGAGACAACCACACTCTACACACTTTCCTTCCAAGCACTGCTATAAACAACGGAAGCGAGCGAGAATGTTATAACTTACTGCATTCAAGTTCAATCTGTACTAAGTGGCTTAACTCTGTATACTTTAGCTCTGTTACCATAGCAACAGCCCTAATACTTTTTTATCAAACCTCATATACCAGCTTCCTGGAGTCCATTTCAATGTCCTATCATCACTTGGTCACATGCCCATAGTAGTACTACACTGCAATATATTAGTACACTATTGCATTATTAGTATTATATTGCAATATAAAGGAAACAAATACAGCCATAATTACTGAGGCACTGTTAAAAATCCTAAAGAGCAGTGCAAAAATATGAGAATGGTTATGAGTGCATGAGGAATTTTTTTAAATCATTTTACCTCAAGCAAGGCAATAAAGCCACTAAGAAACAAGGGATTACTGGGTGAATATGAGAAAAAAGCACTATTAAAGAGAGAATAATAAAAGAACAAGAATTAAGAAAACAGATGTTGACTGACATTGCATTTAAATTTTTGAAGACCAAAGTTGAAAGAGTTACACAAACAAGAAGTGCAATAGAAGAAACTGTTAGCATAGAACTTACAGTTACATCTAGACATTTCAACTGCAAAATGATGAGACCTTGCTGCCAAACTAGTACTGTGCTTAAATTCATAAAGTCTAAGTATCATTATGGAAAGTTCATTAGAAAATTTACCATGAAAGCATTTATAGAAAAAGCACAAAGAAACTATATTACAGTGATGGGAAAGTGACTGAAGCCAAGATGTCAGGTCAGGACCAATAACATTGCAGATTCTTCTTTGTATTTCATCATGAATCTCTAAATATATAGCAGAAGCACCAGACCAGATGTGGCAACAATATTCCAAGCAAGGACAAATGGTAGCCTTATAAATATGTAAGATAATTTCTGGCAAGAAAAATTCTCTAGCACAACAGTGTGAACCAACTTTCCTAGCTGCATACATAGTAGTTGATTCAATATGATTTTTCCACTTCATGTCAATAGAAAACATTAGTCCAAGAAGGCACAATGAGTCACTCTTCTGGAGGCTACCATCAGCCATACTCATGGAAGGTAAAACGGGATATCTAAAATTATTAAATTAGGGCAGTTTCGTTTTAGAGGCATTAAAATTAACAAGCCATTCCTTGCCCCAGTTAACAAGAGATTGTAGGTCATTTTTGAGATCAACTGCTAATTTGGTCTTATTGATATATTGGCTACAATACTGTTGAGGAAAATGTCAGAGATTTGAAAAGACTTGTTGTCAGTTGATCTCCAGTGATGGCCCTCAAAAGAATAATACAAAACATACAGTCTAACCCAAGATGCTAGATTTAACTATAAAACTGACATTGAAGAAGGCAGATATATATAAGAAGATTACTTTTGTTCTGGGAATGATCAAAAAAATTAATTCATAAATTAAAGGTAATTGATTTTTCTTCTTATGCCATTTTCTGTTTTATTTATTTTATACTAAAGTTTACACAATATAAGTTTTGAAAGCCACTCATGATAGATTGTGTGTGAGATATAAATGAAAAAGGAGGTGGTAAGAAGTGAAGATTATGAGGATAAAGAGGATAGATAACGATTAACCCTTGACCTGAAGAGATTAAGGTTGATATGTTCAGGGAAGCATCTGTGTAGGTGTCTGTTACACAAAGTAGCAATTCTTGAAAGCTGAGTGAACTTTTCTCCTTAAATTTAGAATATGAAGAAACACTTTACTTTCAGATATTGGGATATATCTGTAACCACAACACAGGCCTACAAAAGTCTTTTTTTTAAATCATACATTGGATGTTTTTGCCAATTTTGAACAATTTTGGGGCACTGAATTCAATGTTGTAGGAATCAACAATTTTGATATGAGGTGTGAATGTTTTTAGTATATATTTAATGTTCTGTTTGTTATGGTGTGTGTGCTTGCTTCTCACATTGTTTGGTCACCAATTATGTTACAGATTTGAATAAATCCACAGCAAAGAAAAAGGCGAGAAAGGTTTTAAATATAAAATATTTTTATTTTTGTGTTTTTACAAGTAAATTTTTCTCAGCATGTATGAGTGTTAACATTCCTGTATTAAACTTCCTTGCTTGTAGCTGTTTGTTAAGGTGAAAAGAAATGCTATTTCTTCATGTGTACATGTGAGAAAAATCAGGTAAGGGGGAAAGTGTAAGTGTCATGTAGCTTGAGGAGGAAGAGTGTAAATGTCACATAGCTTGGTGAGGAAAATGGATGAATGAGTAAGGAAATCCCTTTAAAACTGAGCCGGTCATCATGAACTGCTGCCATCTGTTGCCATTTCTTACTGGTTTTGTTCATCTCGAGACTTAAATACTCTTCAAAGGGATCACAGAAACACAACCCATTGGTTGAAAATGTTAGATATTTATTTTCAAATGATTAATTTACTAAAGAGAAGGATGTGCAGATCCTTTGACTCAGAAACCTTTTTTTTTATCATTTGATGATTGACTGTCTTGATTTTTATTTCCATCTTTGCTCCACAAATGCTCCTGGTACATTTGTCCTACAAACAATATTGGCAGGACTCATATGAGTCTGAGCAAAATAATTGCAAGACATGGAATTTAAACGAACAAATATTAAACAAATATATTAGCAGGACATATTGAAAAAAAGGAAAAATAAGAAATTAAATGAAATGTGAAGAGTTCAAAGCAACATTCAGTATCTGTCTCTAAGATACTTACATGCTGAGTGAGAAGAGAACATCTTTTCACTATCAAAGTCACCAAGGGAAGAAGGAGATTCTTTCAAATCTCATACTGCCTGTAATTATCATCAGGGGGTGATAATTCAATATCTTGCCACCTCTGATTATCGTCAGGGGCTGGTAATCCAATACCAAAAATAACATCCATTTTCTACCATTAATTTTCTACCATTTAATTTTATGAAACTCAACTTTTGAAATATGAAAAAATATAACACAATTAAAATATTGAGAACAATTAGTAGTCATGGCAAGAATTCTGGCTTATTTGATTTTTGTGAATGCTTAGTTGATTTGTTCTGTTCAAAGTTCCAGCTGTTGTCAGCCACCATTCTTTTGTTCCATCTTCCTTGATACCATTCTACCATAATTTTAGTGTCCTGGTGGAATCTTACACCTTTCTCATCACTAGTATAACCAAAATTAAATTATATTACTGACAAACTTAAGTTTCTATTACAAATGTTTGATGCAGACTATATAAAGTGATTATATCCAAGGACTTTAAATTGTTTTCATATATAACTTAGAACTATATATTTACACTGTCATTATCACCCTGTGTTATATCCAAGGACTTTAAATTGTTTTCATGGACAACTGAGAACAATACAATTACTCTGTCATTATCACCATACATTTTCATAAATTTAAAAACCAGCTGTTTGAGTAATCAGGAATCCAATAACATTCATGGTTCTTTTGCAAGAAGCATTCAGTATAAATTTGAAAATTATGGGAAATTTGGCTATAAATCATAATTTTTAAAAAATACTCAAATTCTGTATAACAAAATATAGGGGTAACCAGTAAAAATGAACTTGATTTTAGGATACATTGTTCCAAAATTAGATAAAATGTATAACGTGGGCTTGCACCAAAACATGTGTAGGCCAGCATAATTTGACCATGCAAAACAATGGTATGAACAAATCAAAAGTTGTCTTTGAAAATAGAAAAAGTAAGATACACTGAGATTTTGAAATACAGTCTTAATCCAGGCTCAATGGCAGTTGTGGGGGAAAGATCAAGTTTATAATCAAAATCAATCAAATGATATAAAATATGACAAGAAAAATGCCAGCATATACCAAAAAATGCAAATTACAAAGAAGAAGGTAGAACAAAAGGTTTTCAATTAGGTCGAAACCAGTTAAAAGGGTATATTTACCTTCAAGGCATAAAATGTGAATATTCTTAATAGTTCTTGTAATTTGATGTGAGTTGTCAAAGTTTGTGACAGAATCCATTCATGCCTTCAGAATTCAGAGTCTTCAATGTAGAACATTGTTTTGAGAACAGTACTTGTACTCTGTCAGGAAACATCTATTTTGTTAGAATAGTTGGGGTGAAAATGAGACTTAATTATGTTGTGAAAATAAAAATTTGGTTGTCAAAGCTTTATTGAGGAATGGGCTTCACTGAGTTTATGTTTGGTCAGGTTTTCAGATGTTTTTAGAAGGCACTCATCTGGTGTTGTATCTCCTACCCTCAGCATCCGTTGCATGTACAATAAAGGATACTGCCCAAATATACATTATATATATATATATATATATATATATATATATAA
Source organism: Acanthosepion esculentum (assembly GCA_964036315.1). Lineage (NCBI taxonomy): Eukaryota > Metazoa > Mollusca > Cephalopoda > Sepiida > Sepiidae > Acanthosepion > Acanthosepion esculentum. The sequence continues at coordinate 78,487,536 of OZ038490.1, read as the reverse complement.
TGTATATATATATATATAATGTATATATATATATATAATGTATATATATATATATAATGTATATATATATATATATATATATATATATATATATATAATGTGTATATATATATATAATGTATATATATATATAATATATATATATATATATATATATGTAATGTATATATATATATAATGTATATATATATATAATATATATATATATATATATATATATATATATATATATATATAATGTATATATATATATATATATATATATAATGTATATATATATATAATGTATATATATATATAATGTATATATATATATAATGTATATTTTGGCAGCATCCTTTATTGTACATGCAACGGATATATAATGTATATATATATAATGTATATTTAGGCAGCATCCTTTATTGTACATGCAACAGATGCTGAGGGTAGGAGATACAACGTACACACACACACATATATATATATATATATATATATATATATATATATATATATATATATATATATATATATATATATATATATATATAATGTATATTTAGGCAGCATCCTTTATTGTACATGCAACAGATGCTGAGGGTAGGAGATACAACGTACACACACACATATATATATATATATATATATATATATATAATGTATATTTAGGCAGCATCCTACTCCCTGGTGTCAGGTCTCCTCCTGCTCACAATGATCGTATTGTAGGGATTTTTATAGCTAAAGATCAGCTCTGATTTACCCACCAAATTTTAGCAGTCAACACAAGGATTTCAGATCTCAACCAACTTGAGTAGCCATTGGTTAAAAAATCACGTTTGTTATAGTAGAAAAAAACACTTCTTTTTTTCTTTCCTTTTTTTTCACCTTCAGTTGACCCCATCCACTGCTTGGTCAAGGAGGTCTGTACGCAGACTGGCAAGGTTCAGGTTTCAGTAAATTATTTTATTACCTTCATCCTTTCCTCCAAACTATCAAAAGCTGAAGTTTACTCAGAGAGAAAACATAATTTTTAACAGCAGGCCCACTGCTCAAATTTTCAATCATCAGAAAGATCTCAAAGTCATTCCAATAGATTATTACAAACCTATACATTGTTGTTGGCAGAACTTGTTGCTGAGTATTGGGGTGCACATCAACATTTCCTTCTGTGGGAAATGAGACCTATGTTGAATTTGAAGAGACATCCACAGCCACCACATGATAGGGTAGGGAGATTCAGGGGATGGAGAGCTCTGGTTTTTCTTTGGGAACTCTTCATTTTCTTCTATTTGCCTGCTGGTGTTTTCAAAGGATATTGTTTTTTCATGGATTGTTCATTCAGAACTTTCAGTAGTGTTGCATTCAGGTTCCTCGAGACATGCAAGCTCCTCCACCATGACACGGTGATGATCCCCACACATAATAATTATGTTACTTAGCAGTCATGTGTTCAATCTCTTGGCTGTGATGTGTAAAAAGTCATCTGGTCTGGTTCAGTGGTTCAGTAGAAGAATGGGAAGTGGAATAGGAAAAAACCTACCCTACCAAGTGTTATATTAAGTGTATGGTGGAAGAACAAAGAAGAAACAATGGAGCTTTAAGAAAGAGACAATTGTATTGACATAAAAACACAACAAATAGTAAATCAGAGTAAATGTCTCTCATCGAAAGAAGGAGATAAATGGAATTATAAAATTCATCCACAGAGGTGTACAGTAGGAGAAGGAGGCTGAATTGTGACTTACTGTGGCAACAACCTTTGGCAAGTTGTCTTTTGGAGATGGGAGGTCATGTTCTGACAAGCGTTGTGAATCTGGGCTGTTATGCCATCCAACTGCTGAAGATAGCCCTTTGATGGGCTTTTAAGTCCTGTTCAGATCAGCTCCAATTTTCGATTTGTTTCTTTAGGCGGGAGTGGGTGGAAATTATGGATTGTATTTTTCTTTGAGTGTGTGAGTAAATGGAAGCTATGTGCAGAGCCTATGTGCAGTTGATGAAATTTTAGTTCAGTCTTGGGTTTTGGAGTGCTCACATCCGGCCACTGGTAGAAATTAGTATAGCATGACTCAGAAGACAATCTTGTTTTAGGAAGAATATAACACAAGTATTGAATAAAGTATTCAAGTTTAGACTCACCAGAAGGTAAACATGCACAACAGACACTTGAATAGGTACGGGCAAACTTTTTCATGGAGAGTCACTTTATTATTGGCCTTGTGTAAAGTTGGCCTCATCACAATAACAACACAAATCTCACAACAGCAATATAAATAACAATCATACATGCAAGTGTTATTTCATGTACATTTGCTTATTACATATATTTTGTGACTAGACTTCTCAAATATATGAGCAATTTATTTAATATTTAATGTATTTACTATTATTAATGAGATTTGTATAGCTGAGCATAATCTTTTACATTAATAAGAAATTCTCAATATATCTCATGAGACTTTAGAGCAAAGCATAGAAATGAGATAACATTTATTTCTAATTTTATACAGACAGTCATTTTGAGGCTGACATCACTTTACGCTGTACAGATGATCGGAAATTGTGCATGGCTAATGTGAGACATAGCAATCCAGGTACTCATGGTAGTACATAATGTGATGTGTAAAAAGAATACGTTTAGTTTCGATCTTTGTTCTCATTGTTCCTGTTTTGAACAGATGACTATTTTGTGCAACATGTAACTACTGCACTCTTGTGACATGTATAAAATCATCAAAATGGATACATTGTGCCCACAGACTATAGTTTGCCTGCCCCTGAACAAGAAGAAGATTGGAGGGTAAAATAGTTGAATCATTTTGATTATAACAATCAAAAAGAGGATACTAATCCAAGTAAATTGGTGTATAATAATTTAGATACAGATTTTAGGATTTTGTATGTTCATGAACAAACAATAAAGTTATGTGAAAAAAGACAAATTGGCAGGTGAAAGCAAAGGATATATAATATTTACTTCATTTGATCAAATTATGGTTATATAAATTTTATAATTCATGTATTTGCATATCCACACCAGATGTCTGGTGGTTATTGCTGGTGTAGGGGAGTTATAACTCTGAGTAAATAATTAATAAAAATAAACTCCCTAACAAAAATACTCGTAAAAATGAGAAACAGCAAGACACGGAAACAACAACAAGAGTATTATTTATTAAATGGAGACACAAGAGACAGTAATACTAAGTAAACCTATGACTTTGGAGTTAAATGGGGATCAAATATGAATTGGAATCCAACAGAATAAGATAAAAGAATAAGTAAAGTGTATACAGTCTTTCTTGTATGTTTTTATAGATGTGTGTAATGTATGACTAGATAATTTAGTTGAAAAATACAAGATGTGTCTGGGGGTTTTCTTATCTTGAATTTTTGTTGATTGCTAAGAGAATAATGTTACAATTATGGCCTTAAAAAAGGAGTCGAAATTTTTGTTGATGCACATGTTGATGGCCTGTCTGATAGTGAGACTGTCACATGTTTGTATGTGTAGAAAATAAAAGTGGGGTCGATTCTTATTGGTTTAGAAAGAATGAATTGGTGATAATTATAATTGTTTTATTGTAATTATTTTTGACACTATAATTAATTTTTATTTATGCATTTCTTTATGGACATGACACTGGAGATAAAGTAACAGCAGGTCTCTTCAAATTTTCAGGACCTTCCTCAGTATCCTAGCAACTTTCAGCAATAAAGTGGACTAGACAGTTTCAGTTTCTTTTTGAATTCTTAATCACTATTTCATCCAATATTGATTTGAAATTAATTGAACTTGGGCTATACTAACCTAAGCTTAATTAAAATTTATTATGAGTTTAATCATACTTTTAAAAAATGGCAGCAGTATTTAAGTAATTTTGTAATTACATTGGTTATATTTTCTTCATGAGTAATCTAGGATTTTTATCAACACAAATGTAGATACAAAGGGTGATTATCTCCCTTTGGTTGAGATGGAGTCATGTGGGTCACATGACAGCCAGTAAGTTACATCAGTTTATAAAGTGCTGAAGGTGCTACAATTAACTCTATTGTTGCATGTAAGAAAAAATTCTACTTTCTAAATCCTTAAATGTAAATATATCCCAAAAAAAGTTAACACAACCTGTACAGTTAAAAAACAAAAATGATGGTCATGTTTAAGTAATTGTCAATTAGTTACATTGTCTGTATAAGTAATCTAAGATTACATTAACATTAACTCTATTGTCGCATCTAAGAAAGAATTCTGCTTTTTAAATCATTAAAAGTAAAAATATCCAAAGAAACTAACACAAAATAATAGAAATCAAAAGCAAAATTCATTAGCAGTCTGATCTCCACTATTTACTAATGCGATATTTAATTATTGGCATCAAGTAAAAATTGTTACTATAACATCTGAATATTTCATTATTAGGAAAGTGGATAAGGTTGTATGGCTGATCAATATATAAAGTTCCATTGTGTTTTACAAGGGATGTCAAAAAGTAAGTGGCAAAAATCAACTGAAATTAAAGCAAGGTGAAAGTTGTAAACAAAACAAGTTATTGGAACTGCCAGAACAGCCTTGATATTGGATACATGCATATGTAATGTCACAAGAAAGATGACTGCTACCATAATACTGTGGACAAACATCAAGGTTGTCAGGTTACCTTCCCCTAATTTTCGAAACCACTACTAGAGGACGTTTTCTGGACTATAAATACTCAGCAATATTTCAAGTTTCAGAGCATGCACATTTCTTTTCAGTTTTTCAGAATGATATAGGTCTGATGTGGACTTTCTGGAGTACATGAATATGGGTCATGTGACCTGTGTGCTTCCTGTTACACCCAGAGTCAGTTGATTCCATAACCTGGAAGCCTCTGTTGTCACTAATCTCCACAAAATTCAAAGCTCAGCAGTCAGAATAGAAATGGTTTCTGTGTTCTGGGATACAAAATGTATACCGTTCATATACAGATGCTTAGACACTTACTCCAGTCAGATATCTCAAAACACCGGACAACTCAAGGGAAGCTGTTTATCAAAATGTTTGCTGGGCAGTCATGCCACCATGCATACATACATATCCAGCCTGACAAAAGACCAGCTCCAATGAAATGAAACATGTTTTATCACATTCATTGCATAGTCCTGACTTCATGCCTCAAATGATGCTTATCTGGAAAGCAGTGATCCCAAAACAAAAAAAAAATCTAGAAGTTTTATGTCCAAATGACTGGTCCTACTTTCCCAAGCTATCAATCAATTTGATGTTTGCATCCTAAACTTCTCTGAAGACACCAGATTAATGTGCAGACTCTTTCCCATCTCCAATTGTGAGATGTTATCCATTACACCACCTGCACATTCAAGCTTAGAGCACCTGGTGTTCTCAAGTAGTCACCCATCTAGGTACTGACCAAGTTTGATATTCTTTAACTTCAGTGATCATATGAATCTCGACTTAAAATCTGAAGCTTCAGAATATGCCGACTGCACCTCTGCAGAGGGGCAAGACCCACAAATAAGATGTCCTGGATAAGACAATAAACAACAGCTGTGTCCTGAGTAAGATGATAAATTATATCTAACAGCAAGGCTTCTGACCAGGAGGTTTTGAGGAGCATGGAACTACTTCTTAATTGCTGATGTTCCCACGTCCACCCTGACCCAGGGTGGTAGCACCTGTTAGGGTCCCAGATATGGGCAATAGTTAACCCCCAAACTGGGTTAAAACATGATGAAAGTGTAAAAATAGGTTTTAATACCGGCAATACATTTTTGTAAAAAATTATTACCAGCAATGAACTTTTGAATAAAATATTCGCAGCAATATATTTTTGAAGAAAAAATATTACCAGTGTGACACTATTAGAAAAGCACTAGTAAATTGAAAAAAAACTAGAAGATAGGAAAACACTAAATTCCAATAGACTGAAGATATACCAATGACCAGATGAGGGAAAATGAAAGAAAAGGATATTTGTTTTTTATTGGAAAAAAAACTAGAAGACGGTAATTAAATTTCTCATCTGCCAGAGAGGTAAAACAAAGAGACCATCTGGTTTTGATTAGAACTGAGATTAAGTGATGGGCTATTCTGAAGGTCCAAGGACCTCCCGAAAAAAAACAGATAATATTTTTACAACCATTGAGTGACAGAGAGGAAGACGGACCTCTGGCTGCAAGTTCGGTCGATTGAAAAGGATTAAATTTTAAAAGCTGATAGGTTCCCGTAGGAACATGTAAAAGAATGAGAATTAAATTTTTTGTCATGCCAAAATGTGATAAAACTTCCCAAACTCAAGGGATTGTTCCCTTTTTGTCACTTAATGACCAAAGGGTTGACAAGGGGTTAAAAATCCCAGATACGAAAATGACCACACACAAAAGCACGGTAAAAAAGAATCTTGAATGATAATTAAAATTTAGCCATTTGGGCTAGACTAGCACTCACACAAAGCAGGAAGGAGATGGGTTTGAGCAGGTGACCAAAAGAAGAAGGCCCAAGTAGAATTCCAAGGAGGGAAGAGTGACTCCCCTATATTTAGACATTTGCAGGGAGGGCTCTGTTTGGTTGTTTGGTGAACACCGACATTCTCAGAGCACATCATGCCCCACTTCAGCCCTTGTGCAGGAGTCCATAAAAACAGAAAGCTGAGAGATGGTGGAGACATTCCAGCAGAGATACGGCAGAGAGAGACTGCAGAGACAAGTCCGAACAGGATGAGAACCACCACTTCGTCTAATCTCATGTGATTTGCTGCCCTGAAAAAATAGTCTCTGACTTTAATCTTTGTTCCAGAAGCATTGTTCCAAAATCATAACAACAGTGTGTCATGATAATCGAGAAGGGTCAATAGTTATTACATGGAGAATATAGAATTAAGCCATCAATAACTGTACTATCAACTTTGTATCAAGGAATTGCATATAAATATTTCTTTTTCTTCTATCCAATTTATTTTTTTTCTTTTGTGTGACTTTACTCTCACCAGACCAAACCAAGTCATCAATTCCAGTCAACCATTCAGACCAAGATTGTCTTGTGATCAATGAACACAACGTGTAGCAAGACAAGACTTGGGCCGAAGTGATCAACTCTACCATCAGCCAAGGGGATTGAACTTGAATGCGGAGTGACCAGGGTAGACGTTATACCAGCAATAAAAATCTTGTCGGCATTAAATAACACATTGCAGTTGTTATACCATAAAATACAATAAACTAGTGTGAAATTTTATTAACTAATTTAAAAATTTTTTCTCCTCAATAGGAGTAGTTAGGTTCACCTATCATACAGTTCACACTCCTCCCCTGTTTTTTGAACAGAAGCAGATGTTTATCCCTGTTTCAGATTGTGTTTCTGGTTCCTTCTAAAATCTTTTAATTTTCTTTTACCCCCAGTAACTCATTGCATCTTAGTGGCATTATCACCTTGTTTGGGGTGAATTGATTAAAAAATGTTTTTAAAATGGCCATAATTCTCAAGTTGTGAAAGCCTGCTTATATTTGATTGCCCCAGTTAACCATGTGATATTTTTATTGATCTTCTTTTTTTTAACTATCCTCTTTAAACAGTTTTCGTAAATGATCTAAACTTAGCTTATTTTGGCATAAGACCCCAATACTTTCATATCTATTGGGTATAGTGCTCACTTGTCTTTATTTGTGAAATGAAACTCTAAACCCTATTGATGAGATCTCTGATTATGCGACAAAACATTATGTGTGAAAAAGATAAACCATATGTTGAATCTCTTACTGTAACAGTTTTATCGGATGCATAAGAATGCCAAACCTATAAAAAGCAATCTGTAATTGGCTCATCAAGAAAGAAGATGATGCTGGAGGAACATTTATTGTGCTGCGTGTGGGGCACTTGTAGACTGACCATTGTTTTTTATTGACATCTTTCCCTGTCACTTGATACCAAATCCTCATGTAAATCTTTTGATGAATAGACCATATAGAAATAGTACAGCAAAGTTTAGAGATTTACAGTATGAAATGATACAATAAAATAGACACCTACATAAATCCATTTTGACAGTAGCAAGTCATGGATCATCATGCCTATGACACTTCATGTGAAACAATCTAATGCTTATTAATAAAGCTCAGGGGATAGAAAATAAAAAACAAAACTCTGCTTGAAGAGGAAAACATATTGATTTGCTAAAACTTGTAACTACATGTTACGCAGAGCACAAGTTTGTAATTTACCTTCAGTAAATATGTAGCCTAGAAAAAAATGACTGCTGATGAGGTATTTTTAACTCACTTCCGAAAAGAAGACAGCAATATGGCATGCTCTTCTTCTTCTTCTTCTTCTTCTTCTATGTGACGTGTCCTTCCAAATTGTGGGCGAACATGGTTCTTGATTGATTGATTAATTCATTTTCTATGGCTTATCACCCTTTTGCAGGTTATTTAAAACCAGAAAATATTTTTAGATTGTAAGAATTTTTTTTTTATTTTGGTGATAATAATGGTTTAGTGATACAAGTTTTATTAATTAACCCATAGCTGGGGGAAGAAGAGGTGGATTCATACCTTTCCCAAAGGTATTTGCATGCAAGTGAATATAACAAATCCAACAGGAATTGGAACTTGTTTCTCTGATTAATAATTCCAAACCATTTTCCATTACACCACCTGAACATCCAAGCTTAGAGCACCTGGTACTGCCAAGCAGTCACCCATCTAGGTACTAACCAGGTTCAATGTTGCTTAACTTTGGTGATCATACAAGAACTTGTGTTTCAATGTGATATGGCCATAAGCCTGATCATGGCTCTCTATAAATTCCTATTCTTTGTAGATCTAAGCAATTGTTGTGGCCTTTTTAGGGGCCAGAAATGAAAGACACGGGAGACAAAGGTAGGTTGAACAAGTGTATTGAAATAACCGATATATACAAAGCGAGAGTGTTAGTAATAAGCAGATAGAAGTGTCCTTTCGAACGATCAGGTTACACCGCGTCTCGGCTGCTCAACGACTGCCCAAGGAAGTCTCGCAGTTAGTATTTATGAGAGGAGGAAGAGTTTATTCTACTGTAGGAGTGTTTACTACAACAGTAATGTTTGACTTTTTACTATTTTTTCAGTTGTCTCTTTCTGATGTGTCCTTCTTGTTTCCATTTTCCTTAAAACTTCATCGTTGCTCACATGTTCAGTCTATGTTATTCTCAGCAGCCTTCTGTAGAACCATATTTAGCATAAAAAGCAAAGTTCCTTCCTATGTTATATAACATATGTGGCAATGATTTTTGTTTCTATTTGTGAACCCAGTCATTGCAGGAATTGTTATTGGGCTAGAGAGTTGACTAAATGCTCAAGATATACTAGTTTATGGGGTCAAAGCATGTCCAATTGCTCTGCTGTTTATCTATAACTGGGAGAAAAAGAAAATTCAAACCTTTCTCAAGAACATTAATGAAATGCGAATGCAAACTCTTCCAGCCAGAGTTTACTTGACATTGCTTAACTTCAGTGATCATTATCTGTCTATATTTCTGAGAGGAGGTATTATGTTCACTATTTACATTGTTTGGACTATTGTCCTCATCTTTGTTGCCATATTTATCACAACATTTCAGCCGTTGTACACTCTGGCCTTCTCCAAGTGGCTGGAATGTCACACTGAACCCTTTATTTCACTCACTGGGGTAGACTGTTCTAGTTCCACGTGCCATGTCTAATGGATATCAATTATCAGTTATCTCCTGTTAATTCCCCTCTCCAAGTTCTCCACCGCCTTAACCAGGTATTGAACTCACACTTTTTGGGTTCTGTCACTGAATCTCAAGGAAACGTGGCACAATGGATAAAGGTGCTAGTTAGATCCATATGAGAATTAGTGTTTATACATGATTACATCTACACCTAAACTCTGAAATTTTACTTACTACTTTTTTTCTCCTTAATAGGAGTAGACAGGTTTGTCTATGGCCCAGTTCACAATCCTCCCAATCTTTTGAAAATGAATAGAAGTCTATCAGGAGTTTCCCATTTCAGATTGATCTAAATTTAGTTTATTCTGATATAAGACCACAATACTTGAATATCTATTGGGTATAGTGCTCACTTGTCTTTATTTGTGAAATGAAACTCTGAATCCTATTCAATCCTTCAGCTGGCCAATCCCATTCTCTTTGTCATTATTAGGATAATAAAAAAACAAGTCCCAGTGACACCTATTTACAATATTGAGGAAATCTTAGAAGTGTCTTTGAAACTTACTCAATGTTTTATTGCTTGCGCAATCAGTCAACTGTAACAAGTTAATTTTTGTATGAATTTCTAGGAAGAACTGCCCTCATATTAACCTCATCTTTGTTGTTGTTACTATGTTTTAGCTGTTGTGGCCTCTGGCCTTCCTCACATGTATATCGATCAAATAGATTAAATAAAAGGTTCAGTTCAGAATTCCCTGTAGGTTACTCAGATATACACTTGAGGAAGGCCGTAGGGCACACTGACCGAAATGTTGTGGTAACAAGAGCAAAGATGTGGACAATAGTCTAAATATAAATAGTGTAAATAATGTAACAAGGTATTTCAAGGATTGAGGAAAAATTCAGAAGAAATTATAAAAAGAAATTATACAGTGTTTGTGAAGAAAAAATTTAAAAATCTGTATAAATTGCAATTTGGTGAAATGAAAGAACCAGACAGATTCTAATTATAGCAGACACATTAATCAGTAGAATATATTCTAATAATCACTTTCAAACAAAATAAAAACCTCTTTTTATCAAAAATTAATACTACTACTGCATCAAGCTTGCTCAGCATTCATAGACACAGCCCTCCACTCCCTCCTGCTCATGATGATCTATAATTCTTCAATGTTGTATTCTGTATCCTGTGGGAAAATGAAATAAAACCAATAAATAAAATAATAATAAGGAATAAAAATAAATTCATTTTCCCATAATTCAAGTTATAAAGAAACTGGAATGGATTTCTGGTTACATGTGCAATTTTATGACCCCACTTCTGGAAAGGACAGGATCTTTCTCTATCCACTTTCCAAGATTGTTTGGACATGTTTTCAGCAGCTCTACTCATGAAGTAGAGATTTGGCCATCCCAACCCAGTGTGAGGCTTACTTGAGTTTGACCATCTTTACCTGTTCTTATCCTTACTTCCTTTTCATTTGTTTCTGAACAAAAAATGAAAATGAACATACTCAACAGACATTTAATTTTGTTTCAATAGGCAACATAAAAGAAAGAAATGTCCATAGCAGAAACTCAAGTTTTTTTGTATATGCTTCTTTTATCTTCTTTGTTTATATGTGGAACACGCATCTTCAGCTAAAAAATATACACAAAACCCACAAGGTTGTTAACAACCTCTTGTAGTCATTTCAAAAGATTTTGCTGGTCAACCTCTACTACTTTTGCCATGAGTTATTTGCCACAGCAGTACATCAGCAACACGCTCTTCTTTATGCTTCTGTATGGTTTCAGTGATGGGACGGATTTTGCTACAGATCTTGTTTGACAAGTTTTAATGTCATGATTCTAGAACATATTAGTGTTTTCCCTGTTGATAATACCAGAGTCCAAGTCGATGAGCCATAGATAAGAATGTATATACATTTCTTTTGTATTTATTTACTTTTCCCATCTGAATGTCTGGGATGAAGAGTTATCATTATTTACACTATTTACATTTGGACTGTTGTCCTCATCTTTGTTGTTATCCCAACGTTTTCATCAGGTGCCGGAGGGTGCAACGGCTGAAATATTGTGATAACAAAAACAAAGATGAGGACAATAGTCTGGATGTAAATAGTGTAAATAATTATTTACTTTTGTATTCACACCAATATGGAGTTATGACTGCAAGTGTTTAATTCAGTGACTGAAACCAATTGTGACTATAGGCTGAAATTTAAACTCATACTGCACTGCTTGTTGCATGGTCAACCAGGAATGCGTCTTCAGAATGTGGCTCAGATTGCAGGAGAAAAATCAGCAACTCAAACCAACTATAAGGACCATAAGTTCAATCATCTTAAAAGTGATGTAAGATTATAAAAAACAAGAAAAGTACTAAGTGTTGTAGCATACCTATGGATGATAATGGTTATGTCCCCATTCACATAAATACAGTAGTAAATACTGTATGTTGGTCTGCAGTTGGAGATTCGTGTCCAGCTGGTCAAACTCTCTGCCTGGAGGCAGAGAGAATCCCCAGATGAGGCTTTGTCGAAGGGCAGAGTCTTGTCTCAGGAAACAGCTACCCAACCCTACGGGGAATTTTTGGCTGAGTCTAAAGTGCATAGATACCCCACATTAAATTCAGTCTCGTACCACATTTGACCGCATGGAGCAGTTGGTAGTTATCCTGCAGTTAGAGATTCATTGTGGAATTCACTTGACTCACTTCTAACAGTTGATTACTTCTTCTATGCGCCGCTGGTGAATCTCATATGTATTGTTCGTGTCCTAAGTATTATCGTTCATTACCAACCTTCATGTGATTATTTTATTCAGTAACCTTCCCTAGGTTACAACAATAAATGAATAATGTTGTCATGAATTTGTATGAAGAAGAGATTATGTCAAAAAACATGCTGTAAACTTTTGCCCCAATTTAATAATGTGTAGTTAAAAAATAAAAATAAAAGGTACTGCCTAGCACAAGGACTGAGCTTGCAACCTTCAGTCAACCAGCTGGAGACTTTAACTTTTAATAGAGATGTTACCCCAGTTGAATGGAATACGATCACCCAGTGGAGCTTTATAAAAGCTAAGGCTTTTTCTCTCAAGACAATTTTTGTCTGTTGCTTGAGCACCTGAATGTGGTGTAATGTGTCTCGTGATATCAATTACTACTGAGTAGTTAGTTCAATCCTCACTAGGTGCTTCATACTTTGGGCCTTGTGCCACATCTACGTTTTGCTTGGTAAATGACAATTTTTGTCTGTTGCCTGGAGAACCTTTGTCACTCACCTTAATGTCAATCAAGATTTTTGTTATTCAGTTGCTGAGAAAGTCAAGCAGAGAGTGGAAGAGAAAATTTGGAAGTAAATACAAGCTATAAGATCAAAGGCTATTACTTACTTTGAACCACATAATGGTAAGAAAAAAGAATGCTTAGGTAGAATAAAGGTTATCAGCACAGAATGTAGAGTCAGCAATCAGAGTTTCAGTTCAAGCCAAGTCCATTGCATTCACTTCACATGAATATACTTCAGAAAGGTATAAATCTTTCCTATTCCCCAAGTATGGGTTAAATAGTAGGGTAAACTGAAACCTCTAAAGAAAAACAATGGAGAATGCAATGTAGAAATCATCCCACTACATTTTAAAGAAATTATGGAAATTCACATATATTAAAGGAAGCTGTGTAGAGCCACATTCTGAAGGGACATGGTATTTACAAAAAGAAAAAAATGAATCCTTTATATATGTAAGCATATATTTTAACTGAAAGAATTTTCAAATACTGTCTTTTACTTTACTCCCACAAAATCCTACATATCATGTGTTACAACCTAATACTTATTTTAATCTGTAGTTGTGCATATGTGTGTGAATATGTATTTTTAGATATCAACAATTAGGAAAAAATAAGTAATAACATATGCCTGATCTAGTTCTTCCTCATTATCTCTTTGTTATAAAAGTGGGCAAGTCTCAGATGTTTTTAATTTATATTTGGAGCTACAGATTGTTTGACTCAAAAACAGATAAGGACAATGCTTATCATGGCACTGTCCTCTTAAATTAAAAAGGAAACCAAAAAAAAAAAGAGAAAAGCAAAAACAGAAAAACAAATGACCTGATCTTATAATCATACAGTCAGTTATGTGCCATGCATGATACATGGTTAAGCGATCATGTATCTTTTGATACATGACAGTCGAGGCAGATTTTTTCCCCGCAGTAGGTTGCCATTTCTGCAGTAGACCAGTTGCCATCCAAGGTTATAGAACCCAGTCTGTCCTGCTATTTACCCATAGCTGGGGGGAGAAAAGAAGGATTCATACCTTTCCCAAGAGTATTAGCACATAAGTGAATGTAATGGATTTGAGTGGAATTCGAATTTGGCTCTCTGATTCCTCAATCTGAGCTGCTCTCTATTACTCTACTGTGCCTCCTCATACGCATATCTTAATTTATAAAATCTGTATGTGTGCAAAAAACGAGTGATAAGAATATCATGAGCAGAGCATGTGACAAATGAGGAGGTTTTAAGGAGAATAAGGAACTACAAAGAAACATTGTTTTGTTTTTTACAGTAATGTTCATTCAGGAGCCATTTGAGGTAGAGGGTTACAGAGTAAGAGGTAAGGGGCACAGTTTATGGAGATATGTGGGGAAGATAATGGTTAACCCTAGACTTGAACAGGTTAAGATTGTAGCAATTGGGAAAGCATCCTCTTTGGAGTTGATTCCACAAAGTAGTGACCTTTAAGTTTATTCATCTCTGAGGAGATTGTCCAGCATTCACAGGTATATAGGAGGTGAGATATTAAATAGTAGTTCAGTATTCTTTTTTTTTCTCATATATGAACAGTTTCCTATCTCTTCATACTCTGCTTAGTTTCTGAAAGGCAACTTTGCAATTCCTATGTCCTTTTATATTTCTGTGTAGACCCTAGCAAATAACTACTGCATATTTTTATAGAAATCACATTTATTATTTATTAGAGGGTTCTGTAATGTTAGAAAGATTTTTAAGGCAGATTTATTGTAATGAGTTTGATCCTCTCTGTAGACTCATTACTATGACCCTGTGTCAGATTAAAGTCAAATACTCACCTTTTATTTCAGTGAGTAGCAACCTTACTATATGTCAATTATCTTTTTCTTTTACATATATATATATATATATATATATATATATATTTTTGTCATCCACAGACAGACTGTTTCGCTGTTTGACAGCTCATCAGTGTGGGTTGCCTCTAGCTAGGATCGAAACCCGACTGAATTGGCATCACTCGGAACTTCTACCACTAAGTCATCGGCTCACGGCAGGGATGAAGGTGAATTTTAGCGCGTTTATTTTTAGATTTAGATAAACACACAGTGACTGACAGTGACTCAATTCTGTTGAAGAGTCATGCTATATTAGCTTAAATAGTCACTGTTTACAAACTCACACCTCAAACCAAAGAGCTCAACCAAAATTAATTTTTCAGGAGCTAATATTTTTGTCATCCACAGACAGACTGTTTCACAGCTCATCAGTGTGGCTAGACGTCCGGTTGCCTCTAGCTAGGATCGAAACCCGACTATATATATATATATATATATATATATATATATATATATATATATATTTCTTCTAAAATGTGGAATTCTCTGATACAATCACAGTAGTTAAGTAACATCAAATCTAGTCAGTACCTAGATGGGTGACTACTTGGGAATGTCAGATGCTGCAAGCTTGGATGAGTGGTGGTGCAATGGATAACAGCTCAAAATCCCAAATCATAGAGCTGAGTTCCAATTACAGTCAGGTTCACTATATTCACATGTGCAAATAACATTGGGAAAGGTAGTTATGAATCCACATCTTCTCCCTCCAGCTATGAGTTAATTAGTAGGGCTTGTATTAATCATGTCCAAAAAATTCTTACAATCTAAAAATATTTTCTGTTTTTAAATAACCTGTAAAAGGTTGATAAGCCACAATAAATGAAACTGATCAATCAATCCTTACCTCAAATAAAGTGGAGCAAAGGAATCTGGTTAGTTGCTGACCATCTGACAAAGGTTCCTCTTTGAAAAGAAAAAATATGGCTTACCTTTGTAGATTATGGAAAAGCATTTGATAATGAAAATAAACACAAAGATCTATTTGAACTGCTAGGAAAAAATTATCTATTTAGGAAGGATGTTAGAATAATCCAGAAATTATATAAACTGCATGCAGATGGATAGAAAATTAATTGAGTAGATACACAAAAAATAGAAAAAGGCATAAGACGAGGATGTGTCTTCTCACCAAACTTATTCAAACTCTACAACAAGGCTATCCCAAGTGTGCTGGAGACCATACCAGGGTTTATCATCCGTAGGTTTAATCTTAATATAAGATATGCAGATAACACTGTGTTGATGTAAGATGCATAAAGAAAACTACAGGATCTCTATGACAGGGAAGTGAAAAAAAGTGAGAAGAATGAACTGTCAGCCATAAAAAGACAATGTATTGTTATCAGCAAAAGAAAAAAGGTCAAGAGGTCAACATCAAACAAGTACAAATGTTTAAATATCTGGGAAGTATTTTAACAGATGATGGAAATCTGAACTTACATCAGATTAGCAAAAGATGCATTTGAAAAGCTAAACAAATTAATAAGAACAAGGAAAATTTAATAAAAACCGAAGAAAAGAGTGCTGAATTGTTATGAGATATCAAATCTTCTTGCATAACAGCGACCACAGAATCTTGTTCTTTTAATGTCCTTTCTGTTTTATTCACTCTCAGTAAACCCCTTTCATCCTAGTGTTTTTCATCCTGCTTGGAGTGAAATGATTAATTTAAAAAAATATGTGGTTTTACAGAAGTGTGATAAGAATTTCATGGATAGAGTGTATAAGTAACATAGAACTCTTAAGGAAAATGGAAACAAAAAGGACACTTATACTCAGAATCTTGGTCATATAATGAGGAAGGAGGGCTGGGAGCATTTGACATTCAAGGGCAAGAGGGACAGTGGAAGGCTCAGACCACCTACCTGATGAGCTTATGTGAATGCATGACAGAAATGGGGTGAAGTGGCAGAAGGACAAACGTTGCTACATGGGATAGAAGGTTCTGGAGAGTCACGATCACCAATATCCTGCAAGAACATGGCATGTAGAAGAAGAATGCAACTTCAGATTTCTGTACCACACTTTCTGTCATTTGTTACTACACTACTCAGAAATTTCTACATCAGCTTGATTTGGATGTTCCCACTATATCACTTTTACCCTGGGCTCTCTACTTTTACAATAATGACATAAAATACTTATTTGGGAGTTGCTGACATTCTGCTTGAATAGACAGTGTTCTGATCTTGCGAGCAGGTACTAATAAACTCAGTCTTTCTTATGTGATGCCAAACTATGAGCATAAATAATTTATACACATGAGGATGTCCAAGTTCCCATTCTGTAACATTGTGTGTCCTGCCAAATATGAACTAAATAAGATATTTCCATACAGAAAATTTTAGGAAGTTTATCTTTGAGGCTATAGTGTCACAGACACTATAGCCTCACTGACCAATGGAACTGGAGGTTCCTTTCTAATTAAGATAGTGCAGATGCAGGACATGAATCAGTTGATTGGAGACAGTCCCTTTTATGTGCTAGAAACTTTTAACTGGTTTCCATGTTTTCTTTGGGTATCCCTAACAGGTCTCTAACACATTTGCCTCTCACAAACTCTAAGAGACTAAAGTCTCATGAGTTTGATCCTCACAACTGGCAAAATTAAACTCAGCCTGTTAACTATTGCTACTGTAGTGAATTTGGTCCACACTAGTTGCTTCACATATGTAGACTTGTGTCAGACTAAGCTAAGCTTAGTAAATATGAACCAAACTAAAAATACTAACAAAAAAGTGGAGTTGAAAGTAGGTAGAGAAGAAGATTGAAGACTGTGTTTTTCTTGGTTATAGCAAGTTTTTATCTGAATGTAAATTATTTTATTATGAGAATGCTGTGTGATTGCTGAGCTATTTTTTGTTTTTTTTTGGTGGTGGGAAGCAGGATTTAGCTAAAATAAAACAAAAACAACCCCAAAACAAAAATAACAACCAACTAAAAAAAAAAATGAAAAAAAAAGTATGTTAGTGTTGATACTTTCACACATGAACACAGTAAAGTGGATAAGTGTAATATTAGAATTCTTTTGAAAAGTAACCCAATAGTTCAACAAGAGTTCAAAAATTAAAAACACATTGACGCCCATCATAATTCATTCTAACTCCACAGATGAAACATTAGGTGATCCATAATGGCAATGGTCAGATTAACCATTTCCACACAGGAAACATTCATCATTCATTCATGGACTGAACAGCTGATATTTACAAAATCTTTTTCTTAAAAGATTTTGTCAGGAAAAGAGGCTTCTCAAGTCCACTAATTGTAATTGTTCTTTCTAGTACTGTTGAGAGTTTCCTTTCTAACCTTTCTGTGGAAAGTTAATATCTTGATCATATTATGAATCTATTTTTCCTTCTAGTGACATTTGCTACCCATTTTAGTTGTCGGAAGTCTTCAAGTAATGTAGTTTTTGTTATTTAGTAAAGCTTTTTGTTGGTGATTCTGTAATGCTAGTCTCTTTCAGATCTGATGAAGGATAGTCATCTTTTAACAGTAAAAGGGTGGGACCTAAATGCCAATCTAGTAGCACCCTTACATTCATATAGTCAGTGCACCAGAGGAAAAAACCTCGTCAGAGCAGTTGCCATGAAAATATTTGTAGAAAAGACAGAGGGGAGCTACATCACATTGGTGAGAAAGTGACTGATGTCGAGATGCCAAGTCAGGATTGCAGATCCTTCTTTGGATTTTGTCAAGAACCTTGAAAATAGCAGGAGCACCAGACCAGATATGGCAACAGTTTTCAATACTTGGCTGAATGGTAGATTTGTAACTGTGCAAGATGGACTCTAATGAGAAAAACCTTATGGGACGACACAATGCAGAAAATGCAGCAACTGATTCAATGTAGTTGTTCCACTTTAAGTCAGTTGAAAATGTGAGGTCAAAAAGGCGCAGTGAGACACTCTCCAGGAATCAACCATCAGCCATGCTAATTGCGGGCAGAGAAGTTTCTATATAATGGTTAAATTAGAGTAGTAAAATTTACAAGCCATTTCCTGCCCCAATTAACCACTGATTGGAGGTCCTTTTCAAGAGCAGCAGTTAAGTTAACTTTGTCAGTTTTGATGGATTTGCTATTGAGATGAGTAAATGGTAGTGTCATCTGCATAAATGTCTACTTGGGAACTGATGACATCAAGAAGATCATTGATGAAGATCAGAAACAGCATAGGACCCAGGATAGAGCCTTGGAGAACATTCATGTTTGTGTGAAAGGATCTGGAAGTAAGCCCATTCCGAATTACCTTCATTTCATGATTTGATAGGAATGATTGGTTTAAATCAAACAATCATCTTGTAATACCATAGCCTGAAGCTTATATAAAAGACCAGTATGCCAAACCCTGTCAAACATCTTTGAGATATCACACCTTTGCTGTTATTATCAAGAGCTTGATATACATATTCAGTGATGGCTGTAAGCACATCAACGGTAGACTGAGCAAAATAGAAGCCATATTGTTTGTCAGAGAGTAGGTTGTGAGAGTTAAGATGCTTAAACACTTCAGCATTGATTAAAGCCTTGAATACTTTGCCAAAAAGCAGTAGGAGACCAATAGGGCAATAGAGGGATAAGAAGGTTCTCCAGAGTTCTTAAAAACAGGAACTACAGAGGCAGACTTCTAACAAGCTGGAAAGCTGGAAGCAGCAAGGCAATAATTATAGGGTTTGGAGAGAACTGGAGCCAGCTCAGGACCACATTTTTTTAGGACACTGACTGGGATCCCATCGCCTTCACTTGCCTTATGGGAGTCTAATTTAGAAATGATGTCCAAGACCGGTGACAGGTTTATG
The DNA here is from genome assembly GCA_964036315.1 of Acanthosepion esculentum. NCBI lineage: Eukaryota > Metazoa > Mollusca > Cephalopoda > Sepiida > Sepiidae > Acanthosepion > Acanthosepion esculentum. The sequence continues at coordinate 78,467,912 of OZ038490.1, read as the reverse complement.
TGCATATCACTCAGTAGAGCCTCATTTCTTGAGGGGAAATTGGGTGTGGGTACTCCAAATGAGTCGAGTATTGAGTTGGAAGAGAATTTCCGAGCATAGCTTTCAACCATCTGCTGTAGATGTCAGGACTTTGAATTGATTGAAAAGAGAAGGGACTGAGGTTTTGCTGTTGTTCAGCACATTCTTGCAGAGCTACCAATAATCTCTAGAACTAAACTTGCGAGATGCTACATGTTGTTTCATTCTATCAGCAAACAGTAATTTCACTTCATTGAGGACACACTTGCACTCATTACAAGCAGAGACAAAGAGATGTCTGTTGCAATCAGATGTGTCACTCTCTTAAAGATGGAAAGAAGTGATTCCTGTGGGCTATAGTGGATGAGAACACAGTTTAACACACTTGGTATTTCCTTGCTGGAATGAAAGCATTGTTGCCGATTTTCACCAAAGAGGAACCTTCAGACACACATTCTTGAACAGGATTATTAAAAACTTCATTCAAAGGGACGTCACGAAAGAAGTGGAATGAGTCCCAATCTGCTCATTGATAACAGAAAGATATTTTGTTGGTAGGAGGTTCTTGGCTGGTGGTGTAGCAGAAGGAGATGTTTACAGACACTGCATAGTATGACAGGGGTCAGGGATAGAGGTAAAAAAGAGATTGAAAAGAGAAGTGTGTCCATCAGGGTTACTGGGGAAACGTATGCAGAAGTCAACTACTTGTGTGAGAGACTGAGTGATTGATAAGTTAAGGATTTGGATGCCAGTAAGGTCAGTGACAATGTGCTTAAGCCACCTGGTATGGTGGGCATTAAAGTCACCGAACGCAAATATATTTGCAAGCAGGTGTAGGGAGATGGCTTTGTTTATATTATAGGAAATACTATTGAGCACACAACAGTCTTGAGAAGAAGGGGAACAGTCGAGAAAGAGGAGATAGCTGACTGAGTTAAGGAGAGAGAGACAGAGACACATGTAAGAATGGAATGGAGATGCAAGAGAGAGACAGAGTTCCATAGCCAGGGGGAGATGTTTGTGGACATAAACTTCCAGGCCATGCATGTGGACATTAGAGTCTGTTCTAAGGAGAGGAAGGTAGCCAGGAATCAAGTAAAAAGAGAAAGGGATTGAAGAGTTAAGATTAGTTTTGCAGATAACTAGGATGTCTGGAGACTTTTCGAAGAGGAACGATTCCACACTGTAGAAGTTGGTACAAATACCACAAATATTGGAAAAAGAAAGGTGGGGGGTAGGTTTTTGTTGAGCTGATTTAGGTTTATATTTTTGTTTGTTTATAGTCATGATGTCTTATTTTGGTAAGGAAAGGCCTAGTGTAGTAGTGGCAGTTGGTCGTCTAATGTAAAATATGCAGGAAGGTAACTGGTGTGTAACTGCAACATAGTGTGGCCTCGGGGTTGCCCACTGGAGGTACTTGCAGGGACATTCTTCCATGCATGACATGGCACTGCAAGAACTCTGATATTATGCAATTGTTGATCAGATCAGACTCTCAAGACACTACACAAGAGTTTGGGTTCCTAACTACCAGTGGGGAACAGCAACCAGAGAACTACCAACCTGGTACCCTCAATATGAAGAAATGTACCACCATCCATGAATATCACAAAAATTCATGACAGCACCACTATTAAGGCCTGAGAAAAGGAACTGGGAATCGCTTCCAAAACAGGAAACAAGGGATGAACCTCTACTCTTGTTCAAGAGAAGGGTGAGGAGTATGAACTGGGCAATAGGAGAACCTATCTACTTCTAATAAAAAACAAAAATGACAACAGAAAATAGTTCAAGGTTTGACTTCCAGATAACTTACTTCAAAGAATGAGCTTTCAAATAACTTATTTGGAGAGTTGAGCTGATGCCTACAGATGTCCCATTACAAGCATGTATAGGTACCTGTGCACCGGGGAATTAAAAAAAAGAATATAAAATAAAATAATTAAGTTTTAATTTAGTATAAGTCTGAATGCCAACTCTTTCAAACTGAATTCTCATAATCCCCAGTCAGTCACCAGCAAAAAGAAATACATTATCAGTACGAATGTGTGTGTATATATATATATATATATATATATATATATATATATAAACATAAATAAATGTTCAAGCAAAGGTAGGAAAACAATTACAGAGAATCAAGAGAAAAAAAAATATTTAATCAAAACAGAAACATTAAATTTCATTGAAAATTGATTGAATTTGCCCATTTCAAGATTGCCAAGTTCTTAACGGAGGGTATTGACCAAAAGTAAGAATTCTGGGATATGTCACTAGATGCCATAGAGTTGGGATAGAGGAGAGGGTGGTCAACTCTGGCTTTCTACCCCTTCATTTTTTTCGTGTGTGTGTGGGGGGGGGGGGGCTTGTAGGTCCCACATTTTTCATTTTCTTTTTTCTTTTTAAAAAAACTCTTTCAAACTGGGTTCTCATAATCCCCAGTCGGTCACCACCAAAAAGAAAAGAAATTCATTAAATGCTGTGATCCTAATCAGTTAACAAAGATGTTATCAGTATAAACACACACACACACACACATATATGTGTGTATATATATATATATATATATGTGTGTGTGTGTATATATATATATATATATATATATATATATATATATATATATATATATATATATATTTCCATACATACATACATACATCCATACATACATCAAATATGTGGTGCAGTTTAATTTATATTACAATGAATCATTCATACAAAAAGTAAAATAGTAAAGTTAATGATATAAAATGGCAAAATCTCTTTGCTAGCTAAATTTTAAAGGTGCGTTAACCCATTAATCACTTGATGAATGTTATAATCTTGTTTTTTAAAATTATAAACTGTACTAGGTCTTCCTTAAATATGCAAGTACTTTTGACAGTTCCCCCGGTCATCATCAGACATGGAAACTATTTTGTTTTTGGTAAAATTATATATGCATAAACATAATAAAATGTTTAAGTAAAAGTAGGAAGACAATTGCAAAGAATCAAGAGAAAAAAATATAAAATTAAAACAAAAACATTACATTTCATTCGGAAGACGATATAGTAAAAAGTAAGACAGCTTACTAAAGCTGGATTCTATCTGTGCTTCTATAAAATCAATCATCTTTTCTTAATCACATTGGACTCCAAAAGAAATCAGAAGTCAAGTAACAACTGGGCAAGACTAAAAATAAGAACTAAATGAGATATCCCTAGACACGGCAGGAAGTGGATTGAGAACAATCTACATGCATAAATTAAATAAAGGATTCAGTTCAGAATTCACTGTAGATTACCCAGATCACTATACATAAAACATCCAAAACATTTTGATAACAAAGATGAGGATAACAATCCAAATGTAAATGATATATATATATGTGTGTGTGTGTGTGTGTGTGTGTATGTGTGTATTCAATGTAGGTTTCCCAGATCGCTATACATGAAACATCCAAAGGTGAAGATAACAGCCCAAATGTAAATGATTATATATATATATATATATATATATATAGTGTGTGTGTGTGTCTGTATGTATATACATATACACACACGTGTGTGTGTGTGTGTGTATTCAATGTAGGTTCCCCAGATCGCTATACATGAAACATCCAAAGGTGAAGATAACAGCCCAAATGTAAATGATTATATATATATATATATATATATATATATATATATATATATATATATATATATAGTGTGTGTGTGTGTGTGTGTGTCTGTATGTATATACATATACACACACGTGTGTGTGTGTGTGTGTGTGTGTATTCAATGTAGGTTCCCCAGATCGCTATACATGAAACATCCAAAGGTGAAGATAACAGCCCAAATGTAAATGATTTTATATATATATATATATATATATATATATATATATATATATATATAATGTGTGTGTGTGTGTATATATGTCTGTATGTATATACATATACACACACGTGTGTGTGTATTCAATGTAGGTTCCCCAGATCGCTATACATGAAACATCCAAAGGTGAAGATAACAGCCCAAATGTAAATGATTTTATATATATATATATATATATATATATATATATATATATATATATATATAGTGTGTGTGTGTGTGTGTGTGTATGTCTGTATGTATATACATATACACACACGTGTGTGTGTGTGTATTCAACGTAGGTTCCCCAGATCGCTATACATGAAACATCCAAAGGTGAAGATAACAGCCCAAATGTAAATGATTATATATATATATGTATATATATATATATATATATATATATATATATATATATAGTGTGTGTGTGTGTGTGTGTGTCTGTATGTATATACATATACACACACGTTTGTGTGTGTGTGTGTATTCAATGTAGGTTCCCCAGATTGCTATACATGAAACATCCAAAGGTGAAGATAACAGCCCAAATGTAAATGATTATATATATATATATATATATATATATATATATAATGTGTGTGTGTGTGTATATGTCTGTATGTATATACATATACACACACGTGTGTGTGTGTGTATTCAATGTAGGTTCCCCAGATCGCTATACATGAAACATCCAAAGGTGAAGATAACAGCCCAAATGTAAATGATTTTATATATATATATATATATATATATATATATATATATATATAGACATATATACACACACACACACTATATATATATATATATATATATATATGTATATGTATATATATATATATATATATATATATATAGTGTGTGTGTGTGTGTGTATATATGTCTGTATGTATATATATATACACACATATATGTGTTTGTGTGTGTGTGTGTATATATGTGTGTGTGTGTGTGTGTGTGTGTCTACGTATATTTATTTATTTTATTGTCTTAAAGTGTGCTATATTTATGGGATAAAGTGCTAATATCATAGATAGAGCGTGTGTAAATATAAAAGTGAAGATAGAAGTCAACATTTAGAGGCGACAGTCTGTTTCATGCTAGATGCAATCGTCAGGCCATGAGTGCTGTTATTTTTCTCGGCTATTTATGTATATGGGTCAATGGTGCATTGTGGGTAGTCTATTTTGGCGGTTATTTTACTGGAAGTTGTTTATTTGTTTATTTATTTATTTGGATCAAGTTATTTTGCTTGTTTTTATTTATTTTTATTTTTATTTTTTATCTTATATATTTATTTATTTTTTATTTTTATTTTGATTGGTGTTTTTATTGACGTAATAAAGATTTGTTTATATAGCTTATTTAATAGTTTTGTTTTTGTTTGGGAAGATAATTAAAGCTATTTGTTCAATTTTGGGGCTGATTGTTGTGGTTTGTTCTGACTATTATTTTGGCCGGAATACTTAATTTACTTATTTATTTTTTATTTTGATCGGTGTTTTTTATTAACGTAGTAAAAATTTGTTTATATAGCTTATTGTTGGTAGTCTATTATGGCAGCCATTTACCGGAAGTCGTTTATTTGCTTATTTATTTGGGTCAAATTGTTTTGCTTGTTTTTATTTATTTTCATTTCACCAAACACCGATCAAAATAAAAAATAAATAAATAAATATATAAGATAGAAAATAAAAATAGAAATTAAAAAAAACAAAAAAAAAACAAGCAAAATAATTTGACATAAATAAATAAACAAATAAGCGACTTCCGGTAAAAGTAACCGCCAAAATAGACTACCCACAATGTACCACTGACCCTTATATATAAATAGCCAAGAAAAATAACAGCACTAGTTGCCTGACGATTTCACTAGCATGAAACAGACTGTCACCTCTAAGTGCTGACTTCTATGTTCACTTTTATATATATATATATATATTTAAATCTTTAGATTTTTTAAAAAACAATCATAAAACCCTTCTCTAAGTTTTAAAAATTGTGTGTGTGTGCATGTATATGTATATATATATATATGTAATTTTTCCTTATTGAAACACGATATTAATATTTTAAAATATAGGTCAATAAGTTATATTTTAACTGGTGTCAGATTTCCAACTGTGTTTAAGCTTTGTCATAATGGGTTCCTGCATCTCTAGTTATATTTTACTTCCTCTCCACCCCCCCCCGTTTTTTCTTTTTTCTCTTTCCTTCCTTTTATATATTTTTCTCATTTACATTGTGATCTTTCCCTTCCTCTTACTGTTTCTTTAAAGTTTAAAAATCTTTAAGCTGCAAAGCTACCTTTATATTTTATCTCCAAATCCTTTGGCTTTGGTGTTGATAAACCTTGTAAGGCTAATTTCTTGCAGGGAGAAATGGCCATTCATATGGGGCATCTCTGAATTTCATTTATATGTAATTCATATATATATATATATATATATATATATATATATGTGTGTGTGTGTGTGTGTGTATTGATATAATAGAAAAGTACTGTTAGATTGATGATCCGAAGTTCTTTAGTATTTTTGTTATCATTTTTAAAAAACAGTGCTCGATACATAAGTAGAGCCTAGATTATAATTATTTAAAAAAAAATATGATTCCATTGCGACACAGAAATGACTATGTTTCAAAACTGGTCAGCAGTATTTAAGTTTAATTCCAATATTAAACCTTAAACACTGGGAGGCAGTTTCATCCTCAAGCATTGTTTTAAAAGAAATAATTATAATATATATATGTGTGTGTGTGTGTGTGTGTGTATATATATACACACACAAACATTATATGAATACAGATCCTCGTGGAGAAATATGCAGGTCCTAAATATATGGTGACTGAAAAGTAACTCCCTATTTTAAGTATGAGTGGCCAGTCAAGAGTCCTGATTTAACACACTGTGACTTTTTTCTTTGGGGTTGGTTAAAGGTGCAAGTTTACTGTACCAAACTAAGACTTTGGAAGAACTTGAAGTCAAATACAAGAAGTTATGTCTTCGATTCCACAAGATTTCCTGGTGAAATCAGTTGACTGCTGCCTGGTCAGCTTAAGAAGCTGGTAACAAAATCTGGTGCATATATTGAATTTTAAAGAAAACCTCATGCTTGATGCTTTCCTCTCATATCAATTACTTGTAAAAATTATAGTTCATAAATAAATTATAAGTATTTTAAAATGGGGACTTACTTTTCAATCACTGTATATATTTAGTAACCTTAGCTTAGTCTGACACAAGGTCAAAGTAAAGGAGTAGCAAATTTGTTTACAAGTTTATTAACAATTGTGAATATTTTACATTCAGAAGTTACATATACTCTTGGTATATCACACATACAAAATATATCTTATTAAATGGATTAAAATATACTAGAAATCTCATTGGAAGCTTAAAGATTTTTTGAATTTTTTTACTCATAACTTTTGATCAATAGAAAATATATTTAAAAAATTATTTCATTGAAAGTGAAAATATTCAATAATAATAGATTAACGTTGGCAGATTAATATTATGAATCTTTTTTCTAAGAAATAATGTGTGTTATTTACATTTGGATTAATGTCTAAATATTTGTTATTATTTTAAAGTTTTGTCCATTGTGCCCTTGGGCTTTTTCAATCCAGATAAACTACAGGGAATTTTGAATTGTACCTTTTACCAGGATTGACAGGAAATTGAAGAAAGCCTCAGAGCCCAATGGCCAAAACTAAAGTGATAACAACAATAAAGATTAATTAATTACATTCAGTAAATAAGAACTCCTCATTTCAGAAATTCAGTGAGAAAATAAATTATAGCTTAAGGATTTATAGCATTATTTTTTTTTAATTCCAAGAATCATTTTTTCCTCCCTATGATAAAATCCTTGAGAATCAAATAAGCATTAAATCTTTTCTAATATACTCTTTTGCCAAGAAAGAAAAGTAAAACTTTCAAATATTATATTATTTTAAATTTCTTATTTTTCAACATAGTCCCTCTTACGGTCCACACACTTCTTCCATTTGTGTTTCAGTGCTTGGATCCCATTGGTTAAGAAGATTTCATCTGGTTGGTCAAAAAAAGTCATCAACAGAAGATATGACATCATCACTGTGATACTAGTTCCCAGTCAAGTGTTTTTTCATGTTGGGGAACAGATGATAGTCTGATGGGACCAAATCATGAGAATAGGGAAGGTAATCAACCAGTTCAAAGCCCCAGTCATGCACAGCATTTTACTAAAATCAAGGACTTGTATACTCGAGCATTGTCGTGATGAAACAAGACTTCTTTTGTCAGTTTTCCTGGGAGTTTGGTCTTGATAGCCTTTCATAACTCCCTCAGCAAGTTGGCATAGTACTCTCCATTGATGGTATGGCCCTTTTGAAGATAGTCAATAAATACAATGCCTTTTGCAGCTCCAAACACTGAGGCCATAACCTTATCTGCAGATGAAACAACCTTGGCCTTCTTTGGAGTAGATGATTAGGGGTGTTTCCACTGCATGGATTGTCTCTGGCCCAAAGTGATGAACCTAACACTCATTCTGGGTTAGGAAACATTCAAGAAAATCATCTGGATCTGTCTCAAACATTTTCCCGTGATGTGATCAGCCTGTGCACTTTTGATCAGGTGTCAGAAGACGTGAAACCTACTGAGCAGAAACCTTTGTTATGCCAAGTTCATTGTGCAGAATATTCTCAACTTTCTTACGGGACATGCTAATAGCATTGGCTATTTGATTAACAGTCAATCACCTGTCACCCAACACCATGTGGTGAACACAATCAATGTTTTCCTTGATGGTGGCAGTTGAATGATATGCAGATCTTGGGTAATCTTCAAGACTCTCCCTTCCCCTCCTAAATTCAGCTGCCCACTTTTGCACAGCTGATGAAGCTGGAGCATCATACACTAATGTAGTAACCATGTCAGCAAGAATGTCCTTGAGGGCTAAACTCTTTTTCTGCAGGTACTTAATAATACCATAATGCCAAATTTTGTCCATTTTCAAGAGAGGTCACTACTAGTTACTTTGAACTGTCAGATGTCAGTTTATCAGGAAAGAAACAATTGAAATTAATGCCTGCAAGATTTCACAACTCTAGGGTCACTCCTTCATAGTCAGCCTATGAAGTTTTCGGCCCACCCTCGTATAAACCATTGTTAATTATCATAACTTTTTTGACCATTTTGTTCATCTCAATTTCCTGTTGCTTTATAACAAATTTCATGTTGTCATTCCACAACTGTTAATAAGCAATGTGGTTCGGAAAGAAAGTAACAGCTTCCTGTGAGACTTGAACCTGTGTCCTTTGAATTTGAGCCTTCACAGTTTTATTTGTTATTTTCAATTCATGCTGTTTACTAATGATCATTCAATGATGATCTGGAGATTGAAATAAAAAGTATCAGAAATTAAGATGAAATACAAATAAAAAAAAATGTATAATTTCAAAAGAGTTGCTTTGGCTATTCTCTCTCAGGAAAGCTACAGAATATATGAGCTGAAACACTGTATTCAAAACAACAGGATACCTTACCATGGGTAGTGAACTTGTCTGGTTGACCATTGCTACTGATAGTGAATTCAAACTGAATAGCCATACTTATGGCCTTGTGGCAAACTAAAGAAAGCTTGGTAAATAATAAAAAAGATAACAGTAAAAAAAGGAAACAAACTAAAAAAAAAAGGGACTAATTTTAGGGGTTATATTTTGTAGCATATATTTTAAATCATCAAAAATGATAAAATAAATAACATAAATCATCAAAAATGATAAAAATTGTTAACAAAAGAGAAACAATGAAAATTTAAATGAAGGTATTTTATTTTGTACATTCATGTAATAAACAAAATACATATAAAAGGGCATTATTTAAAAGTTGATTGTTTTTACCATCTTACCAATCATTTATGGCTTATTTAAAGCCTAAACATTGGATTGTAAGAATAATTCTTTCTTTTTGTGAGTAAAATATTGCATTAACAATTTTTTGATAATGATTTTTTCAAGATACAAGTCCTACTATTTAACCCATAGATGGAGGGTGAAGATAGATTCATACCTTTCACAAGGGTATTTACACATAAGTGAATGTAATGAACTGGAATTTGAACTTTACTCTTTGATTTTTCAATTATTTAGAAGTCAAGCAATGAAAGTCGTTGGGACAAGAGTTTGAAAATATTTGAAAGCAACTTAAAACATTGAAATGCTTTCATAATACAAAATCTGTCCAGAAAGTATTCCTTCACTTTAATTATCACAAGAACTGGTTATGCAGCTTTAATATAACTTGGTAACTAATCAGAAGGGACCTTACTATACATTCATGACAGACATTCTCCTGGGGGATTGCTCACTTGGAAGTGAGATGCTATTAAATGAGCTTGTGTACTATGTTACTGTTATATTCATCAAGACAATGTGCCTGTCAATTCATATCTTGCATTCAGATTTTAGCAAAACATAGCATGACCCAGGTTTCTCAGCAACACTCCTACAGTCTAAATTTGGCTTCTTGTAACATTGGCTTTTTCCATTGGAAAGGAAATTTCAGATTGAAAGAGAATATGACAAAGCAGCTGATGATGTTCATAGAAGAGGGTTTTGCAGATGGTTTTAAAAAAGAAGCAGCTATACTATGCTTTAAAAGAAGCTATACTATGTTTTAAAAAAGAAGAAGCTATATGTGAGGTCTCAAGTGGAGAAATTTGAAAAGAACTCAGTCACCATCTAAGTAGGTTAGATGTTTTCTGAACAGACCTCATATAATTAAACAAAATCCAAATAATTCTGGAGATGCAGTGGTAGCCTAAGTCTGAACCCATAAACTTTAGACAAGTTGAATGATTTTGGCCTTTTATTATTTTGTATCAAAATTATTTTTAATAAATATTATTATCAATTTTATTTACTTGTATTAAAATAATTTAAAAAGAGAAAATACAATGACTATGCCATAGGCTGTAATTACATTATATATTTTATGGTGTCATCTGGAAGAAGTGAAAATTAATTTTACTATAAAAAAATACATATATTTTTTAATGCACATGTGTCACTTTAAAATGGTTATTATGTAAGTAGACAACAGGAAATAATCTATATATTAATGCAACAACATCTATCTACTTACATAATGTGTGCATTGTGCTCTAAAAGAAAAAAAAATATTAAAGTTTCACTAAATAATAAAACCCAAAACAGTAAACCTGTCTGTGATTTTTGTTTCCATTTCTTCCTCTTTTTCTTTCACTCATTTTTCTTTTTCTCTAGTTTTCTTACCTTATCTACCTTTACTTCTTTTATACTCACTCCCACTCTTCATTCTTGCTTTTCACGATTCTGTAGTTTGTAGATTGACAGTTGGTGGCTATACAGAAGTGTGTCTCATTTGTTCTCAGATACTACACTGATCCTTGGTAGAAGTTCTGGGAAGTGATATTTTGATTCTAAGCAGAGTGCACAGATACTAAACTGATCCGAAGTAGAAGCGCCAAGTTGTATATAAATAATCCACTCATGTTTTATAGGTGTTGTTTGTTAAATTATGAAAAATACTTTAGGTGCTGAGTATTATTTCAGCAGAGAAATCTCTTAATATTCCCAATTCTATTTTACCATTTTCACTATTATGATATTTGGTAAACTGCCAATTAAAATGAAAGTATTTTTTTTAATAGGTACTATAAACTATGTGTTGTATCCTTAAAGAGGTTACAAACAGACAAAGGTGGTACTCGAGTGAAGGAACAGCAACACGTGCGTAGATGAAAGAAGAAAGGTTTATTGTAAAAGAGAATACACTACTGAAAAGAGAAGGGAATCTGATGACGGGCTAGTAATTCCCAAAGCAAGCCGCCAGGTATATCCTGTGCTCACTATATATAGCTACTGATATAGTCAGTCCACATAGGCGATAGGGAGTGTGGGACATTCCATTACAACACTATATCATGTAAAAAAAATTTTTTTTTTTAAAATACAGAAATTATTTGGCATGTTTTAGCAGGTTAACAAATATCAAATGATCCCAAATTCTGTATTTTATTGCAAGTTACCCATTTATTAATATAATTGATTTGGTAAGAGCTGCCCTTTTTTTTTTTATTTTAAGAGGGGGAGGATTTTACAAAGTTTATTTTTCAGAAAGCAACACCCCTCCTTTTATTTTTGATGACATTACAAATGACAGTATATATTTTCTACATACAATGTATGTACGGAAAGTACCCAGCCATTATGGATATCTCACAAACCGGTTGCACAGTTTTGATGTAACATCATGCATAATCAATCAAAGAGGGCCTTACTATGTATCTGTAAACGGACACTCTTTCAAGGGGTAACACAGCTGGCAGTGAGACACCATTGGGTGAGCTTGTATACTTTGCTGCATTCTTCTTCAGACATTTTGACAAACGAACACATCACTCTGCCCTATCAGCCTCTGCAATTTCTAACTTTTCCCCAAAGTTAAAATTGCTGTTAAAAGAGTGGAGATTTCAGGACATGGACAAGATTAAGTTTAAGGAGGCTACGACAAGGTAACTTGTAGCAAGTGGAGAACTTTGAAGCCAGATACTAAAGCACCACTGTCCTAGGCAGGCTTCTTTTCTTATTAATATTAACTGTTTGAATCCTTTCCAGACAGACCATGTAAACATATTTAGATAGGAACAGAAGTTTCAAGATTTAAAAATGAAATCAGTAGTCCAGCAATATTCTGAATTATTTATTTTTTTTTAATCAAAAAAGTTCAAACATTTTTTATATCTCATAAAGCATGATGTTTTGATAAGCTTATCTCTGATATTTTTTTCATTCAGAGGAATTGCAGTGTTTTTCTGCAGATGAGTAATCATCTTGTAGTAAAAATATTTCAATATGATGAAGATAACAAAGATAATTGTATTACTCTGCTATCAAAATGTCATTTCTCTTTATATATATATATATATATATATATAATTATTTATTTTTTATTTTTTTACAGCAGTCAAAGTTGGTGATGAAAATTCAAATGGAGTATTTACTGCAGTGAAAGATTTGAAACTGACTTCAAGGAACTGGAGCATTTGCTTTTCGTAAAGCAAGGTATGAGGCAATTAAATCACTTGGAAGCATGCGAACCTGAGCAAATTCCTTGGCATCATGATAAAACAGTTTACTTTGTGGATCTCGGTATTTAGACTGCAAAGACAAAGAAAAAAAAATTTCAGCTGTTTATGCAAGATTTTAAGGAAACTACCATTCTCCAAGGTGACTATAAATAGATGCTTAATATTAACTATAATATTAAGTATATAAATATTTTTAATATTAGGTATATAAAAAGTAACAATGATTGACATAACTCTTCCAATATTTTTCAACAGTTAAGATAAGAGTGTAATTTAAGAAAAGAAAAATACAGTGTTTGACAATGTTAAACAATATTTCAACAGAATGTCTGCCTACTTCAAGTTATATTTAAAAAAAATTTTAAAGCATAAAAATATATAAATCTGCCAAGTCATTGTACAAACATGGCTTGTCTTGTAATGAAAAATGGTTATACTGGTAATGAACGCATCAAAACAATTGAAACACTGCCAGCGTGAAGGGATGCAACTGAAATGTTCTTAATATGATAGTGATCTTGTTTAGCTTGGAATTTTCCGTTAGTTGATTAGTTATTAGGAGGAATTAATCAAGCAGTTTAGTATAAATCTTATGGAAATTTTTTTATATATAACTTTTTAAAATATATTCTGTTGAAATAACATTGTTAAACACTGTGTTTTTCTTTTCTTAAATCATGCTTAGACCAATATTTGACCAGTGGCATGAGTGTGCGTGGTCGGGTTCACCACATTAAAATGGACCTTGTGTCACATCTTGCCCCAGTGGAGAGGGGGGAATATCCAATGACAAAAGTGATGGAAATGAAAAGAAAAAGAATCTAAATGAAATTGGCTAGATTATATACCAAAACACACACACATTAATATATATATTAAATATTATTTTTCTTCCCCACCAATAAACTTTGTCCATTGTTCTATTTTTTTTATTACATAATTTACTCTGAGTGGTAATAATAAAACTAATTTTTGTCTATTCATGGCAGTGATAAAATTTTGTACCATGCAACATATCTTTAATATATATATATATATAAAAAGAGAAAATAATTCAAAATTAGAATTCCCAGTACCTCTCGGTCATATGCACATGTACAATTGCACCAACATAAACAAACTCAGTCTGATGAAGCCCTAAAGGATGAAATGCATCACACAAAATCTTTTTCCCATGTTTTCATACATTTTTCCACCAATATATATATATATATATATATATATATATATATGAATGTAATGAGAACGAAAATAATATAAATTCTAACGTTCACAGCATTAATTTAAAAGACGGCTCAATGCCAAGTGTTTAACAATAATTATTTATTATAATTTTTACATATGGACAAAAACAACTTTTCACCAGTCAAGATGCAGTCACATTGGAACAAGAATGCATCTTTGTAGTGAGCAAGTTGTTTTTGTCTGTATGTAAAAATTATATATATATACATAGATAGAGAGAGTATAGTTACTGATATAAATTTCAGATATTTAAAAATTGCCATGGGTCATAAAATATAATCTCAAAAGGGAAACAATATACTATAGTTATTGAATGATGGGAATACAATAATGGAAATTGGGAAAATGTTGAATCAAGATCGAACAAAAAGGAAATTGAGAATAATAGCAAGATTTTGTTAACTTCTGTTTTTTGCTTTAACATTATTTGCGGCAGTTTTTATTGCTTTCAAGAGATCTTCCTTGTTTCAATATTGTTTCCATTCTCATTTCTTAATGATGATGATGATGATGACGATAGTGAGTTCTGTTGTCATATTTGGGTGGGGGCTGCCAAGTCCTCACTTTCCAGTCTTGATAGTGTCCAAAAGTGTCCTTGTGGGTGACAAATTATTTTCCACGCTCAAACCTCTCTTTCACTGTTCTAATGCTACTTCCATGGAAAGTTCTCGGAAAACCACATTTCTTGGTTCCACTAGTTCTCACCTTCACAGATAGGACCCGACATGCCCCTCACATTGTAACAAGACACCCGCATTCCCTCCGTGTTCCATTGGTGAGAAGTTCCATTTGAACTGTCCACGAACCACTGCACTGTGGAACCAGATGTTTCCCTGATAACTACAATCTTAACCTATTCAAGTCTAGAGCTAACCGCTATCTTTCCCTCCTATCTGCATAATCTGCCTCTTAATATAACTCTCTACCTTGAGTGCCGCCCACCCGACCTTGTACAGAGTGAACCTTACGGTAAAAAAAATAAAATAAAATAAAAAAAAAAAAGCTTTTCTATTGATTTATATCTGGAGAGGTAGGAGATGGTTAGCATACAATCATATTAATCTGATGTCTTTGAAACCTTTTTTTGGCAAGGTTGGCAATAGTCAGTTTTGCAGAAGGCAACAAAGAATTTTCTCACAGGAACATACTCTTTAGCTTAAAGCTTCTTGGTTGTAACCTGTATCAATCAAAAATCATCATGTACAAAAACTTAAAATAATTTTCTGCATTTATCTTGATATCAGCATTAACTTTGAAGGGACTTAGAATTTTAATGCCTACAATACTATCCCAACACATTACTCAACCTTGTACTCTTGTTTTCCAAGTCATGCTGGTTAACTATTACAATGAAGGACCCAAACTTTAGCCCAGCCATCATGTTCATTCAATGTAGCTCTACATTCATCATTAAAAATTTGTGAAAAAAAATTTTATATTTTAGTACTGTGAATTAAAATTAGCATTAGCTAAAAAGTGTAATAAATTAATGTTTTAATCGTCTAAGTTGTTTTCTGTTTACAAGTATTTTCAAGAAAAGTGTATTGTAAATGAAAACCAGATGGTTTGTAAAAACATGTTACAGTTGTTTAAATCTCTTTTCTTTTTTTATTTAGGGGTTAAAGAACTGCCAAAATTATCTCATGAATTGTTGCAGATCCATTTTTTGCATTTGAAAGAAATATATTTTATTGTATTTATTGACCTATCAGAGACATGGTCACATCCCTTTGTAAATTCCAAAATTAAGGACTTTGGAGCCTCCTCTTTTTTGCATAAAAGGAGACTGATCTGCTGATAGCATCAGAAAGCATTTAGTTGGCAAGGCAGTAACCTTTCAGACTAAGGTAGAAGGCACCCACATTTCAAAGTGAAGGGAAGCAGAAGGGGCCATAAATCATCACGGGGTGGGGGTGATTTGGGAAGAAGAGCCAACATCAAATTTTAAACAGAAGGCAGTTACAATTCCTAATAGGATTCTCCATTTCACCAACTTCCAGAGAAGAATTTCAATGAAACTAAAAACTCAAGATAAACTTTTAAGTAAAGGAAAACAAAGTCCCTGTGACAACAACCTATTTTTGGTCTTGTTTAGTGGCATATCAACATCTCTGAGTTATTTAATGCCAAAATCTAAATATTTTGAACACAATTTTATGGCTTCAACTAAATATTTTGAATGCAATTGTATACCTTCAGCTACAGATGAAATGTATTGCTAGTCATGTATTGTTGGTCTTTTTATATAAAAATGTATTGCTGGTATTTTTACTATTAAAATGTATTTTTACATTTTCATAGATTTTTTGTTAGCTGGGACTCTAACAGGTTCTACCACCCCACAACAACCTGTTCAAAGCACAAAACCCCTTTGTGCTGAGATATTCCTATTCCAATTTAGAAATTAGGTGGGTGTGTTTTTGTATTTTCTGCCTTGTGCAATTTTTGAATCCCCAAAGTTTTTTCATTTTCAAAGGGTGTAATCATTTTTTGTCTTGTGTATTTGATTGTTATCCACCCTTAGTTTTTGTATAAGGTGCACAAAAGGAAATTTTTGTGCAGTGCTCTGATATGCAAATTTTGTATTTGTTTTGTCTGTGCATACTGTAATAAATGTTTGTCCTTTTAAATTTTGCATAGTGGTTGAATTTTGTTCGTTTTGCACCTTATTCAAATTTTAGGGATAAGAGAAGCAAATGTTCTTTTCCTATTACTTTTTCCAACTTTGAAAAATCAAAGTTTTCATATACTTCTTTGCCCAAATTACACATTTCTCCTTGTGGCATTTACTTAAACATTGTAGTTTGATTGCTTTCATGTCTTTAGCCAATGTTCTTAATGTTTTGTATCTTTTCTCTTGATTTACATTTGCAACACCAGTTTCAAGTATTTTCTTGTTGGTCAGTCCACTTTTCTTGCTCATCATCCTTTTAGTTTTTCCCAAATTTTTGTAACATTCTTGCTACATTCTTCTTGATCTACTCTCACATATTGTATTTCAAGGAAGATATCTGTACAAGTAATAATACTGCTTAACTAATTGCTGATTTATCCAATAGATGATCATACTTGACAAATTAAAAACAAAGATATTAAAAAAATATTCATATTGGATTTGGGGATTTATATATTGGTAGCCAGAATCAATTATAAAAAGGCCTACCTCAAGCCCTGATATATCAGAATATTTTTTGGATGGTTTAAAAGATGGTGGCCCTTCCATGCTACTATCTGAAATGAGATTAAAACATGATACTTAAAAAAAAAAGCCTCCACAACATAAAACACAATAATAAAATGTGGACATATTATTGACAGTTTTGATATTAAAACCTGTCAATTAAAGATGTAGACATATAAATGGAATTCTACAATCAATACACTGATATTGTTTCTCTCTTATCATTTTTAAATACTATCAAAGTAATTTTTTTTTAATGATAATCATAATTTTTGATACTTCCCAAATACAGTATAAAAGCTAATAAGATTTATTTTGACTTCCAACAGTAATTTTCTGACTAGCTGTCTGAATATCCTTACTAAGTACAGTTCTGAACACAAAACATAATTTCTATAGTTAGTGAGATAAATAATGAGAAACAATTATTTTAAGTTTAGTTTTCATGTGAATTTGTGGTTAGGCATTTAAAGAGCAGAATGAGCAAACCAAATTTGAATTTTGGTTATGAACTCTGACATCACTTTGTCCTGATGTGTTAAGCACTGTTCTACCACAGCTCAAGTATAGTCTTGTCACTGGCATGTCATAGTGATAAAGTAGGAAAGAATGAATCAGAACAATACAGACAATCCATGGCATCCAAGATTGGAAATAAAATTAGAGACACATTTAAAAAAAAAATTTTAACCAACAACACTGAGATTAAATGAATTTTATTGATATAACATTTAACTTGGATAAATCTGCAAGTAGTACCCAGCTATTAGTATTGTCAACTGAAATTTAACTTTAGCCTTACTGATTGTCCTAACACAGTTCAAAGTAAGCTTCATACAAACTTTACTTGACTGTGTTTGGGCATCTATCTATTATGAATTCAAAGTTTGTTTGCTTTTTTTTGAATGAACAGAAATCAAACTTTAAAAGTTTATCTAATAGCAGACAATGTGTTCGGTCTGAAAACTAGTTCATATTGGAGTAAAATTTAATTGGTTACATTTTTCCACTGTTTATAATCTATATATTTACTTACATGTAACTGCATCAGCTGCCCAAGTTAATGAGCGTTCAGAGGCAATAATTTGTTTCAAATTTTTCCATCCTCTTCTTTTTGCGCCTGAAACACTTTTTGTTGAGTGCTAAAAACAAAAATGTCAATACTACGAGAAAACAATTTCATATTACATTACATGGTATAAGGTAATTAATTTGAGCATGTATATAATTTCCATTTTCAAACACACATGTTCATATATAACACATTAAATGCATTAGTTGCTCACCATAATGAGACTGACCAAAATTTTGATTAAAAAAATGTTTCTCTAATTAAAAGAGAAAACAATTCACTACAACAAAAATGTTTAGAAAGTGCTTTAATTGCAAGATCATCCACAGTAAATTTGCATCCAGGTTCTTACATTCCACTATTCTTGGCAGATCTATAATCACAATATGGTATATTTAATAACACAAGTGATGGAAACACAAATAAAAACAAAAAGAATTTAAATGAAATCAGCTAGATTATCTACCCAAAACACACACATATATATATATATATATATATATATATATATATATATATATATATAAAAAAAAAAAATCATCTTTAACTCTAAAATTCCTGGTGTCTCTCCTTTGTGTACATGTGTAGTTGCATCAATGTAAACATAAACTTAGTCTGATAAAGTCTTAAATGATGAAATGTGTCACAGAAAACCTTTTTTTCATTTTGTTATACTTCTTTCCCTAAATATGCGGAAATCTATGACAAAGTGGGAAAATTTTTCATGTGAGAGTGTTTTGTTCTTTAGGAGTTCATCAGATGAAAGTGATGTTTATGTTGATGTGATTACACATGTGCAAGGAGAAGAGGGGGATGCTGAGAATTTTAAATTTAAAATTTTTCCCCCATATAGGCGTGTGTGCATGCGTATAATAGTGTGCTGAATGGGCATGTGGCCAAGTGGTTAGAATGTTTGCATTGTGGCCATGAGACCCGGGTTTGAATCTCACCATGGTCGATTTGTCAAGAAGGTGACTTCCTGATGTTATTGGACTGGCGGGGTCGATCTCAACATGTGGAACCTTTTGGAAAGTTCCTTGAAAACCATATCACAAGTCGACCCAAGCTTTGTGAGTAAAATTAAGTAGATGTAACCCTTGGGAGCTGTTGATAGCTGTGCTAGCATGAAGTCACAAGTCATCGTGACCAAGGGTTTGAGTGTGCTGGCCTTGTTCAAATTGTTGATTACGCTAGATAACATGCTCTTTCCCAGAAACTGTAACTAAGAATGACAAGTAGCTCGGCACAAACCTCATACAGGTACTCATGATGATGCCCAGCAAGTTCACATTCTCTGTGATGGTTCTGGAGTCATGAATAATGAGAGCTGTGTCATATTGCCACACTTAATACTACTTATAGAACCTCAGGGTCAATACCATCACTTATATCAAGGTGCTGGACATGGCAGTCAAGCACTAAATCAAGGAGTTGGCTGTACATATTTCAGCAGAACTGTTCCCTCACACATTGCTTACCCAGAATAGTTACAGTATAAACCACAGGTGAGCTCTGTGGGTGTTGAATAAACACAAATGCACCTGAGCAAGTGTCTGCAACAGGGATTGGCTAGCCACTCTAGTAGATGGGTATCCTTGAATATGAGTGGCCAGCTATACATACATACACATAGTGTGCTGAGTATTTGAGAACATACTGATAGCAGGACATCAATGGAATTCTAACATCAGACACATTAAGTACATTAACATGGCAGCTTCCAAAATGAAAAGGTATGCTGTGGTTGTGGTGCTAGCTGCCAATCACAGTGACTTCGGCAAAGTTTTGAAAGAGGCCAGGTGAATAGGAAGAATGACAAGTAGCGCGGCACAAACCTCATACAGGTACTCATGATGATGCCCAGCAAGTTCACATTCTCTGTGATGGTTCTGGAGTCATGAATTGTCATATTGCCACACTTAATACTACCTATAGAACCTCAGGGTCAATACCATCACCTATATCAAGGTGCTGGACATGGAGTTGGCTGTACATATTCCAGCAGAACTGTTCCCTCACACATTGCTTACCAAGAATTTTCACAATTATGTCACATCCAACATGTGCCTTCCTAGCTTTCATCATTTGAATCACTTAGATGACCATGAAAAGAAGACTAAACAGTAGCCTCATAATATCAAATATTCTCTGAAGGTTACCATCAAGGATTTGATGATCCACATGGATGAAAGAACCACCTGATTCTGGTATGCAGTTTTTTCTGAGGTCATATCAAAGCTGAGGATGGTTTTATTGAACTTTTTTCTCTCTATCTAAGTTGAACATGTATAAAAATTCTTTTGGAAAATATAATTTTTCAATTGACTATATATGTTTTTCTTTATAAAATAGCACTTTGTACACATATACACTACTTGTGAGGGGACTTCAAAGTTCTTGGCACAGGCAAAAGGGGATTAAAAAAAAAACCTAATTGATTTTGGGAAGTGAAATTTTTCAGCATGTGTGTAAAATCAAAAGAATGGCTTAATATTTATCCATGTTTTTCTAATATTTCCTTGGAAGTTTTCATGTGTAGTAAACTTGTAAAAATAAATTTTTTGTATGAAGTGGAAAGACTATATTGAATTCATTGCTAGGTCAGCTGTTAAAGACAGTCTCTCTAGAATCTATCTTACATATCTATAAGTATACCATTCGTCCATGCTTTGAATGTTGCTGCCGCATATGGTCCAGTGCTCCTGCTATTTACCTTGAGCTCTTTGATAAGATCCAAAGAAGAATCTGCAATATTATTGATCCTGATCTGGTGGTTAGGCTTCAGTCACTTACCCATCACCATAAGTTTGCCTCTCTGTGTCTTTTCTATAAATATTTTTATGGTAATTTTTTGGATGAGTTCTTCACTATGGTACCTAGACTTTATGAATTTAAGTGCAGTACTAGACTGGCATTGAGATCTCATCAATTGATGGTTGAGCTGGCAAGATGTCGCTGTAAGTTCTATGCTAACAGTTTCTTTTTCTTGCACTTCTTCCTTCCGGCTCCATGCTTTCTAGCCAACTTTAATCTGCAAAAATTTAAATGCACTGTCAATTGCTATCTATTGTCCTCCTGATTACTCTTTTCTTTTTCGACTCATTATTGATGTTTCCGTTTCTAATTTTTTCATACCCTGTAACCCCTTGTGTTCTTGTGGCTTTACTGCCTTGCATGGGGTGATACCGATTTAAAAAAAGTTATATAATTGCTGTATAAAAACATTTATAATTAAAACTATTGCATTTCACAATAATGGTTTTGTAACATAAGCAAATGTACTATTATATCATTAAAAAATGTAAACTTAATTCATCAGAGATGCAAAATAACATCCATTATGAAAGCAATTATTCTAAATAATATAAAATTGTAAAACATTATCTAAATTATTTATCCTAAAAGCTAAGAATAAGTTCTATGCCAACAGTTTCTTTTCTTGCACTTCTCACTTGTGGAAAACTATTCAAGGTTCCATGCTTTCCAGCCAACTTTGCTCTTCAAAAATTTAAATACAATGTCAACTGCTATCTACTGTCTTTTTGATCTTGCTCCTTAATAATGTTTCTTTTTTACTTATTCTTTCACACCCAGTAACACCTTGTGTCATAGTAGCTTTACTACCTTGCTTGGGGTGAAATGATTAAAAAAAAAGAAAAGAAAACGAAAAGAAAAAGAAACATTGAAAATGAAGATGTATACCGATTTTTAAACATTTGAGTAGTTTTCTTTTCTCTGTTACTAGGTCATTCAGATGATCAGAAAATGGTATTTCTTTTCACATTAGAAGTAATAAAGCTTTCAAGTCTCTGTATGTTAAGGAGATGCTGTTTAGACACGTTACCACCCCTAAGTAGTGACTCATCCTTAGTAATCTCTCCAGAGGATTGATTTGGACATTTTTCAGAAGAGAATTTTGAATAGCCCAACAATTTTGAAGAGGAAGCACTTTACATACTCTTTTTTTGATTAGTAGTTGCTATCTAGTAAGCTTACCTATTTTAGCCGTGAAATTATATCAACTTGTTAATTGATTTAAAGCTCAACAAATACAACTTTATAAATGTATTTGAAAGGACTCCAATCTGATACCTCAAACAAGGATGTTGAATACATAGTATGGCAACAAGCTATGCTAATTTTATACGAATCGCTTACACACTTATAAGATTTGCTATATGCCATCTCTATGAAAAATGCTTGGGATCATTAACTGGGTAAGTCTGTCTTTGAAATGAATTTGTTTTTCTTAATTGGCTAGGGTACATCAAAAGACTAAAGGATGGATAATTAAAATTCTGTATTTACAACAAGTAAATAGCATTGAGTTGATAAACTGATTTTTTTGATGGTTTATCAACCTTTTTCAGGTTATTTAAATCCTGAAAATAGGTTTAGATTGTAAGAAGTTTTGGGGATAATAATGATACTAATTAATCCATAACTAGGGGAGAAGAGGTTGATTCATACCTTTGTGAAGGGTATTTGTGTGTGAGTAAATATAATGAACCCAACTGGAACTGAAATTTGTCTCTTTTTTTTTTTTTTTTAATTCCAAGCCATTAACCATTACACTATCTGCACATTTAAGCTTGCAGCACCTAGAGTTAGTGGACAAAGCTGTAATAACAAGTGGATTAAAAGACTAGTGATAAAAAACTCAAATACTAAGAAAAGCCCTTAAATGAGAAGAGATTAAGCTCAACAAAATTCAAGATGGAAATTAAAAACCAACTTATTATTTTACATTCTCATTAACTAATAAGTTGTTTGTATTCTTAGTGGAATCACTGCAAGACACAAAGACCATGATTGCAAGACTTATAAATCTCACAACATTGACAAATAGAATGTAAAAGGCCTTTATTCATGTGTTAATTAAAAAAAAAAGAAGGTTAATAAAAATAGGACATAAACATCTTTATTCGTGTATTTACAAATCACAACATCAGAGAGATGAAATTTAAATTTTTATTGTTGCATTATTCCAAAATTTTAACACATCAGCAGATAGCTATTAATGTCAACAACAGAGCACAAATAGCTATTAATTAAAAAAAAATTAGTAATTAATGTATAATTTTAAATTTATTAATTAATAAAATCAGAAGAGTCAGAATCACTTTTGTTTCCAAATTTTTGTAAGAATCTTTGTGTAGTTAAGTTCTCTTTTAAAATCTTTTTCATTATTTTCATTAAAATTATGATAGCTACAACTTAGAAGAAAAAAACATAACATCCTTCGCAACAGTCCTCGTTTTTGATAATCTATCTCTAACAAAAGAGTGTATTTCAAATATTACATCATGTGATATTATTCCTTTTATATCAAGCCTTTTCCATGGGTTGCTAACAGATATTAAAAGTTAAAAAATAACCATAAATATGTAAAAAATGCATATATAGCTGTTTGTGCTATGTTAGAATGCTTATTACCTAAACAATAATAATACTGAATAATTGTTTGTTTTTAAACATTAAAGTATATTTAATCACATCTCCTTAATAGCTGTCATGATCTGTTAATAATAACCAGTTTCTCACATCTTCTCCCTTCACTATTATTGTGATGATATTTCAGCCAATGTAGTTTACAGTTGCCCTTAATTAAAATGCTCTACATGTTATCAGAAGCTAAATAATATGTTCTGCTTTACAAAAGACTGAATGTAAAAGAACCAGAAAGCAAAGAATAATGTGACAAGAATATAATGTATTTTCTCTGTGAAGATAATGTATGTAAACTCTACTCTAACTCTTTGATACCCACTGTAAAACTTGGCAGTGAATGCTGGACAATCTCCTCACAGATGAAGAGATGACTGAAGGTAACAGAAATGTGGTTCAACAGAAGTATACTGAAAATTCCTTGAACTGAACATGTAAGGAACAAAGAAGTCTTAAGGAAACTGGAAAACACAAAGGACACTTAGAATCAGAAAGACATAGCTGAAATTTCTTTAATATATAATGAGGAAGGTGGGTTTGGAGAATTTGACATTCACATGGCATATTGAGAGACAGAGGGGAATGCAACAGGCCACCTATCTGATGAACGTGTGTGAATGGATAGTAGAATGGAGTGGGGAGATTTGGTAATGGGACAAACGTTGCTACGGTTGGCTGGTTGATTTTGTTTAGTGGTATATCAACCTCTATGTGTTATTTAATGCCGAAATCTAAATATTTTGAACATAATTTTATGCTTTCAACTACAGATATTCTGTACATAATTTTATACTTTTTAGTAAAGGTATATACTCTGTAGATCATAAAATGTATTGTTAGTAATTTTACTATAAAAATGTATTTTTATATTTTTGTTTAGTGCTGCATTGATTGTCATTTTGCTATAAAGTTGTATTGTTGCTCATTTTATTATAAAAATGTACTGTTGATTTTTGCTTGGGAGTTTACTACTTGTCCCTAGCTGGGACCCTAATAGGTGCTACTATTCCCCAGGTCGAGGTGGACCTGGGAGCAACAGCAGTTAAGAGATGGTCCTACACTCCTCAAAAACTCCAATCTCCTGATCAGAAGCCTTGCTGCCAGATGTAATTTATTGTCATACCTAGGACGAACATTGCTAAGAGCTACAAGATATAGGAGGTTGTGGAGAGTCATGATGGCTCGCATCCTGAAAGCACATGTTATGTAGGTATTAATGATAAAAACTGAAATAAAAATCTAGTATTAATTATAGGCTTCTACCTATAACCAATTAACGCCTACCGTTCCATTTTTGGGAGGATGGCTATTAATGGGTTAAAAATTAATGAAAAGAAAATAGATTAAAGAACAAAATGTCTTTAGAAGATATTTTATAAAAATATGGACTTGTGCTCCCACTATTAATCTCAAGGTCCTTGACAAAATCCAGAGATGGATATGCAACGTGGTTGGTCCTGATCTGGAATCCCGCCTGCAGTCACTATCTCACAGACATGCTGTGGCTTCCCTCTGTCTTTTCTACAAATACTTTCATGGCAACTGCTCAGACGAGCTACTTTCACTGGTTCCCAAACTGCATGAATTTAAGTGTGCTATTAGGTTGGCATCTCGATACCACCCTTTCACTGTCAAAACGACTAAATGTAGCCACCTCTTCTACTCCAACAGCTTCTTATCTCTCACCTCCACTCAGTGGAACTCCCTTCCTATTACTTGCTTTCCTGATAACTATAATCTTCAAATATTCAAATGTAATGTCAATCAACATCTTCTGATGCCTTGACCTTGATCCTTGTCTTTATCCTTTTCCCAAACACTCCTCTTTACTCTTACTCTCATTCTCTGTAGCCCCTTGCGTGCTAGTGGTACTCCTGCCTTGCTTGGGGTAATTTGCTCAAAAAATTTAAAAAAATGATTAAAAGTTTGATTAGAAAGTATAATATTAAATTCACAAGGCTTCAGTTAATATATTTAGAAATTTATATGATATGAAAGTTTAATGTTTTTCATCTTAAATTGATGCTGCTGTATTCAGACTATAGTTTCATTATACAAAGAGTATATCAAACCAGGGAAAGATGAAGTAAGGCTTACATTATGTGATTGTTATATTTTGTTTTATACTTGATTTTAATTAAATACTATTCTTTATCTTTTCACATCATTCATACAAGAGACCATCAAATATTTACATCAATCAAAACCATCTTATCAAGATTATAAAATAGTAAGAAATTTATAAAAGTGATAACAGATTTTTTTTTCAAGAAAAAGATCTCCAAACTTAAATTTATATGATAATTCATAAGCAGTGTACAAAGTCAGGTTAGACACTCTTTTAACTTATTGTAACCTGAAAATGTTTAAAAATCAGTAACAATAATGCATTTTCCATCAGAAAAGAATGGGTTAATTAAAAAGAAAAAAACCCCAGAAAATACTGAAATGATTATATATATAAAAAAAGCACTTACTACGAAATTAGGATCTTTGAAAATAGGAATTCTTTCTACAATTTCTGTTGTGGCTATCAAAGAACTTTCATCATCTTCAGTTTGCTGGGGTGGTGATGGTGGAGGCTATAATAGAAAAAATAATTTTATAAAATGATTGTTAAAACAACAATAAACATTTAAGGATAAGCTAATCATGTTATATAAATCAATATTAGATATGATAAAGTAAAGAAAATGCTTCCTGAATGAAGACCAGAATATAAACAATATTTTAAAAAATGTCTCCTAGGAATGGAAATCTAATGAGACATTAAAGTCAGAATTATGCAATTCAATATATGATTGCTATTAACTTTTTTCTTTGTGCAGTGTTCCTTTGGGATGTGGGTGATCATGGCTCTCCACAATTTCCTGTCCTTTGTAGCTCTTAGTAAATCTTTTCTCTGTTCTGCCAACCATTTACACAAGCTTGTTAGGTAGGTTATGTGCTGCTTTCTTCTATTTCTCTTGCCTTCAATATGCCCTGTGTGTGTCAAATTTTCTAAGCTCTCTTTCCTCATTATGCACCCTATAAATTTCAACTCTGTCTGATTCTAAATACAGGGTGCAACAGAACTACTTTCCACATAATAGTAAGACAGCTAGATGAAAACGGCATTGCCGCATGTCTTACCATTATGCGGGAAATATTTCTGCCACACCCTGTATAATTGAAATCCTTTTCAAATCTACATGTAAAAGTTTATTTTAAGGTATCAAATGCAAGCGAGGTATAAACAAATGGCCATTGAATTTGTTTTATGTTATGAAAAACTACTCACATGAAGTGTCACATTAAACTGTTTACTGTAAACATCGGCCAGAAAGATAGTAGTCTCAAATTAAAATCTGTTAAAGTCAAAGTTAAAAAAATGTTAACTATATTTCTGTTTAAATTTCAGACATGAGATTGTGTTTATTCCATGATTCTTGTGAACTTTTTGTATCACAATATTTTAGTAGGTTTGGTTTGGTTTACGGCACATCAACCTCAATGGGTCATTTAATGCTGAAAACTTTTTTTTTTTGGTAATATTTTTATTTTGTCCAAAATCTATTTCTGTTAATATTTTCCCCTCAAAGATGTATAGCTGGTAACATTTTTTTTCAAAAAGCTGGTAGTATTGTTTTTTAAAAAAATTATAGCTGGTAATATTTTTTCAAAAACATTATCAGAGGCCTTGCTGTTGGACATAGTTTATCGTCATACCCAGGACACTATTTTAGTAGGAGTGTACTGGCTGAGTGGAGATACTATAAAGGAGGAAAAGCTGACAATCAAGTTCAAATCCCATAATTTTATTTGATTATCTTTTTTAAGGCTTATCAACCCTTTGTGAGTTGTTTATTTTGGATTGTAAGAATAATTCTATTTTTTGAGAGTGAGTATTGCATATTAATTTTTTGGAAACAACAATGGTTTTCACAGACACACATCCTACTCTTTAACCCACAGGTGGGGGAAGGGGATGAATTCATACTTTTCCCAAGGGTATTTGTGCATGTGAATGTAACAAACCCAACCGAGTTTTTAAATTGGCTCTCTGATTTCTTACTCTGAGCTGTTATCTGTTACACCACCCACATATCATCAAATCCCATAAAATGCTTGAAGACGTAACCAAAAAGGACAGCCACAATATAGTTCCCTGGATGAAACAAAGAATTCCATTTAAGATTTCTTGAAATGTACTCAATGTACTTGAAGTAAGTCAGTACTTCTTTGACCTATGAACTTGCTGAAAGGTGGAATATATCTTGCTGTATTCAAGGTGTTTTTTGCTATATTTTAAGTGTATAGTAAGTAATAGTTTTACAAAATTCTGTTAATTAATCCTTAATTTTATTCATTTACTTTGATACTAATATCTAGGATAGATATTTGATTTTTGTAGTGTCATAATTTCCTGTCATATATTTTTCAATGAAAATGGATTGATGATAAGAAAGCTTTAAAAATGTTTTCAAAACTTATTGAAATACCTAAAATTATCTTTCTCTTTTTTATAGATTGGCTTTATGTTATCTTTCAAATAAAACCAAAACTTTACTAAAAAGGAGACATTTAAATTTTATTAAATGCATTTTTAGGGATTTTTTGGCAGTACCTAGTTTTAAGTGAGCAAAAGTTTCTGAGCATTTGTCATTTGCCTTTTTATTTGTACAGAACCTTGCAAATCATCTGTATCAAATATAGTTGAGAGTGTTGCTATTTTTAGGGGTAAATTGAAAAGGATATTTTCAACACTTTCCTCCATGAGGGTTTCAATTCATGTGAATTTCCTTGTTATCTGCTAAATACATTTTTTTTCTTTAATGGGTTTTTGATGGATTCATTTTCTTCAGCTTATCAACACTTTGCAGGTTATTTAAAGCCAGAAAATATTTTTAGATTGTAAGATTTTTTTTTTGAGATAATAATGATTTTAGTGATACAAGTATACTAATTATCTGAAGGAGAAGAGGTGGATTCATACGTCTCCCAAAGGCATTTGTGCACAAGAGAATATAATGACCCTATAGGTGAAGTGAGAAACGCCCACGCATAAATAGGATCAGAATCACTAAAACAAAAACTTTTGTACAAATCAGAAAAAAAATAGGATCCAAAATTAAGTGGTTTAAGGAATTTGATTGGGCAGTGCAGTCATGTGCTATGTTACCGACTATATTTGTACATTTGAACTCCAAATGACCTGGTCACTGGGTGCTATCCCATGTAAACTGAAAAGCTTTTGTTTGGAGGCAATCATGTGATCAGGATAACTATATTATATATATATAAATAAAAACACACAGAGCAAAGACTCAGTCAGCAACTGGATGTAGATCACCTGTCAATGACAGGCAGTTGGATCTGTAGACACCCAACCAGAATTCTCTTGTTACCATGGCAACACTTCAGTCAGTGACGACTACACACCATTCAAAGGAATAGTCACACAACTCAAACAAATATTCATAGCCGTGGAAACAAGTAAGTCTGATCATATATCTGTATGTCCATTTCCTTTTGGAAACACCATAATCTGATTTCACATATTAGCACTCACATGCACATACATTTCTACTAATGTGCTTCACCCACACATCCAGTCAGAAGCCATTCATATATTCCATTAAAATGTGCTTCAGACACATGCACATATATACACATATTTTCCAAGGCATATAATTTTATGAACTACCCTTTAACAAATGGAAAATTTTGTTGAACATTTGAACTTTGGACTTTTTACAACCAGAACAAACACAATGTTTACCATATAAAAACAAATGTTAATGTGTACATAAATATACAATTAATTCAATTTGGTTTTTCTTTTTGCCTATGTAAAAAAATCATTTCTTTGCATTATGTTGTATTTGTGGGCATGACACTTGGACAAGGAAGAGAAACGCAGGGCCTGGCCATTGTGGCCAGGGTGCTTGGACAGGTTATGTATTGAGTTATGTGCCCATTTATTTTTGTCTGCCAACTGGACACTGGGCTTTCCTATCCATTCTTACTTCTGGCACTCTTGTCCTTATTTACTTCCAGCGACCTCAGACCCTTACTTCCAGCATTCCTAGCCTTTATTATTTCTGGCTACCACAGACTCTTATCTTCATTCCTGACCCATATTACTTCTGGCCACATATTGGTCCCTAATTCAGGCATTTCTATCGCAACCTAACTCACTTGGTCGATCGGTGTTAATAGACCTGCTTGCACAGCCCTAAACTTCCAGCTATGCCATGGTCTCTACTTCCGGTATCTGTATCTCAACCTAACTCAACTGGCTGATTGGCATTAATGAACCTGCTTACAACAGCCCTAAACTTCCAGCTACACTAGGTCCCTGCTTTCGGCTTTCTTGTCAACCTAACTCATCTTTTAGGAAATTGCTGCATGCATATCATTCAGATTTCAAATAAACTACCCTGTACACTTCAGTTAAAATATTACAGAAGGTTCATCATTGGATTTAACTAGCAACTTTTCAAGACTTTTGCCGGACATGTGAACTGAAATGTCAAACTGTGGACTTACATTAACCTACAAAGACTCTACTTTTAACATTTAGTCACAGTTAGATTATGTAGATCTTTAGCCGGTCAGTTTCCTCAATTTACTTAGTTCTGCTTCCATTACTTGATTCTTTGTTTGCTCATGTTCCTTTAAATGAATCACTACTATTGTATACAATGTAAATAAATTTTGTATTAATTTTAAATATCCTCATTCTGTTGCCCATTTTGGTTCCACCTGTCAGATTTTGTATCTTATTTTTAAAAATGTTAGTGGGCCTCTTGTGACTTCTATGCCTTATTGGGGTGCACAGGCCATATTATATTGCACCCCCTCCAGGGGGTCCACTACAAGGTACTTTTAAGTTCAGTTATTCTTTTTACAACACCCATTATGATTATTACAAAATAATAATACAAATACAAAAAGAAACTACTTAATTTAACAAGATTTACTATTATTTAACTATGCTGTTATGCTGGCATATTTTGCTAAGCTTTTGAGGATCTTTTCTGTTAATTTATCCAAAAATAAAAAGAATTTATATTTACTAAAATTCACACCAAAATCTTCCAGAGAAAGGCCTTTCCATTGCACTCATGTTAGGTTGACATTTGTGATTGCCTCATATGCAGGCAATTCAGGTGTGCTATTTTTAAGTGTGGGATTGGCATTCGTGCTCACCCTGATAAACAAACCAAAAACAGATTTTTAAAAAAATTTTTTCAATTGTAAAAAATTTCCTGTAAGTATCTCAAATATCATCTGCACTTACGTATTTGAATAACATTCTGATTTTTGGTAATTTTTCATACGGAGAGTTGGAGTTGTTGTGAGGCAAGCTAAACAAATTTTGATTTAAAATTTATAATTTCAAAAGAGTGCCAAAATTTTAATAAAAAACAAACTGTGATTCAAAATTTACAGTTTCTTGGGGTGAATTAATATTTGCCAAACATTATTTGGAAGGAATTAACAGAAAAGATGCAATTTTGATATTATGAAACAGTTTTCACAGTGAGTTTTTATTTTTTTTTAATTATTATTGCTGAATTTTGTTTTTTGTTATATTTCCCAGATTCATAATTAGCTTGGAACAGTCAGCCACAGTCATAATGAAGACACTGCAACTTGGCATTGCCAGTTATAGGGAAATAACTATATAGCAAAGTTACAGACAAAATCTTATATGTGGACTTGGAATATATAATAATAATGTCGAGGAGGAGGTAGCAGACTGAATGTGACTAACCCACAATGAAGGAATAGGCAAAGATCTACATGATCTCAATGACCAAACGGATAGAAGAGAGCAGCACCAGTCAGGCTGGCATAACCAAAACTGACCTTGACAGATCATACATTTGACAGCCCGATGCAACCATGTTTGCCAGATCTCTCAATTTCCTTTGAGCTGCAAGGAAGGCACTTCTGGCCAAGTGTGTGGCCTTCCCTATCATGTAGAGTTGTCCACCAAAATCACATTCATGCAGATGGCCTCGTCAAACTCTCTTTGATTCACAGCCATTTCTGCCACTACCACCAGGGAAGAGAAAGGAAATAGGGAGAGAGGATGATGATCCAGATGCAAGTGGATGCTGACAACGGTAAGAAAATAAAATAGATTCATGGATTTTACCCATAGAATTCTCAAATATTTTTAATATATATAAAGTACAAGACATACTCCATTTTATTCAGTTTTTCAATAAGTGGAATTTCAAGATGCGATTATGTGAGTGAAATTTATGACACACACTGTGTGTGTGTATATATATATATATATATATATATCTATATTTTTGTCATCCACAGACAGACTGTTTTGCTGTTTCACAGCTCATCAGTGTGGCTAGACGTCCGGTTGCCTCTAGCTAGGATCGAAACCCGATGGAATTGGCGTCAGTCAGAACTTCTACCACTAAGCCTTCTTCTCACGGCAGGGATGAAGGTGAATTTTAGCGTGTTTATTTTTAGATTTAGATAAACACACAGTGACTGACAGTGACTCAATTCTGCCGAAGAGTATATATATATATATGAGATTAAGTAAAAAAATTATCTGTACTTTCACCATAACATGTCTTTAGGTTTATCATGTTGCTTTCTGCTCATGAGTGCTCATAGTTGGTACTATTGCGGTGATGTGATCAAAGCTTGAGCTTGATCATGCCAGTTTATCTTGCTGCTAGCAGTGTGCACCAAGGAGGGGCAAAGAGATGGTAGTCATTTTAATCCATTGTACTTTTTAGATTTTTATGCTAGCCTTGTAAAAACTACTGTTGACTTATGACCTTGATGATAAGTCACAGGCTACTGTGAATAAATAAATGTTATTTTCACCGTTTTAAGCTAAAAATATGCATTACTTTTAGAAAATCCACTAAATTATTAATCCTTTTAAATATACTAATTTACTTCAAAACAAATCTCTTGGACAAATACTAGATTTTTAGAAGATTTTTTACATTTAGTGTCATTTTTCATCTATAATGGAGATTTGACCAGTTTGTGTGCCAATGTTTTAAAAACTGTCTAAAAAATTTATTTACATACAGGAATTTATTTTCATTTTTTTAATGGATTAGCTTTTAAATAATAAAAAAAATAACTTTAAAAAAAAAAAGACATCTGCTGAAATAAAATATCTTTGTTTTTTATGAAGTCTGCAGTGGTGTCTAAACCAGTGTGGTAGTGAAAGATAATTTTTTTATAAAATTTATCTCTTGTTGAATGTATTTTTCAACATTAATTTTTTTTGAGATGAATGATTGTCATCATTATTGACTTTTTGTTTGTCTAGCTTTACGTTTTTCAGTGGAAACGGGCAAACAATAACTGGGTACTAAAGAAAGAACGAGAGACGAATGATGTCCCTAGACATGATCAGTGAAACCAGCTACCCTCCGTAGCTACAGGGAATTCTGAAGTGGACCTTTTATTAAAAGGTCCAGTTCAAAATTCCCTGTATATTACTCAAGGCTGGAGGGCACAACGACCGGAACGTTATGATAACAACAACAAAGATGAGGACAGTAGTCCGAATATAAAACTAAAACATAGGTACCTTCACGAGATCGCTAAAAAAAGAGCATAGCATGATGAAAAAGACGCCAAACTTGACAAAAACAAAATTTTATCATCTAAATATTTATGTTATTATTAAGAGGAAAGATCAAAGTTTATTTTAATCATTTAAAAAAATTTTTCCTTCTTTTTAGAACAATATGAATTTTTATTTAAAAATCCTTGTTTCTCTTTGTATCACCGGAACTAGTAAAATAACATACAATTTTTAGCACATTTTTTTTGTATGACACATAATTTGGAAAATCTTGCAAAAATGAAAATAATTGTCGCATGTTAATGAAACTTTCAGAAAGTATTCACAGATGATCGAAATTATTATAAATATGTTTTCTTTTATTAAAGTCATGGCAGAAATATTTTTTTATATTTATAACCACCCCCATAACTAATTTTATGAAAACGCTAGAAATTCGATCGCGTCAGGTTTAGTGATTACAATAGTTAAAAGCACAAGGCTTCAAGGAATGCAAATCATGTTTTTTTTGTTTTTAATTGGACCCCCCTACCTGAAAATGAGCTCTGAATTGTAACATACAAAACTAAATAAAACAAATATATTATTTAATTTCAAATGCTTTTATTTGCTTTTAGTTGTTTTTATGAATATGGACAATATTTTCTGAAAGCAAAAAAGTTTTTTGATGAAAAATAAATTTTTATTACAATTATTTGTTATTTTTTAATTATAATAGATTTTTACATTTAAGTTGTTAAAATATTATGAAATTAGTTAAAAGCCGCATCAGGTTTTGTAAGTGTCCTTATGAGATAGATCTTTTTTTAGTGCATTGTAAATTGTATCGTTTTAACTAATCAGAAGATCCGCAGTAATTAAGAAATGTAATTTTGTGTTTATAATTGGGGTCTAATTATAAAGTATGGAAGACCAACCAGAATACAATTAAGTTGCGTTATTCGAGTTAAGCATTGTTTTCCGCTGTTAAGGTCTTTACTTTTGCGAAACACATGTGGAGAAGTTTATTTGATTTTTCAATTTCAACTGAGAAGGGTACCTAAAAGTATCAGTATCATCTTATGAATTTTATATGATCTTATTTTTATATTAATCTCAGTTATGGCATTTTTTTTCATAAATGAAATATCAAAATTAATAATAAAATGAATGGAAATTCAAATAACACAGTAAAATGTAGTAAATGTACATAAAATTATAGTATTTTATATACACTTCTGATAAAATTTCATAAGAAAGGTACCTATAAACTAATTAGATACCTTTCTTATGAAATTTAATCTCATTCATAACAGTCTTGTTTTAATTTCTTTATATTTTCCATAAAGCATCGTAACCGTAAAGGTGAAAGCTAAGTACAAAAAACAAAAAAAATTAGAGCGCTGAAAGTTTTCCTTAAAAATAATGAGGTAAATAATTTGTTCACTTAAATGTGAAATATTTCACTTTTCTCCTTCCATAGAACAAATTATCCTCACAGAATCTGTCAATATGTCATTCAACACCTGTCAAGTGACGTGAAAGTTTATGACCTGCTTTGTTTTATTTTCAAATTACATCTTTTTGGCGCGGAAGCTAAGTTAAGCTTGGTTCAAAAATGTTTTAAATAAACATTATAATTTCTGATTTTCTTAAAATAAGTTTTGAAAAAAATGATAATTGATATTTAAAAGAATTTCAAACTGAGATTTTCATTGATTCTATAAAATGTAAAAAAATGGTCAATTTTGCTGACTAAAAAAAAAAACAAAATTTTCAACAAAATTTTCGGACGTGTTAGGAACGATTAAAAAATGTAAAAAAATACCACAAAAATACTTTGATCTTTCCTCTTAATAATAACAAACATTTGGTTTTCGTCAAGTTTGGCGTCTTTTTCATCATGCTAATCTCTTTTTTTTAGCGATCTCGTGGACGTACCTATACTAAAACACCTCATCCCAGAAATTCAGACAAAAAATATTTCTCATACTTTTCTTTTTTTGAAGGAGGACGGTTACGTTTTAAGACTTTCACATATACAAAAATAAAAACACGAGAAAATGGGATTTATAATAGAGGATAACAAAAATCTACAAAATAAAAAAAGTAGGTTCAAAAAACAAATTAAGCCCCCTGAGGGTGGTCCGAAAGTCATGTCATCCCTACATAATATTTCAATGCGCTCTGTTGAAATATTTGGACAGTAAAAAAAATGGATTTAGAATCATATATTGAAAGAAAAGCATTGTCTAAAGCTCACAATATATTCGTAAAACAATTATAAATGCAAATAAACAGCAAAAATAAATTATTTGACACGTATATATATTTTATATACAATTTATTAAAACAGGTAGTGAAAAAAGTATTTGGACAGAATATAAATTATGCTTTAAATGTGTTTAATAATTACTTGGTCCTCCTTCATTTGCAACCACAGCTCTCAGTCTGTTCCTGTAGCTCTCTACAAGCGCCTGGCATGATTTGGTGGGAATTTTAGACCACTCTTCTGCAAAAACTTTCAATTCACTGAGGTTCTTTGGTCGCTTTCCACAAATCTGATTCTTCAGTGTTCTCCAAAGATTCTCTATTGGATTCATGTCCGGCAATTGGCTAGGCCATGTCAACACGTTGATGTTATTGTTTTGAAGCCATGCACGTGTTGCTTTGGCTGTATGTTTCGCATCATTGTCCTGTTGAAAAACCCAATCTGGTCCAAGTTCTAATTTCTCAACTGATGACTGCAAGCAATCTTCTAAAATCTGAATATATTTGGCTGCATTCCTTGTGCCCTCAATAATTTTCAGTTGTCCCGTACCATTATATGCAAAGCATCCCCAAACCATAATGCTACCGCCTCCGTGCTTCACAGTGAGGATGGTGTTCTTTTGATTGAAGGCTGTTCCATTCTTTCTCCAAACATGGGTAGCATCGTTGTGGCATAAAGTTCAATCTTACTTTCATCAGACAATAAAATTTACTTATAATAGTCATCATGCTTTTGTAAATTAGTTTTGGCAAAGTCAAGGCTGGATTTTAAATGACGTTTTTTTTAGCAATGGGGTTTTGCGAGGAGAGCGAGATTTTAATTGTTGTCGGTGAAGTTCAGAACTTATGGTTCTCTTGCATACGTGAGTTCCTGCATTGCTGAGATCTTTTTGAAGTTCTCTCCGAGTCACAAAAGGGTCATGTTTTACTCGCCGTACTATTTTCCGTGAAAATTTTTGTGATATTTTGCGCGGTGCACCTGTTCTTGGCATATTTTCATGAGTACCGAAGGCTTTCCATTTCTTAATTATGTACTCAACAGCGCTCACAGGTATACATAGGTCTTTAGAAATCTTACGATAGCTTTTTTTTTCTTTATGTGCAGAAATAATTTGATCTTTAAGATCTTTCGACAGCTCTATTTGCTTTGGCATCTGGCAGTACTGTTAGTGTGACATCTTGGGATGAACTGACCATACAGATAGCTAACACCTTTAATGCACATTCTAGACACTTCCATAAAATTCTAACACATTCGAGCATGAAATATACTCAAAAGTCAAAACATTTTAAACATAATTTCGGAAATACTTTTTTCACTACCTGTTTTAATAATTTGTATATAAAATATATATACTTGTCAAATAATTTATTTTTACTGTTTATTTGCATTTATAATTGTTTTAGTAAAACAGTTTTACGAATATATTGTGAGCTTTAGACATTGCTTTTCTTTCAATATATGATTCTAAATCCATTTTTTTTTACTGTCCAAATACTTGTTTCACCTCACTGTATTAAGGAGAGAGTTTCACATGAACGATATCAGAATACCCATCAGTTGAAGGATGTCGTTCGGAGAGCCTTTGCAACAATCAGCAAAGCTAAGCACAACTTTGAAAGTATCACGCAAAACATACATGGCGCCGCATTGTGCCATGAAAATGGTGGTGTTCATACAGACCTTCTCAATGTATGACAGCGTCAATGAAAGTGAATAAACAGAATCCAGAATATGTTTTGTATTACCTGTTCTTCTATTTTTCTCATTACTTTTTTGAGTTTTTTTGGTAGGAGGTGACAAGACTTTCGGACCGCATTGTAGGTTGCTATGTTCCGAAATTGATAAAACTTTCTTTTAAGTTCACAAACTTTTAGATATTATGAATACAGATTTTGAGATATTAACTCACAGGGTTTATTTTCCTCTTTTTCGATGAGGTTTGTGCAATTCCCTGACCAGTGGTAGCCGAATTTTTCCCTTTTGTTGATTTCCTTTTCGCTGGACTCTTTAAGGCAGTCGCCATGTTTGTGTATTTGGAAGGAATTAGAGAGTAAATAGTTTCGTACAAATGAAATAGAATATTAACAACAATACAACTTTATATAAAAAAGTATACGAATAAATTTATTTTAACTGTTACTTATATATGTATGCATATAGGTTTAAAAATACATATGTGTCTACTCGTATTTTTATTTTACTTTACGAAACTAGCAATTATCAATCTCTACTATCACTATCTAAAAATTGTCACATGGCGATAAAATCGTCGGACAACGGTAAAATATTTATATATTGTTTTCGTTTAGCTTATTTATTATACATTCTAAATTATATACAACTCATTTTCAGATCTCTTGAACATTATTGTTTGTCTCAGTTGTAATTATAGGGAATTTTAAAAATTTAAATTGTTTTAAAATAATGTTAAACCACAGTGTCCGAATTTTTTGCACTGGCTAGAGATTGAAAAAATGAAATTCTATTAAAAAATGGCATACTGTAAAACAGTAAACTCTAAAAAGTTAACATTACTGTACTTTGTTATGCTGTTGTTTCAATTAATGGAAAAGACAAATTCGTTATACCAGGAAGTAGCACTTTAAAAACAGTATTTATTGACTGCTACAAACGATTTGTTGCTTCTTTTATGTTTACTTTTTTTTAAAACTAACCTCATATTCTGGTCCCTCCTTCAAATTTGAAAAGTTATGCATAAAAAATAACACGAAAAATACTGTCTTCAGTGTAATAATTTATCTTAGCTATTTTTCCTTAAGTAAAAATTGAAATTTAATTTTTAATCATTGCATCGAGATGTTTGTTTATGAGGAGATATGGGTAGTGTTAAGTTTATTTTTAGTGTATCAAACATTTTTCATACCAAACACTGATTTACTTCCCTTAAAAATTTCCTTTATTTTCTATTTCATTTTTTAAATAATTTCATATTCAGAGCCTTCAGGTAATTTATAGTGGTGCTAGTAATTTTGTTTTTGTCATAGTCTTCTTACTTCACCTCCTATGTGTTGAGTTTCTTCTGGACATGGGCGATCATGACTCTCCACAACTTCCTGTTCTTTGTAGCGTTTAGTAAATTTTGTACTTTTCTAATTCCTGTTTGTCAATCCTTTTACACAAGCTCATTTATGAATTTCACTGCCTTCCTTTCCTTTTTGTCCCTATGTCCTGTGAGTGTCAAATTCTCTAAGTCCTCTTTCCTCAATATGTTCCTCAGCAATTTCAGTTATCTCTTTCAGACTCTAAGTACAAGTGTTCTTTTTGTTTTCCATTTTCCCTGTTATTGCTCATATGTTCCGTCCACAATATTCGCAGCATCTTTCTGTAGAACCACATTTCTGTTATCTCAAGTCTCTTCTTCCACTGCTATATAGGAGATTAAATTATATCTCATTTTTTATTTACAGAAAAAATAGTTTAAATAAATTGCCGTTTGATATTTTTCCATTTATTTTAGGGGGCATGACTCTTCAAATGTAAAGAAAGGCTCTGAATATGAAATGAATTAAAAAAAAAAAAAGAGAGGGAAATATAAGGTAAGTAAATCAGTATGCAGAAAGTGTTTAAAATTTTTTGTTCAATAAACTCACAGAAACAGGAAGCAGTGTCCTTGTTTTGACTTCTGACAGCATTTTCCTACATTATTTTTTAATGCTATCTCCTTTCAGAGCATAAGCGATTATAGCTCTTCATAGAATTTGAAAGATATGAATCCATTTTCCCTCCAGCTAAGGGTTAAATAGTAGGATTTGTATCTAGGAAAATCATTATTCTCAAAAAAATTGTTAATGTAATATTCACAAGCAAAAAAAAACAAAAAACAATTCTTATAATTCAAAATGTTTCAGCTTTAAATAACCCACAAAGGGTTGATAAGCTGTAAAAACAAAAAAACAATCAACCACAGAATCTGTTGTTTCTTTAATTATCTGTAAATTGCTATTATTTCTTGGGAAAGATAGTTAACTTAAGTGTTGTCCCATTGCCTTGTTCATGGTTTTGAATTCAGTGTTGTCCTTCTTCTAGACTGACTGCCACCCAAGGACAGAGAACCCAATTTACCCCACTATTTTACCCATAGCTTGGAGGAGAGAAAATGGATTCGTGCTTTTTCCAAGTGCATTTATTTGTGTGAAAATGGATGCAACAAAAAAGGCTAGAATTTGAACCCAGCCTACTAATTCAAATCCTCATGCTGATGCCATTATGCTCTTCACACATCTCATTCATTATAGGATCGGAATAATTATTGGCTCGTACCCATTTAGTTTTTTTTGTTTTTTTTTTGTCCTTGGCCGCATTTCCACAGAGAGTTAATTCCAGAAGTGTGCTTAGAATATAAAACTAGTTTTAAAATTTCAAGGAATGTAAGGGAGGTAATTTGGTGTTTGCTTGCAGAAATATTGGCGTGATAAACTTAACATCCAAAAATGACATCGAATGGATATTACGAAAGTAAAACTAACATACACGCACACATAAAATAGTTTACAATGGGGTCTCTATATATATATGACCATAATTTGTTATGGAGTCCCATTTATTAACTAAATTGTTCATTTCATCAGTCATTGACACAGGTACCTTAAAAAAAAACGATGTCTAAGGTTTAAATTAAAATAAAAAATCCTTCTTGAAGCAAATATTTTTGTTTTAATTCCAATCTAATCGATTAAACTTGATATTTCCAATAAGCAAAATACTTAGCTGTATTTCAAGCCGGATGTAAATTGACTGGAATGATTTTTTTTTTAAATTGCTAAAATCAGCCATATTGACAAATCTGTCAACACAACATAATTTTCTTTATTAAAAAATCGTTCAAAAATAAAATTTAATTTAATTTGTTTTTAAAGTTTAATTAATCTGACTGAAAACAAATATTACTTACTTTTAGTTTAAAATATCACTGAAAAGCATTTTTTAAGAAAGAAGTGTTTTTTTTTATAAGTGCCATATGTAATACATGCTTAGGCAATCGTGTGTCTTTTGATTCATGAGTGACTAGACAGAAAATTTTCCTACAGTAGTTTGCCATTTCTTTCTGCAGTAGACTGGTTGCAACAAAGGCTAAAGAATCCAGTCTGTCCTGCTATTCAACCCATAGCTGGGAGTAGAAGAGATGGATTCATACCTTTCTCAAAGGTATTTGTGCATAAGCGAATGTAACAAACTTGACTAGAATTCAAACTTTGTTTGCTGACTTCTCATTCCCAGTTGATATCCATTACACCACAATTCAAGTAAAGGGTACATAATTGTAAAAATGCTTGACAGATATAACATGAATGCTTTCTTATGTATTTTTTTAACTACCTAGTAATCTTAAAAATTTAAGAAAATATTTTAAGTAATCTAATATTTTATTGAATTTTAGGTACTTTGGCTTTATAGTCTTACTTATGAAGACACTTGTTGAGGAAATGTGAAAAAATTACCAATAATTTAAATTTACTATCATTATCACTTTTATTTTCTGATAATGTTGTGTATGGACGTCTGATTTACAAAATTCAGCATTTTTATACACACAAAAAAAATCAAAATTCTTTTTAAAAACACCGGGGATCCTTGAATTGTAATACTGGACTTTCCAACTTTGATAAGTCAACCAGTCTTGAAAAAGAAAGCTCTGAATTCCAAACTGTGAAGAAGGCAACAAGAAATCACTCCATTACCTTTCTCAGTCCTGGCAATTCATAGATATTAAAGGAAAGACATAACTAGCAATGTCCTGAAGGAATATGGTATTTAAAAAGAAATCTCGACAGACATGAGACTTTAATGTATGCTAACGATTGTTTCAATCTAATTTGAGCATTTTAAGGTTTTTAGGTTATACAGTGGAATAATGGATAGCGGCTCAGATTGAGGAATCAGAAAACTGAGTTTGAATTCCACTTGAACCCATTACATTCACTTATGTGCTAATACCATTAGGAAAGGTATGGATCCTCTTTTCTCCCCCCTCAGCTATGGGTAAATAGCAGGACAGACCAGGTTCTATAGCTTTGAATGACAACTGGTCTACTACAGAAAGAAATGGCAACCTACTGTGGGAAAAAAATCTGCCTTGTCAGTCATGTATTGAAAGATATATGATCGCCTAAGCATGTATCATGCATGGCACATAACTGACTGAGGCTATAGTTTAAAATCTATTCGGGAATTCTGAACAATTCTTTGTCAGTTGACAATAATATTTGAGGGTTGTTTTGTGAGTTGACACTAAAATCTGAGAGCTGTTTGAGTTGATAGAATCTGATGGCTGTTTTGTGAGTTGATAAAATCTGAGGGCTGTTTTGTGAGTTGATAGAATCTGAGGGCTGTTTTGTGAGTTGATAAAATCTGAGGGCTGTTTTGTGAGATATTGATGAAATCTGTTAGTTGAACACTGTCTTATTTCTAAATTCCTACTTTTTGTTATGATTTCAGTTCTATATCAATCATGCCAAAAACGATAAAACGAAAACAGTTGGAGGAATGGCTGCAGGATGTTGATGTGTTTGAAAATCCCAAAATTCTACTTGAACAGTATCCAACGACTCCACATATAGCGGGTAAGGTTATTAGAACATTTGGAATTTACGATTTATTGGTTGGTTTTTGTTTTTCATCATATGTGAAATTATTTGATGTTTGAATTGAATGAAACGGATTAATTTCAAGTTTTTTTATTATCTTTTAATTTGAGCATATGAGAGTCATTTTGCTTTGACCAACAAGGAATTAAAAAGATCTGTTGTTTGATCCTTTGGTCAGATTT
Source organism: Acanthosepion esculentum (assembly GCA_964036315.1). NCBI lineage: Eukaryota > Metazoa > Mollusca > Cephalopoda > Sepiida > Sepiidae > Acanthosepion > Acanthosepion esculentum. The sequence continues at coordinate 78,425,363 of OZ038490.1, read as the reverse complement.
TGGGTCAACCTGAGAACTTTTCATCATTACGTTGTAATAGGAACCACTCCCTCCTTTCAATTATACCTGCTGCTTTATTAATTTTATTTACCTGACCTCCCCACTAAAACAGAATATGACATGGTCTTTTTTTATGCGGGGAGCCCATACGTATACATATGACCCAAGGAAAAAAATTGCCCTGCCTCAGTGACCTTTCTCATGCTGGCGTCTTTATTACCCCATGCCCCACCTCTTTTAGTGCAATGAAGACTGTGCTGCCACAGAGTTGGTATTTCCAGGACCAGCCGCCTTCTCCCATTTAAAATGATGAGAACATATACCATACCTACATCCTGTTTTGAATGATGAATATTGATAAGGTATTTATTGCTTTAGCTGTTGATTAGGATATATAACAACTGAAAGAGGACTTGGAGAATTTGATACTCACAGGACAGATTGAAGGCAAGAAGGACAGAGAAAAACCGCATAACCTACCTGGTGAGCTTGAGTGAATGGATGGTAGAGCAGGGTTGGAGAGACATAGCAAAAAGACAAAATTTATTCTGAGCTATAAAGAACAAGAAATTGTGGAGAGCCATGCTTGCCAACGTTCTGAAGAGACTTGGCACATGGAAGAATAACAACTGGAAGAAGTATTGGAGAATTTGTCATTTACAGGATATATTTAAAGCAAGTGGGGGTGCAGAGGAAATCTGTATAAGCTAACAAGTTTGTATAAATGGATGACAAAACAGGGCTGCTCAGGGGGACAAATATTGCTTAGAACTACAAAGGATAGGAAGTAGTGGAGAGCTACGTTCTGAACAAACATGGCATAAAATAAGAACAACTGATAGAAAAGAAAAAATGGATAAAAATAACTGACCTACAAATTCTTCATTCAATGAATTTTCAGAATTTTTATATTGATTTTTATAAAAATAATGATAATTTTCATTGATTAACAATATTTAAACTGTTACAATTTTGTTTAATAGACGTTTTTGGCACATGTAACTTATGCAAAGCAGATGATTAAAATTCCTTGGGAAATGCAGAGTAAGAAAAAGTTGCTATGTTGATGGTATTCTCACTGAATTTTGACAGGTAGTAGTTGATGACTAGTGAAGCTAATGTTTCCCCTTTCTATAGTATGGTTGTCTAAACAGACATAAAATTACAAATATCATCGTAATCAAATTTAGGAATATCTCAAGGGGTAGTTTCTATACATACTAAATGTTCTCCACCCTGCAATGCTTATCCCACAGATTGCAACAATCAACAAAGCACAGCTTTGTAATATTGCACAGGACATGCTACTGCATCATTTCATGTCACAAAAATGGTGGTGTTCATACAGACCTTCTTGATGTGCGACAGCATCAATGGAAGCGAATGAACTGAATCCAGGACATGTGCTTTCTATTACTGTAATACTTCTATTGTTCTCATTACGTTTTTTTGTAGGGGTGACAAGACTTTCGGACCAGTTTGCTATCTTCTGAAATTCATAAAACTTTCTTTTAAATTCACAAACTTTTAGATATTATGAATACAGATTTTGAGATATTAGCTCACAGGGTTTATTTTTCTGGTTTTTGATGAGGTTTGTGCAATTCCCTGACGAGTGGTAGCCGAATTTTTCCCTTTTGTTGATTTCCTTTACGCTGGACAGTCACCATGTTTGTGTATTTGGAAGGAATTAGAGAGCAAATAGTTTAGTACAAATGAAATATAACATTAACAACAACTTATGCAAAGCACATAATTAAAATTTCTTGTGAACTGCATAGTAAGAAAAAGTTACTATATTGATGGTATTCTTGCTGAATTTCGACAGGTGGTAGTTGATGACAAGTGAAGATAATGTTTCCCCTTTCCATAGTATGGTTGTCTAAACAGACATAAAATTACAAATATCATTGTAATCAAATTAAAGAATATCTTAAGGGAAAATCTGGTAGCTTCTATACATACTAAATGTTCTCCACTCTGCAATGCTTATCTCACAGAGGAAAATGTTGCCAGCTTTTCACTACTATATCACTATTACTTTGGCAGATGTTTGGATGAGTTATATTCCTTCATGACACCAGCTCAAACCTTCATGGCAAAGACCCATCATGCCATATTCACAGTGGCAAACCATTCTTGTTCCCTTTGTGGTCCTTTGATTAAAAAGCAAGTTCCACTCAGGCAGCTTCTTCTCAAGAACTGTTATTTTATAGAACAAACTCCCAAGTGAATTCTTCCCTGGTAACTGCAATCTTGGTCCCTTTAAGTCCAGGATTAACCAGTATCTATCCTACCTGTCTTCATAATACTATTACTTCCCTCTTCCTCCTCCCTTACAATCCCCCTCAGTAACACTCTACCTTGAGTAGCCCATTGGCCTGGTATTTGGTGAACTATCAATAAATAAAAAAAATTAAAGCTCCTCATTAAATAAATCTATTATTGATGAATTCTTTTTTGATTAAAATTATTTTCAAACATTTTATTCAATTTTTAAAGATTTATGAAAACGTTTTAATTCTTCAAGAAATTTTATAGAATATGCAAATATGTTCATGATCAGATGATATTGTACTGAGATTTCAAAAGCTAGATATTTCCATGAAAGATAAAGTATTTTGTTTAATTTATTTTTACAAGAAAACCTTTTCATGAATTGTTGTAGCATACCTATGGACGATAATGGGTATGTCCCCATTGACATAAATACAGTAGTAAATACTGTATGTTGGTCTGCAGTTGGAGATTCATTGTGGAATTCTACTTGACTCACTTCTAGCAGTTGACTACTTCTATGCTCCGCTGGCAAGTCTTATATGTGTTGTTCATGTCTTAAGTATTATTCTTCATTACCAACCTTTGTGTGATTATTCTATTCAGTAACCTTCCCTAAGTTACAACATGAATGAATTCAGTCACTGCTGCAATAAGTATAGAAAGTTTTATTAAATGTGAAAAATCTGTTGAATTTCAGTATATTTTTAAAATACAGGTTTTTTAGATGTTCAAATTCTTTTGAAATTTTAGTTAAATAGTTAATTTATTTTAAATATAAAAAAAAAGATTTCAAACAAAAATATAAGTTTTTCTATCTTGTTATTTGTAAATTTTCACTTGTCTCTTCATCCATTTATTCAGACTCGATGTGTATAAACAAGAGTTACTTCCCTTAGTACTTCTGATGCTTTCTAAAGAAAACATTGATAGTTAATAATATTTTGTTAAGCATTCAGTCGTCATCAGACTGATATTTCAGTCTATGAAGTTGAATAGTTATTTTCTATAATGTATTATTGTAATTACTCAATTAACTTATTAGTAAAATACAAATAATCAAATGGTTGAGCATAATTCTGAAAACATATACCTGTAGAAACTCAATATTTGACCAAATGACAGAGAACTGTGGGTAATTTTGTTAATACTTTCATAATTAGTCGCATAATCCTTGTAATATTAAGTTATCAAAGTCTGCCATTGTTCATATGAGATAAAGAGGTAGAAGTATAAAAAAAAATGCAAGGATGAAGATTTTTTATAATTTCTGCAGGACTTTGGTTTATAAGAGATCAGTAATGATCTGGTGATTTTTGTGTTTACAGCAGGTTTTCCCAATCTGGGCAATATTGCCTACTGGTGGGCGATTTCAGCTCTTAGGGGGACAAAAATGATGAGTGATTTGAAATTTTAGTGGCTGATATAGTATTTTGAATATTAAAAAAGAGTTTCAACATATGCTACCCAATAAAAAAATATTCAAAGGAGATATGCGAATAACCTGTATAAAAAACCCCAAAAAACTAAAAAAAACCCAGTAGGCTAATTAGAAATAACTTAGTCACATTGCTAGACAAGGTATAAATTTCCCTGCAAGCAACGAATATTTTGGTATTTTCTATAGTTTTGAGAAGGGTCATTAACATTCAAATTGTTCTTCAGATCAAATAACATTTTTTTTGGATCTAAATCAGATAAAGGAAGACCAAGAACAATAAAAAAAATATTTGCTGAATTTTTATTAGTTGCCAGTAGTGTATATTCTTTTTAATTTTGTAATTATGAACAAAATCCGTTTAATTTTTTGTCAACACTTGCAATGCTAACCCTAACAATATCAAATAACTAGGACCATAAAACTAAATTATATGTATATTTTTTAGTGGTCAAGTTTTCTTTTGTTTGTTCTTTAATAAAGTAGTAACAACAGAAGCCATTGCGTGTCAGTGTTATTTGTTACCTCCCTTTCGTATTTTTACTACATCATAAAGTCAGTTTATGACCCAGTAACAAACTTTTACCAAACAATTTCAATATGCTTTTTAATATTTACTATAGAGGTGGGCAATGGAAAATAATTCCATGGGAAATTGGATGATGATAAAAAAATGACTGGGAACATCTGAGTTAGAGAGACTGAAAATAGAAGACTTTATTAAATAGAAATGTATTTTAGGTTGTAAAAGGAGTTTGGAGCCTAATATTCAAATTAAGTCAATAATTCTACAGCCTAATAATAAAGAAAAAAAAAAGAAGCATTTTATGCAGATATCTTTCAACATAATTTCTCTCCTCGACAATGCACTTAACCCAATGCTTCACTATTAATCACATAGATTGAAACATTGTACAATGAAAATTTCAGACCAAAAACTAATTGGAATAAATTGATATATGTTATTTGGTGTAACAACACTTGCAATGGTATTTAGGGTGTGTAAGTAGTGCAAAGATAAATTGACCACTGTTGCATTCACTTTCTCATAAATGCCCTTAAGGCATCAGTCTGTTTATCTTCTCCCTGCTTCAGCTATGTTAAATAATAAAGTAGACCAGGTTCTCTAGCCTTGATTAACAATCAATCTAAAGCTCTGAATTTCAAACTGTGGAGAAAGCAATGGAGAACTACTCCACTAGCTTTCCCAAGAATGCATGGAAATTCACAGATAAAGAAAAATCTTTAAAGAGTCATGATTGCCTATATCCTGAAGTACATGGCATTAAAATAAATGGTATTTAATCTTGCCATGTAACTGTCATTTCTTATTTAGCACCTGTAATTGAGAACAATGTATATTTAATGACACTCATTTTTAGCTATTTATACTATATACATTGATCGGACTGTTGTCCTCATCTTTAATAACATATTGACAACCTTTCATCCATTGTACATTTGGTCTTCTTCAGGTGATATATGTTGGAATTTTGAACCAAACCCTTTATTTAGTCCCCTGGGGTAGATTGTTCTAGTTCCACATGCCATACCTTTTATGGATATCTCAGTTTAAGTTATTTCCCTTTAGTAACTCAACTCTCCAAGTTTTTGTTCACCTTTGCTGTGGCCAGGTATTGAACTCACAACTCTTTGGGTTAAGTCATTGGATTACTTCAACCATGCTTTTACCCACTGTGCTGTGTGTCCTTGAAACTGAGACATCCAGAAAAGGCATGGCACATGGAACTAAAACAATCTTCCCCAGTGTACTAAATAAAGGGTTTGGTTTGAAATTAAAACGTATATCACCTGAAGATAGCCAGAGCGTACAATGGCCAAAATGTTGTGAATATGCCAATAAAGATGAGGAGAACAGTTTGAACAATGTAAATAGTTACAATACTTCATCTCAGAAATATAGACAGTTATTTTTAGCTAATTGGTTTTCTGATCAAGATATTGTTTTTGAACTCATAGGCTACAGATCATTCATTTAGTCTGTTTTATTTAACTGTGGACTTATTTGTTATAAATTAGTTTGAAGTTTTGAAAAATTCTGAGGTGAATTTAAATAAAATAATGAATTCTTTATTGGTTTATTTTATATATTTTGTATATTTCTAAAAATAAAAATTGAGATTGAATTCAAAATGTTCAATATGTTTTCGTTCATTACTTAAGCACAAAGAAAGAAAGAGACTCTCTTTTGTCTATAATTACACTTTATAGTTATTCACATGATGAAATATAATGAAATAATTGCTGATACATTGGATCCTGTTTATAGGTAGTTATCATTTTTAATAATGTATTTCTGATCACATCTGGCAAATTTAATTTCGTATATAACATTTCTGCATATCAGAGTTGAGAAGAGGATTCCTTAATGTATCTGTCAATATCTGATCTTTCTATTATTAAAAATAATTGTATTTCTGATATATATATTTAAAATATTTGATCTTAACACAGCTCCTTAACTATTCTTTCTTCATTCAGCCTACCTTGTGGGTTACCCCACTTGGCTTCACCAAACACCTATTAGGTGATGCTATTTATGGCTATAAAAAGACAAACATATCCTCTCACTTTCTTTTTCTTCAAGATGTAGGTCAGGTGTCCCCCATAGAGGCATATTCGTCTCAGTTGACTGACAACTGAACTCTCACATACCTGTACATACACACAAACAAGCACATTCTTAATAGCTATGTTTTTAATGTTTTTTCTTTTACTTCCAACTATGTACACATTAATGTAATTTGTTTGTGTTTAATTGTAACATGCATTTAATTGTTTTTTGTTTAAATTTCATGTTTTTGTTACTTATTTCTACCTGGACTCACATGAGTCCACCAAATATTGTTTGTAGGACAAATATTCCATGAGCCATTAGATATACAGTTAAAAACTCAACACCTCTCAAATAAAGAGGTCAATTCTTGCAATAACCTTAACCATCATATTTTCTGCTATAAAATGCCCATTCCCCTGACAAGATTGTGCTCCAAAGACCATTATGGTCATACTACCATGAAAGTCATAATTTGGTATAGGCTTATTGGTTGATGTGACAGATTTTTGTATTAGCATACGTTAAATATACATCTTGCTACTCCAAGAATTCCGAGTGTGAATGTGCAGATAGCATAATGGTTATTGGCATGGTTAATTGATTGATTTGTTATTTTATGGCTTATCAACCCTTTGTAGGTTAAACAAAGCTGAAAGACATTTCAAATTGTTAGAAGTCTCTTATAGTACCTGGTGTTCCCTAATGGTCTGCTAAGTACTGACTGAACTTGTCACCGCTTAATTTCATTGATCACATGGGAACTGCTGTTTTCAGTGTGACTTGACTGTAATGATTATTGGCATGGAAAGAGGACTCCTTGAGCCAAGTTCAATTCCAAGCCTAGTCTGTTGCATTCACTTTCACATGAATACTCTGGATACAGGCATGAATCCATTTCTTCTCTCTCCAGGAATGTGTTCAATAGCAGAATAGACTGGGCATTCTATCCCTGGGTGGCAGCCAGTCTTGGAGGAGGGCCTCTCCAAATTCAAAATTATGGAGAATGCAACAGGAAATGACTACACTATATTTTCCAAAAAATTCATGGAAATTCACAGATAATAAAATAAAGGAAGCCGTGGAGAGCTGTGATCGCCTACATCATAGAAAAATAAATTAGTCCAAGAGTATTGAACTCATATTTTTTTTTTTGCTTTTGTTCTGATAACAACAAAAGTGCAAACCTAAAGATGAACAAAAAGTGCAACAAAAAGAAAGCCTAAAGAATTTATAAAATAACAGTTTATCCCTAAATCATAGAAAGTATTGGTGAAGTTTAACGTATGTACCCACAAAAAAGGAGTCTCAGAAGGATGGTTTTTCTCTTGACACAGTTATTACTGTATACAACCTCAGAAAAAATTTTATTGTTTTAAAAAACTATTTATATAGAATTTTAATAAAATCCAAGTATATAAAACAGGATTTATGCATTCTTTTGTTCTTGGGAATTGATAGTAAAAGTATTAAACACTATTCTTGTAAATAAACAGACTAATAAATAAAGTGTTTAAAATTTTTGTTGTCAATTCTCAAGGAAAAAGAATAGTATGAATCCAGATGCTCACAACACATTTTAGTGAATTTATATGGTGAGAGCAAATGACAGAAATGCAAAGAAAATTATTTTTTTTCAAACTGTATAATTACAGTTACGCATAATTACGTATTTATTTAAATTTCTTCTTCACAAACTTTTTTATGAATAAAAAAACCATTATGTTCATAGTTATTTCTTTGTAATATGGTAAATAATAAATATTGCATTGTTATTGGTTCAATTATTTTTATAAACTCATAAATATATAATTATTTGTGTAAATAAACAATCTAATAAATAGTGTTTAACATATTTGTTGTCATTCTTGACATAATGTATAAATCCAGTTTCATGTATTTGGGTTTTTATTAAAATTGTAAAAATAGGTTTTATAAACAATGAAAATTGCTGAGGGATTCTACCGTCATAGTAGTGTCAAGAGAAAAACAGTTCTTTTGACACACTATTTTCTTTTGCAGGTATATTAAACCTTGCAAACGTATCCTTATATATTATTATAACCTTGAAATTGTGGACTGTGTTGACTTAACCAGCATTGAATTGGTGCTCCTTAAGGCACAAGTTCAATGGATTGGACACATGATCTACATGGAGTTACATTGCATTCCTAGATGGCTGTTGTATGATAGATGACTGTTGATATGATAGGAGACATTAAGACTAACTGAAGAAATGGTACAAAAACCCAACTGAAACCTCCACTGATGAAAGATCAGAGCAAAGGAACTACAGAAATGTGCTCTTGCCTGGTTGTGTTGAAGTGTTGTTATCCACAAAGCCTCTTCAAAAAAGCCCTGCATAAAAATTTCACCATCCAAAGCACTGTGCAACTTTGGCAGAGATGATGACCACTGATTTCCAGTGTCCCCACTACTCCAGACTCGGCATGTCCAGACTTAATTTGTGAAGCCATCTCTGGATTGACTGATGAATTTGCTGAACAAAGTCTTCTTTGAACCCAAAGGATAAACATATATATTAATACTTTTAGCTGAGATAATGTTGGCTGACAAGTTTTTTAAAAAAATCACTCATAATTAGAGAGTATGTGGTTTGCTATACAACTGCTTTCTAAGACCAATGGCTTTGAGCAAGTGAAGCCTGTTGGTTTTTGCAAAGACCACACTCTTTTGAACATTGTGGATTGGTGCTACATACAAGTCACATACAAAGAACTGTACCAAATAACAGAAACTACATCACTTGAGGACTACCAACAGCAGCAACAATTAAAATGGATAGCTTATGTAACTCAAAGAGAAAATAATGACATAATCAAGATGTTAATGTATCACACTACTTCAAATAAATGGTTAGGAAGGAAACCCTCATCAATACTGGAGGGAGTGATAACAACTACTTGAGTTGAGAAACCTATTTTTGTGAAAAATTCTTTTAAGAGAAAGATTTTATAAATTTCAACTGAAAACATTACTGTCTGCACAGTCAATGAATGCCAAATATTTCCTTGTAGGGAAAAGGTTGATATTATCATTACCATTTAAAGGTACACAAAAATATAAGTATCATTAAATTCTAGATTGTCTATGTTTGATGATCTAGGTTTAGATATATCTGATCTTTAGTCAATCATTATTACTTTTATTAGTATCCACACTGCTTGCATGTCAGTTTAGATTTCAGTTAGTCTGCATGATTCATTCGGATTTTGATTTATTTCTGATAGGTAAGTTATCAGAAACGTATTCAGTGAATAAATATAGAAACTTTTAAAATATTTTTTTGTTTGTTTCTTAATCATATATTGATGATATAAAGTTTATCTTTTTAGCTATTTCCATCTCTAATGGAGGAGGCTTTTGGAAAATAGCCATGTTTTCTAAATATATGCTCTTTATTCTTGACATCAAACCTTGGAGTGAAAATCAATATATTATTTTTATCTTGTATCTGTAATAAGTAATATGGGAAAATGATATATAAATTTTTATATATCACGAACAAATTTATGAAAATCTGATGTGATTATAAATTTGCATGAATGATAGGGGATGCTGAAATTTTAAAATTTAAATTAAAATTTTAAATTTTTTTGATATGGGAAATAGTCTAGTCGATTTCATTTAGTTTCTTTCTTTTTTTGGTTTGTTTTGTTTTATGGATTATCAACCTCAATGGGTTATTTAATGTTAACAATTTTTATTGCTGGTAATATTTTTTTCCTTCAAAAAATCTATTTCTGGTAATATTTTTTTTCAAAAATATATAGCTGGTAATTTTTTTAAAAATGTATTGCTGGTAATTATTTTTTTTAAAATGTATTGCTGGTAATATTTTTTTACAAAAAAGTATTTCTGGTATTAAAACCTATTTTTACACTCTCATAGTGTTTGACCCCAATTTAGTGGTTAACTATTTACCCATAACTGGAATCCTAAGTCCTGGGAACACCAGCAATTAAGAGGTGGTTCCACACTCCTCAAAACCTCCTAATCAGAGGCCTTGCTGTTGGATGTAGTTTGTTGTCTTACCCAGGACACGGCTGTTTATTGCCTTATCCAGGACACCTTATTTGTGGGTCTTGCCCCTCTGCAGAGGTGCAGTTGGCATATTCTGAAGCCCCAGACGACAGGGCCACTTTCTCTTTTTGTTATCACTTTTGTTATTATCAAAAGTGATAAAAAGAAAAGAAACTAAATAAAATTGGCTAGACTATATCCCCAAAAACATATTAAAAAAAAAAAAATTAAATTAAAAATTTCAGCATCCCCTTTCCTTCATGTGCATGTGTAATCACACCAAATAAATATCACTTTTTTGTTCAATGAAGTCATAAAGGACAAAATGTATCACACAAAACAATTTTTTACACTTTGTCATAGATTTTCATAAAATAAGTTATGTATTTGTGGACCCAAAAAGTGTTAATGTATCCTTAGCTTTCTGCTTAAGCATCTATAATTCTTAAAGCAATATTTGTTATACAGTGTAACCCGGATATAAGAGAAACCCGGATATAAGAGCAATTTTCTCTGGTCCCAAATTAGAGCCTGTGTTAATACAGTGTAACCCGGATATAAGAGAGTTGTTGGGACCGGAGAAGAAGTCTCTTATATCCGGGTTTGGTCTATTATATATACATTAACACAGGCTCTAATTTGGGACCAGAGAAAATCTCTCTTATATCCGGGTCTCTTATATCTGGGTCACACTGTAAAACAAAATAGACTAAACCCGGATATAAGAGAAACCCGGATATAAGAGACCTATTCTCCGGTCCCGGCAACTCTCTTATATCCGGGTTACACTGTAATAATTTTGGGTTTGGCAAAAATACAAGTGATTAAAATGTGGAAGAAAGTTTTGTCTTTTACATTTTAGTAAGTGATGATGTCTTTTTTCTAGTGACTAAAGAGATATTAAGAAATAAATTTACCTCCTTTAATAAACTTATTGGTCACTTGAGACAGCAGAATAATGACTATTTGAGCTAAACTACTTAGTAACATAGATATGTGATCTCTGCCTAGCTGCATGAATAAAAATGGCAATCATTATTAGCTTTTTTTTTATATACCACGTTTTTAGTTTCTAAAAGGTTTCTTTTCTAAGAAAGAAAAACTAAAAAAATAGCCTGAAGTCTGTTGATATTTACTGATTATATCTTAGTCTGACACAAGGCCACAATGGGAGGGTAAAGCTAAAAATCATGATTCTATTAAGCAATTTGCTAAATGCTCCATCCATTTACATCTTAAATTTCTATCAGCAATTATTTAAAAATTAAATCTATGGAATAATAATTTTCTTCTTTTTCACACCTTCCTCTTTACTATAAACTAACTCATGCTTAGTGCTATTTTCAAACCAATGTAGACCTATAGTAGCATACAATATGACCTGTTTTGTGCTGTATTTTTATACTATTGTGTGTTGGGAGTGTGGTCTGACTTTGTATTGCAGAGTATCTAACTGAGACAAAAGTGGCAGCACCCTTCAGTGGCTTTGTAATCATTTATTTCCAGTAAATGGCAATTTCCTGTTTTTTCCAAAATGGGCCAGCACATCCAGGTAATAATGTTATAACAATGCAGCAGTGATAGAGTTAAGTTAATGAAAATTTAGAAGACTATTATTTCTGTGATTAATGATTTCTTGAAGAAAGAGTTTTAAAAGAATAATATGTGTGATTTTTTTATTTTTGAAAGTGTGACCACTTGGCAACTAGAGTGACTACTGCTTTTTTCACTTTAGAGGCACTTGTTAGGGGTGATGATATGCTTTGTTTCAGAATCCTTTGTAAATAACTTAGGTCCTCACTATTGTGTCCTTGTGCCAGATAAGTTACTAAATTCTGTTGAGCAATGTCTAACAAGCTAGTTTTGCAGTTCTTGCCTGTCTAGCAATTTTAATACTCAATTTGTGCTTTTGGCCTTATGCCAGACTAATCCAAACTTAATAAACATGTGGATGTCTGCTGTAGAGAAGTGGATATCAAGCTAGTCTTATAAATCATTGATAGTCGAGTTTGATGCTCAATGTCAATCTCACTATGACCATGGCCTTTTACCAGACTAAGTGAAGATTAATAAACATCTGGGTACCAGCTGTAGTGCAATAACAAGCTAGCTTTGCAGTTATTTAGTGAATTTAATGCTCAATGTGTGCTTTTTTGCCTTATGTCAGACTATGCAATATATAGTAAACATTTTTTTCTTTTACTAATGTTCACTCAATACAAGGCTTAAGAACCACTCAAGGTAGAGGGTTACAGTTAAAATGTTAATGATGAAGGAAATGTGTATATGACAGGAAAAGAAGGTGGTGTGACACTATTTATCTATGGTAATTGGCTAACTAATTAACCATAGAAATTAAAACAAGAAGTACTGAGAACGGAAAGAAGATATCCCGAAAGATATACTGTTCGATATTAAAAAGGTTTTATTTTATTTCTGAAAAAGTTACTTTTCACAAAAACCCATAAATTGGCATAGACAGTAGACGCGTAGAATAGCCATATGTGAGATTTGATTGATTAATGTTGTTTGTAAAAAAAAAAATGCTTGCCGAGAGAAACACGAGATTCAGAAAAAAGCAAAGCATTGAGATATCGGGCAGACCATATGGAGGTCATAAATTTTTCGGCCAATACAGGGTAGAGAGAATCAATATTAACTGTCTTCCCAAGATATCATTTTTCTTGAGTGCTGGCAAGGCAAAGCCATATGGTATTTGTGGGAATTTTGGCATGGGAAATATTTTATTCTGATACGAGTTGGAGAGAATTGTTATTATTTACTTTTCCATAGTGTCATCTTCAGGCGCTGACACGTTGAGTAGCAATATGGTGATTATAAAATTTTGGGCATGAGAAAAGAAGAATTGTAATTTGGGAGATAAGGAATTTAATTTCTCAAGAAGCCAAGGGTTCCAGTAAAAGCTAACTTCATGAAGGGACCAGATGGCAGACTTTGACAGTGATTGATGGAATTTGTAAAGGGTACTGGTTAAGAAGACTCTGAGTGACCAAAAGATCTGAGAGATTTTAAGTGGCAATGTGGGATTCGTAAAAGTTTTGGCTGATGGGGAAAAAAAAAAGAATTTTGTAAACAAAAATTCTGGGTTATAATTTTAAGGAAGTGAGCTTAGCCACACCTGCACAGCTGGGATGCCATTGGTCGAGTGGTAGCAATGGTGATAAGCGGAGGTAATTTGATGAGAAGGATGGGGAAGTTATTAACGCCCACTGAAGGGATTGGTACGAGGTATCAATGTGAGAGAGGAAGAGTTTAGGAGGATAGCTCTCCTCCGACTTCTCCTCATGGACGAGGAGATCAACGCCCCCTAAAATGGAAAGTGATTAATTTTCCAAAAGTGGGAAGTAATCAATTTTCCTGGCCTGACAACAAAGAGATTTCTTGTTGGAAATTGGGATTTGCCAAGAATCCCTGACTGTGTCTCACCCCACACCGATTTTGGTCGGTACCCATAAATGAAAGTCCTCGGCCCATTCGACAGTAGAGTTAATTTGGGAGTCAGAGCTTGAGTAGAGTGTTGCCTCACAGAAGCTGATTGAGAGATTCCATGACCTTCGACTTCGCCTATCCTACCAATAGCAAGTTATACTCACAAGCAAAGCCAAGCCAGCACCTAAAAACTAAACCAGTTGACTTAAGATACCAAAACTTGCTTAAGAAGCGTAGAAGTGTCACACTCCATAGAAAACGGGCTGGGAGAAAAACACACTCCTGTATGAGTAGAGGCTCACACCTTGTTTCTTGTTTAGGAAGGGGTTCCCGGAACTCTCTCTGACCTCTGTACTAGTGCTGCTGTGTTTCTCCTGGGATGTGCGCAGTCTGTGGCATAACCTCTTCATTCTGAGGGTACATGGTTGACAGTTCCCTGGTTGCTGTTTCTGACTGGTAGTTAGGAGCCCTAACTCTTGTGTAGCGTCTTGAGCGGCTGCTCTGATCAACAGTTGTATAATATCGGGGTGTCTGTAGTCCCATGTCGCGCATGGAAAGGTGTCCCTGCAGTCACCTCCGGTGGGCAACCCTGAGGCCACATTATGATGCAGGATGTGCCCAATTCCCTCTGCCCACGTCACGGCCGATAACCGTCGGCTTCTTTTACCTCAGGCCTTCTCATCTTCCAACCATAATTCCACATGATGACTTACAAAGATCAAAAAAGTAAACCTAAACCAACCCTTCATAAATCACTTAAACCCCTCAACATTTCATTCTCCAACATCCGTAGCATCAGAACCAATTTCTACAGTGTGGAATCTTTCCTTACTGCAAACTGCCCGGATATACTGGCTCTGTGTGAGACCAATCTTGACTCATCTATCCCCTCCTCTGAACTCTTGATCCCTGGCTACTTTCCTCTCCTCAGAAAAGACTCTCTAACCCACATGCTTGGTGTCTACGTCAAGGACCATCGCCCTCTGGCTAGAGAGTGCTCTCTCGAATCGCCGGACCATTCATACATGTTTCTCCGGCTATCTCTTCTCAATGCTGTAAGCTATCTCTTCTTCCTTTATCGCTCTCCATCTTCTCAGGACTGTGGAATATTTGATGTCGTTTCTGACAGCATAGACAAGGCTCTCTCTCTCCACCTGTACGCTCACATATTTGTGTTTGGCGATTTTAACGCCCACCATAACAAGTGGCTTCAGAATGCTACTACTGACCTCGCAGGCATACACACAATTATTAACTTTTCAGTTTCTCAATCCCTCATGCAGATAGTTGACTTCCCCATGCGTTTTACCTACAACCAGGACGGTAAAGCCTCTCTTTTTTACCTCCATCCCTGAGTCTTGTAGTGCCATGCAGCTCTGCCCTCTTGGCAACTCTGATCATGTGGTAGTGTCTATTAACATCTCCTTCAACCCCACCCACTGCAAAGAGCCTACTACCACCCGAACCTCGTTCTGCTAGAAGACTAGCTGACTGGGACTCGTTCCGTGATTTCCTCAGCGATGTCCCTTGGGATGTTGTATTTAAGCTCCCTGTTCAAGAATGTGCTTCAGAGGTCTCATCCTGGGTTAAAGCTGGAATTGATGCTTTCATCCCCTCAAGGAAATTCAAGGTCAAATTGTGCTCCTCCCTGTGGTTCTCTGCTGCTTGCTCAGCCGCCATTGCCCATAGGAACCACTTCTTCCACCTATTTCGTAGCGATATGTCTGACTGCAATAGACGCTTCTTTGCCTCTGCCCGTAACGAGTGTAAGTGTGTCCTCAACGAAGCTAAGTCTCTATTTGCTGCTCGGATGAAGGAACGTATCGCATCTCACAAATTCGGCTCCAAGGATTATTGGCGTCTCTGCAAGAACGTTCTGAACAATTGCAAACCCTCTATACCTCCTCTGTTCAACCAGATTGAGGTCCTGACCTCCTCTGCCGACAAGGCTGAATGCTTTGCTCAGAAATTTTCTTTCAATTCACGCTTGACTCTTCCGGTGTACCCATACCCGATTTCCCTCTCAGAACTGAAGCCCTTTTGAGCGGGTTACACATATCCCCGTCATTGGTATTGGGCATTATCTCTAATTTAGACCCCCACAAGGCTAGTGGTGGAAATGGGATACTAGCCATTGTCTTGAAGAAATGCGCGCCTGAATTGGCGCCCACCCTCTCTAAATTATACACTTTACACCTTACCTTATAACCACCTTACATCACATGATCTGCTCTCAGACAAGTAATATGGATTCCGCTTTGCCCGATCTACAGCTGATGTGCTTACGGCCATCACTGAATTTGTCTACCAAGCTCTTCATAATAACGGAGAAGCTTGCGCTGTGGCCCTTGACATCTCCAAGGCGTTTGATAGGGTTTGGCATGCCGGCCTTCTTTGCAAGCTTCAGGGCTATGGTATTACAGGTCGATTGTTTGACCTAATACAATCATTCCTGTTAAACCGTGAATTGAAGGTCGTTCTCAATGGATTCTCCTTCAGCTCCTATCCCACGAATGCAGGTGTTCTGCAAGGCTCCATCCTAGGCTCTACCCTGTTCCTTATATTCATAAATGTTCCTGATGCCATAGATTCCCATAGATTCTAAATTTACTCCTGTCTCAGAAACAAATCTAGTGTCGCTGACAAAATTAACCTGGCCGTTCGTCTCGAAAAGGACCTTCAATTGGTTGTGAACTGGGGCAGGAATTGGCTGGTTAACTTTAATGCCTCCAAAACAAAACTGCTCTCTATTAATCACCACAGGGATCCATCCCTGCATCCCATTAGAATGTCTGAAGACCAACTTCTCGAGAGCTCCTCTCTGCGGCTACTCGGTCTCACGCTGTCCGCTGACCTGAGATGGAACAAATACATTGAGTCAATTGCTTCATCCACTGCAAGAAAAATTGACTCCCTGTGCCGGGCCAGGAAATTTTTCTCCCCGGAATCGATCCTCCAAATTTACAAATCAACCATCCACCCTTGCATGGAGTATTGCTGCCATATATAGTCTGGAGCCCCTTCTGTTTACCTGGGGGTTCTTGATAAGATCCAAAGACGGGTATGCAATGTAATTGGCCCTGATCTCACAGACGCATCGTCGCTTCTCTCTGTCTCTTTTACAAATACTTCCATGGTAATTGCTCTGATGAGCTGCTATCGCTGGTTCCCAGAATCGATGAATTCAAGTGTTGTATGAGGCTGGAATCCCGTTCACACCCTTTCACTGTTGAAACTGTTAAATGTAGACGTCTCTGCTACTCCAAAAGTTTCATATCTCGCACCTCTCGCCTGTGGAACTCCCTTCCTTATTCCTGTTTCCCTGGCAACTATAATCTCCAACTATTCAAATGTGACGTCAATCGACATCTCCAGTTGCATTGATCTATCCACTATCTTTCTCTACATCCTTTCCTCTATCACTCCTATCTGCTCTTGCTCCAAATCCTCTGTAACCCCTTGCGTGCTAGTGGCTTCCAGGCTTACCTGGGGTGAAAAGCTTAAAAAAACCCCCAAAAACAGATGGATAAAGTTAATTTATTTTTTAACATACTGAACCTCTTGGGTTTTTATTTGCTTCTTTTTCTTTAGACTTGTGCGATATCACCTCCAGTCTTGACTCATCTTACACTACAGCCCGATGCCTGATCGATCTTGTCTACTTAAGATCAAAATCGCAACATGGGTAGGTTAGACTTGATCGAAGCAGTTACTTTGGTAACCAGACATTGGAAGTGAGCTGGGAATGACAGAGGTGGTGTTGAATCGGTTGCAGCTAGTGTGAAGTCGTTAACATCAACCGACCATCCCACTTGGTACCCTGACCAAAAGATTCCGCTGGGTAGTGACGGCCAGGATTTGACCCGGGACGGGCCAGTATCACATATTGGTACCTTGACCAAGGGATTCCGCCAGGTAGCGATGACCACTGATCGACTGGGACACAGGCTGGTGGCATTGACTAAGAGTTTATCCCCAAAACGCTGGTGGACGAAACATTACAGTTTCGCGCCACGACTGAGAGTTAACCACAGGTCGACAGCTCAGTGTCACAGTGGTAGGAAGTGAAGGTGGATAGATAACAATTGACCCTTGATATGAAGAGGTCAAGATTGGAGTGTTCAGGGAATCACTCATATGGAAGTCTGTTCCACAAAAAGTGGCAGTTTTTGGAAAAAAAGCTGTGTGAGTAGAAGAACTTTCTTCTCGAATTTGGAACATGGAGAGAATGAAGATGGTTTTAATCTGTGGACATGGCATGTCAGGTCAGATGTAAAACTCTGAACTGATGGAACTAAAGAATAGTTTGTTCAAATATTTGTCCTAGAAATACTAATAGAATAGTGACAGGCTTGCAAAGTTATGTCTATAGGAAAGAGGATGCAGGGTGGAAAAATATATCATCCTCCAAATGACTGTGTAAATGATTTTGAACTCTATCAAGGCTGCCTTATCTGCTCAGCCCACATAAAGCAGCAATAATAATTTTTTGTAGGGGGTTGGCCTCATCTTACTCTTGTAAAGATAGAGCATGGAAGCAGGAGCCAAATACTTTCTGCAGTTATAGAAGGAGCCAAATATTTTCTTCATCAAATTTAGTGATTGTCATCATTGGCTTTATCTTGTATCCAAGAATTTAAATTCTTCTTTGCTGATCACATCCTTTATTTATGATGGTGTTGCCAATGTGAAGGTCCAGGAATAGAAGCTTCCAGTTTCACCAAAATCTGCTTCTGTCATCCATTTCCTATCACCGTTTGGCTTTGCAAATGTTGGCTGGAGGTGAAAGAAAATCAAAGTAGAAAAAAGTTCTGATGACATGAATTTGTTTAAGGTGGATCTCAACTTGCCAGGAAATGACCCACACACTTGGTTTCATGACTGTCCTCTGTGGCACATATGGAATGAGATATGCAGAATGCATTTATGAAACTGCAATGAACTCTGTTATACTTTCAAGTGGTGCCTTCTGTAGCATGTTTGTCTTCATCCACTGGTTCAACCATTGAGACAGTTGTTATCACCTGCTTGTTCCACCACTGGGGTCTTTGAGGTCGGTCTCGTTTAGTCTGTGTCCTCGTCTTTGACCTTGCCATCAATTGATAGATTGTATATAAATGAGTTTTACAAGGTCTGGGGTGAACTTGGGACCCAGTAGATGTTCAAAGCAGGTACTTGCTGTAGAGATGTGGCAAGGAAGCTTGTCTTGTAGACCATTGCTGGTGAAGTGAGTGGATACTTAGTGATAATTTCATTATGATCATGGCCTAGTGTTAGACTAATCCAAACTTACAGATCACAACAGCTATTAGGAAGATGTGATTAAATAATGTTTTAAAAAAATTGATTCAGTATTATTATTGTTTAGGCAATAAGTATTATAACATAGCACAAATAGCTATATTGTTGAAAAAAAAATTTTTGATAATATACACATTTTTTACATATTTATGGTTATTTTTTAACTTTTATCAAAAACGACATTCTTGTACATGTAGTTATAGATAATATTATACATTAATTACTAATTTTTTTAATTAATAACTATTTGTGCTCAGTTGTTGACATTAATAGCTATCTGCTGACATGTTAAAATTTTGGAATAATGTAATAATAAAAATTTAAATTTCATCTCTCTGATAGATATCACAATCTGTTAATAAACATCTTGTTGGCCACTGTAGAGCATACAAATATGCTCATCTAATGAGTGTTATTGTCACTGTTTTAGCCTTATGTCAGACTAAGCTAAACTTAGATATTTGTTTCTATTTGAGTTGTTAAATGTTCTTCCTTGTATTGCAGCCTGTATGCTATATATGATTCACACAAGCTATGATGATATTGAAGACAAATATATTGCTGATCTTGGCTGTGGTTGTGGAGTGTTGAGTGTTGGTGCTTCTATTCTTGGCTCTGGGTAAGTATCCAAGCAAACTACTCTTCTTTTAAATATAAATTTGAAATATTTATTTTTTGATCAATGAAGATAATATAATGATTAAAAAGTATTGATGTTGCAGCACACACTGTACTTTGCATTTATCGGTAAAGCTAAGGAGATAGGAAAAGAATCATAGCAGTCATCAGGCAAAGGAAATGGTAATCACAGGTGATAACTAATACTTGTAGCAAAGTCCATGTAAAGCAATGGAGTACAGGTTTGTCCTCAAGTGGGAGTAACTCCCCTAGAAAATCTTTTGGTACTCTTGGTGTAATGGATAGCAGCTTGGATTGAGGAATCGGAGAGCCGAGTTTGAATTACAGTCAAATCCATTACATTCACTTACGTGCTAATACCCTTGGGAAAGGTATGGATCTTCTTCTTATCTCCCTCAGCTATGGGTAAATAGCAGGATAGACTAGGTTCTATAGCCTTGAATGGCAACTGGTCTACTGCAGAAAGAAATGGCAACCTACTGTGAGAAAAAAATCTGCTTTGTCAGTCATGTATTGAAAGATACATGATCACCTAAGTGTGTATAATGCAGTGCACATAACTGACTGACCATCTGTAAAAATTGATGCAAACTACTTGTATTTTCCAGATACAATTTTCTGAATTTCTGGGACCAGGAGTTATCATTATTTACACACAGACTATTATCTTCATCTTTATTGTTGTTATCATGTTCCAGTCATTGTGTCCTCCATCCTTCATCAGGTATTTACCAATCAGTGTAATTGTCTGGGAATTCTTTTTGTTTATATCTGTTTTTTGTTTTTTTAGCAAAATGAGATTTCATAGACCATTGTAAATGACTTCAAGAGTTCAAGACTTGCTTGATCCTGCACTTCGGTGACCTTTTACAAAATTTCCAAGATAAAGTTGTAAAAAGTAGTAAATCTATTATCAATTTTATTTGTTTTTAAACAAATAAAAAAACAAAAAGTAGGTCTTTGGTTGTTTCATTTTTTTTTTCTTCCAGTAAATTAAAAAAAAATAAGTGAAAGATAATCTCACTTACAGAATTACAAATTTCTTTTTTTTTTTAAAAATCATTTCACTCTAAGCAAGGCGATAATGCCACTAAGATGCAGCAGGTTACAAGGTGTGGGAGGAAATGAGAAGAAGTGAGGAGAAAGGACAATAAAAGAACAGGATTTTTAGGAAGAAAGAAGATGACAATTGACGTTGAATTTAAATTTCTGAAGATTGTAGGTGGCAAGAAATCAGAAGGGAGATCCACAGGTGAGAAAAGAAACTGTTAGAATAGAAATGGTGGTTGCATCTAGCTAGTTCAACAGCAAAATGGTGAGACCTAATTGCCAATCTACTAGTACACTTAAATTCATGTCATCGAGGCACCAGGGAAAAAAAGATAATCAGAACAGTTGTCATAAAAATATTTGTATAAAAAACAGAGAGAAGCCACATCACATTGGTGAGAAAGTGATGGTAGTCGAGATGCCAGATCAAGACCAATTACATTACAAACCTGTCTTTGAATTTGTCAAGAATTTTGAGATATATAGCAGGAGCACCAGACTAGATATGGTAACAATATTCCATGTATTGATGAATGATAGATTTATAAATATGCAAGAAAGATTCTGACAAGAAACATTTTTTGACACAACCCAGTGAACCAACTTTCCTAGCAGTAGATGTGGCAATTGATTCAATATAGTAACTTGACTTCATGTTAGTGGAAAACATGAGCCCAAGATGGCATAGAGTGTTGCTCTCCTGGAGTTTAACATTAGCCATGCTGATGGCAGGTAGAAAAGGTTCTTTATGGTGGTTAAATGAAAGCAGTTTTGTTTTGGAGGAATTAAAATTTACAAGTCATTTCTTCCTCCAGTTAACCACTGATTGGAGGTCCTTTTCAAGAGCATTATTTTTTAATTTTTTATTTTGGTTATGATATTCAAAATGTTTCAGCATGTTTCAAGTATCTCTCATCATACTTGGTAACGTTTGAATTTCAAACCAAGCCCTATTCAATGCAAAGGTGAAAATTGTTCTTACTTGGCCTTTCATAATAAGGGGAGATAACTCATCTCAGTTATTACTCAACAGTCCCAGTCGCTTTGTGCCGCTTGTCTACTTTTTCCTCTGAACCTGAGTATGTGACTTTTCAGCACTACCAAACCCAGTAATTGAATTCACGACTGTCAAGGAGCTATGTGAACCAAATATATTTAAACTAACAATTTAATACAATCTAGGGTAGCATTTTTCAAACTTTTTTTACTGTGACCCACAGCAAGAACCACGTTTTGTATTGCGACCCATTATACATATGTGTAATAAATAAAAAACAAACTCTGTTCATAGATTCATTTATTTAGCATCGACAATTTATATGTATATTTCTTATGATTCGCCCATATTGGATTTGCATGTATCTATTTGTATTATTTACTTGTATGAATATAAACTTATTACTTTTAGAAAGACAAATTTAAAGGAAATTCTGACAAAAATGTTAAGTAAATAATATTTAATGTTTCAATCATATTGCAGGTATTCCTCACTGTAAAGTCTTGTTATTTTTATCTTATTACGTGTCTTAAAAGAAGTCAACGTTTGCTTGCTAAGGTTATCATCTTCAACAACGTTCATGAAAGTTACATTTTCAGATGTATCTGTTAATGTTCCTTCATCATTCTTTTTTTATCAAATAATATAACGATCCATCATTAGTTGTTTCTGAAATCTTCAAATAGCACAAGTTACAAGTATTACAGTTACAAGTTAAAAACAAAACTAGCCTGTTCTTAAATTTCGCCAAAACAACAACCAACTCACCAAAAATTCCAAGACTTCAAATGAACACAACACATTCATCTTACTACCATAGAAAGAATGTACTGGTACTTGACTTTGACACTGAGTTGAAAAATTTACTTTTATTTATTTAATTTTTTTCAAGGTTTATTTATCCCTCATTGTTTCAGTATTAATTTAGTAAGAACAGGTGATTGGGTTATTTCAGTTTTTTATATACACTGCATTTCAAATTATTAACAAGGTAACACTTTTCCATCCTATCCAAAAACTACCAGTTGGAATTTAACGAAATTATCAAAGAATAATGACCACATATATATATATATATATATATATATATATATATATATATATATATAAATACATTGTAAGAATTGAAAGATTCTAGAAAAAGGAACAGAAGTTATGGTCATTTACCTAATTTATTTAAATTATTAGCTAGGTGTAAAAAAAGAAAATGGCACTTTAATTGCTTCATTTACCAATTTTTATGGATACATACGGTAACTAAGATAAAATCAAATCGAAATAAAAAAGTAAACAGAGTTCAAAAAGGATAGTGGATTTGGTTAATATAAAATATGTGATCCTTTTCTTAAAATGACTTGAAAAAGGCGCTGATCCATCAAACATGTCAATTTCTGGATCTCTTCTAATGTAATTTCATGTGATATGCTCACTATTTCCTGCCATACATCATCCTTGCTTCTAAATTGGCATCCATTCTCATAAACACGTTGCTTCAGAATGCTCCACAAGTTTTCAATTGGGTTTAAGTCTAAAGAATTGACCTGTCAGTTCATCTTCCGAGGTTCACAGAAGCCTAAATTCTGCAGGTACTCCGTAGTTTTATGCGCTGAATACTAAGGAGCATTATCTTGCATAAATTCGATGGTTCTCCTGAAGGTGATTCTTAGCTTTTTTAGCCAAGTGCTCTTTGAGGAAGGCTATATAAGCATCTGCTGTTATTTTTGTGCCGTCAGGTACTCTCCATGGATCAACCATGATATTTTCAATAATACCAGCCCAAATCATAATACCTCCTCTTCTTTGTTGGCATGTAAAGCATTGATGAAGATCTTGTCCATTTACGACCCAACCTTTGCTCCAACTGTCAGGGTCATCAAGTGTTGCACGACTTTCATCTGTGAACTGTGAGAAATCAACCTTCATGTTCTGCTTTGCACATTTCAAATGCATTTTTATGTGTACTTTTGTCAATTGAAGCTATGTCACTGGTCTCATTGATGTCCCAACATTTTTCAGAAGACGATAACGAGTACTTCTGGACACTGTTGCTTCTTCAGTGCTCCTGAAAAGTGTTCCACTGGTCAGGCCTGGGTTATTTACAGCTTCACGTTTCATTCATGACAAAGAACGTCAGGAAACAACACTCAAATGACCCTTATCGGCCCCTCTTATGTACCCTTCATAGGAGCTGCAACAAATCTTTTTAGTTTGGTGGTATATTTAAATTATTTTGGATATTTCTAATGTAGATTTACCTTTGGAAAGTTCAGAGGTTATAATATCTTTTCTCAGAAGGGGTCAAGTCACATTTGGGACCCATAATTGCATGATTATAATGACACTCGTTTATTGTCTGGAAGACTTCTGTTAATATCGCAAATGGCCACCATTTGTTTCCAGTGTGCAGAACAATACAGTTTTTATATAGCCTGCGTATATACCTATTCCCATTATACTGTGAAAATTTAGTTAAATTGTGACTGGTAGTTTTTGGGCAAAATGAAAAAATATCACATCATTAATAATTTGAAACATAGTATGTTATTATATATATATATATATATATATATATATATATATATATATATATTGTCATCCACAGACAGACTGTTTCGCTGTATCACAGCTCATCAGTGTGGCTAGACGTCCGGTTGCCTCTGGCTAGAATCGAAAACCAGCTGAATTCACATCAGTTGGAAATTTTACCCTGAAGCCGTTATATATATATATATATATATATATATATATGCACTACAGTTCAAAAGTTTGAAGCCACCCCAGAATTAGCATGAGATAAGCTTGACAGAAGAGTAAAAAAAAAAGGAAAAAGAGCTCTTAGATTCATTGAAAAAAGAATGTAATCAATCATCAAACTTATACTTTAAGAAACTTTTGCAACGAATGCCAAAATTTTGTGCTGCAGTAATCAAGGGCAAAGGAGGATATTTTGATGAGAGAAAAATTTAATCGTAAAATGCATTTTTTCTTTTTGTCATGATGAAATTTCTAATAAAAAATTCATGTCTCACTTTTTTTTTTAAAAATGTATAAGGTTTCTCTTATTTAAAGTACAAAACAACTAATTTTTGCTCTAATTTAAAAAATTATCAGAAGTGGCCTCAAACATTTGAACTCTAGTATGTGTGTGTGTGTGTGTGTGTGTGTATGTGTATATATATATATATATATATATATATATATATAAATGCACACACATCATATAAGTTAGTAGATTGAATTTTGATAGACTAAAAAAATAACCTAAATATTTGAACTTTGCACTTTTAATAAGGTAATAATATATTGTTGCAGTTGTAGGTTGACATTAGTCTAGATTATAGGGTCATTGGGAACTTGTTGAGAGCTACTTATGCTTTTAAATTCAGAGTTTTCCTTCTAGGCTTCAGCAGAAATCAATAGAATAAAAAATTCAGTTTTCGCATTGGCACCTGATGGCAGGTTTACTTTAATCTTTCCTTTAGATTTCTCTTTAAAAAAAACAACTAATGTGACAGTTTTTTGAAAGAAGTGAACATTTATGTACAGGTAGGCATTTTATAACTGGGAAGTGTAAAACAAGTGCACTTGTACCAAAAATAACAAAGTAAATTTTATCAAAATAATAAATTGATATCTTTGAATAACAGCCTAATTTCATTGTAAGCAACAAAGTCCACTGATAAGACATCTCACATATTCTCTTGCCAAAGGACAAAACTAAATGTTGAACTCTTATGAACTACAATAAAATGCTGATAGTATTGACTGCTAAACAAAACAATAATTTTATTCTCTATATGCAGAAGTGCTGAAAAGTTCTCAGCCTGATCAACTCATCAAAATCAGTATATCAATAACAAAACATCAGAATACTGATTTTGGGAAATGGATTGAATAAAGAACTTTTCAGCATCCCCTTTCTAAGTATATATATATATATATATATATATATATATATATATATATATATATATATATATATATATATAACTGAATGGGTAAATATAGGTAGGTATACGAGGAGTGAATGATCATATACAAATACATATAAATACTCTATAGTGTAAGAAAAAACAGTGCTCAATGTTAAGAAATAGAGCTATTTAATATATATATTAAGGAATATGCATAAGATCTTACATTAATTGCTCAATTTCAAGTTTCATGCTGAAGCAATTTTCAAGTGCTGGAATTATTATCCTTATAATAATTCCAGCACTTGAAAATTGCTTCAGCATGAAACTCATAGTTGTGCAATTAATGTAACATTATATTATATATATATATATATATATATATATATATATATATATATATATATATATAGTTATTCTTAATATATATATATATATATATATATATATATATATATATAGTTAATATATATATATATATATATATATATATATAGTTAATATATATATATATATATATATATATATATAGTTAATATATATATATATATATATAGTTAATATATATATATATATATAGTTAATATATATATATATATAGTTAATATATATATATATATAGTTAATATATATATATATATATATATAGTTAATATATATATATATAGTTAATATATATATATATATATATAGTTAATATATATATATATATAGTTATTCTTAATATATATATATATAGTTATTCTTAATATATATATATATATACATATATATAGTTATTCTTAATATATATATATATATATATATATATATATACATACATATATATAGTTATTCTTAATATATATATATATGTATATATATAGTTATTCTTAATATATATATATTTATATTCTTTATATATTAGTTATTAATATATATATATATATTATTAAAAATATATATATTAATTATTAAAAATATATATATATATAGTTATTATTAATATATATATATATATATATAGTTATTATTTATATATATATATATATATATAGTTATTCATATATATATATATATATATATATATATATAGTTATTATTTATATATATATATATATATATAGTTATTCATATATATATATATATATATATATATATATATATATATAGTTATTATTCATATATATATATATATATATATATATATATATATATAGTTATTATTCATATATTTATATATATATATATATATATATATATATAACTATAACTGGGCACATTTACACGTTTTTTTAAAAATCAACATCACAACATTTAATTTGTAATTTATCCCTGAAGATGATCTTTGAAAAGATTGAAAGTATTTGGGTTATGGCACTTTCCTTGCTGTATTTCATCTTAACATCAAATAACTGATTAGACAACTGGAACGGATAATTATAAAAATAAGTAAATTCAGTATGTGTATTATTCAATGAAACATGTATGAATGAAGATATGCTGCCTATATATATATATATATATATATATATATATATATATATATATATATATTACTTTAAATCAAATGTTATTTTTAGTGCTTACCTGTATTTGAGTAGAACAGCCCATTTTTTAAACAGTATTTATTTCATCTACTGGTCTGTGCATTTGAGAAAACTTAAAGAAAATGTGCCCTCCCACAGAATTTGAACCTGTGTCCCCGCTTTGTAAGAACAATCATCGTCTGATCTGGTTTGCTTTAACCTACTCGGCTATGGAGAGCTTCAGAGCCAAGCAAGGTTCTATTTGCTTTAAGGTTCATTGCATTCAGATTTTGCTTTGAAAGACATATTTGTTCCTTTTCGTATTCAAAATGTAAACAAAACAACTTCTAAAGGATTAATGTATTTTGATTTTTAATCCAATGTATTTCTATTACTTCAAATGTTATTTTTATTGGATACTCATATTTAAGTAGACACTCCATCTTTTAAACAGTCTTTATTTTGTCTACTGTGCATTTGAGAAAATTTGATAAAGAAAATGTTCTCTCCAGCATGAAATCGGATTCAAACCTCTGTGTGTGTGTGTGGTTTGTATGTGTGTGTGTGTGTGTGTGTGTGTGTATATATATATATATATATATATATATATATATTGTTATCATAAAATATGTAAAGGCAAACTAAATATCTATGAAGATGGATAAGGACGTTCAGATAGTGTAATGGTTATCAGAATGGTAAATGAGGGCAGTTCAAATTCCAGTTGATTCAGTTTTGTTTGCTTTGAGCTAATGCTTTTGGAAAAAGGCATGAATCCATCATACTCCAGCTATGGGTTAAATAGCAAGACAGACTAGGCTTATTTGCTTCAGATTACAAACAGACTTGAAGAAGGATTGATTGATTTGGGTTTTTTTTCATGGTTTATCAACCTTTTGTGGATTATTTAAAGCTGAAACATATTCTGGGTTGTAAGAATAAACTTCTTCTTGGTTTGATTTGTGAAGTTGCGATATTTTGTCTACTGGTCCACCATAGACTATTGGTACTTACATCTATCCTGTATATTTGGTCTACTAATCCACCATAGAATATTGGTACTTAAATCTATCCTATATAAAACTGTCATACCAAAAGTAATTGGGAAGCTCTTATACGCCATCAAATGCATTTAAATCAAATAATATGGGACTCAGGATAGTGCTTTGGATAACAAATTGCCTTTCAAATAATTTTTGTTTCTTCTTTTGAAGGGCTTGTATTGGGTTTGACATTGATGAAGATGCTTTGAATGTATGTACACGGAATATAACAGAGTTTGAAATCAATAACATTGACTTGATGCAAGGTGACATAACACAGCCTCATTTACTGGATGCTTACAAGAAAAAATTTGATGTTGTGATTATGAACCCTCCATTTGGAACAAAGAAAAATGAAGGTCAGTTGGTAACAAAATGATTTCTTCTTCTGATTTCTGATTAGAGTTATTCATTGATTTAATATTAAATTAAAAAAAATAATTGGCTTTACAGATTACAGTATTTCTTTATGTCAAGAAGCAAGTTCATATGTTGTACTTATTAATGTTTAATGCAAGAAATTTGTATCTGAATGAAAGGGGACGTTCAAATGATTTCTATATACTATGTCCTGTAGGTGATCATGGTTCTTCACAGCATCCTGCCTTTTGTTACTATCAACAATGTTTCTTCCTACTGACATGTCTTTTATTTAACACAAGGCAAGCAAAAGTAATTTAACAAAATAATAAGTAAAAAAAAAAAAAGCAATAAATAGAAAAAGCAAGATGGATCAGATGCTGATCAAGGTAATCCCAATTAGTCCACCAAATGAATTTTAAATATACTACAGGATATTAGCAGATTTATTTCACTGAGTGAATGGTGCAGGATTATTTTTGTTGTGTGTGTAAATATATATATATATATATACATATATATATATATATATATATATATATATATATATATATATACATATATATATATATATATATATATATATATATATATATATATGTGTGCTCCCTCCCTGTCATGTTAATTCAGTGATTTACCAATACAAGTGTAGTTCGTGGACACGACTACATAGGGAGGACGTCCCAGCGTTTGGATTCGAGAATAAAACAGCATTTACCCCCCAGGATTTTGAATCCGCCCCCCGGGAATCGCCAACTGACCAACAGTTCTGGTTCTGCTATTGCTGAACATTTAATAAATAGTAGGAAATGTGTGGAAAATTTTAGTGGTGACCGATTTGTAATTTTATCTAGGTCCCACTCCACATTTCATCTCAAGGTTCTAGAGTCCTTGTATATCAGATCCCTTCCCTTTGTAAACAGATGGAATGCTTGCTGGGTCTGAATGTTATTGGACTCTAGTTTCATGAAATTCATAATTTTTTTTTTTTTTTTCATTCCATTACATTCGTTAATTTGAATTAATTTACACGCCTTTTTAAATTCCCAGAATAAATAAGCTTGATAAGTCCTGGGACGAAACCGGTAGTTTTTATTTTAGCTTTTGCTTTAAAAAATGCCTTATAAATATTGTCTTTTCCTATCTATTATTAAATTCTGTACCATAAAAAACTTATTTAAATATATATATATATATATATAAAACGTGTTGTTGCCTGTCTTCATTGTTTTCATTGTATGTATATCTTTGAATTTCACCCCTAATCCTATTCACCTATTCTCTCTCTCTTTTTTTTTTTCTAATTGTTGGTACCATTTCTTGATGAAATGACATTCATTCTATCATTTTTTTTGTCATTTTCTATTATTAGTGGAAGTGAATTTAGTCTTCCCCCTTTTCGAAAACTTTGAATATTAGTTCTTTGAATTTTTATTTTTTTCTCTCTCTGCTAACTCCTGCAAATAGACGTCATGAAAATCCCAAGTCACGGATGAACTTCTGTTACTATTACTTTAGGCCTTTTCATTACCAACATGTCTCAGAATGACCTTAAACCATCATAAAAATAAGCCTAAACCAGCTCTAAAAAATTGCCTAAATCTTTCAACATTTCCTTTTCCAACATCTGTGGCATTCGATCCAACTTCTGCAATGTTGAATTGTTCCTCTTTGAAAAGTCTGCTGATATACTAGCTCTCTGCGAGACCAACCTAACTCATCAATCCCCTCCTCTGATTTCTCAATTCCCGGTTACCTTCATCTCTTTAGAAAGGACTCTAAAATCCATATGCATGGCCTGGGAGTTTATGCCCAAGACAATCTCCCACTGGCTAGGGAACTCTCTCTTGAATCTCTCGACCATTCATATATGTGTGTCTGTCTATCTCTCCTCAATTCTGTTAGCTATTTCTTCTTTTTCTATCATTCCCCTTCCTCTCTGTGGTGTACTCGACAGCAATTCCGATATTATAGACAAGGTCATCTCGCTACATCCGTTTGCACATATATTCGGGTTCGGTGACTTTAATGCCCACCATACCACATGGCTTAAAAACTCTATAACTGACCTCACTGGCATACAAACCCTTATCTTTTTAATCACTCAATCCCTCACACAAGTGGTTTATCTTTCCTACGCATTTCTCCAGTAACCCTAACGGTAAGGCTTCTCTTCTCAATCACTGTTTTACCTCCATCCCCGACTCCTGTCATATCACGCAACTCTGCCCTCTTGGCAACTCTGATCATGCTGTAGTGTCTGTTGACATCTCCTTCTACTCCTCCCCCAGCAAAGAATCTCTTACTAACAGAATATCTGTCTGTTATCAATGCACAGACTGGGACTTGTTCCATGATTTCCTTCGCGATGCCTCCTGGAATGTGGTTTTTAATTTCCCTGTTTGAAAATGTGCGTCTGGGTCTCCTCCTGAGTAAAAGCTGGAATTGAGGTTTTCATCCCCGCAAGAAAATACAAAGTTAAATCGGGTTTGTCTCTTTGGTTCACAGCCACTTGCACAGCTGCTATTGCCCATAGGAATCACTTCTTTCATCTGTACCAAAGCGACACATCTGATTGCAACAGATGTCTTTTTGTCTCTGTCTGTAATGAGTGCAAGGGTGTCCTCAATGAAGTAAAGCTACTATTTGCTGGAAAAATGAAACAACATATTGCATCTCATGAGTTTGGTTCTAGAGATTATTGGGGGCTTTTCAAGAGTGTGCTTAACAGCAAATCCTCAATACCTCCCCTCTATTCAATCAATTTGAGGTACTGACTTCTTCAGCTGATAAGGCTGAACGCTTTGCTCGGAAATTCTCATCAAATTTAATGCTTGACTCATCTGGAGTACCCACAACTGATTTCCCCCCTAAAACTGAGGCTCTGTTGAGTGACATAAACATAACCCCATTGATGGTTTTGGACATCATCTCTAAATAAGGCTAGTGGCAGGAATGGGATATCAGCCGTTGTTC
This sequence comes from Acanthosepion esculentum, assembly GCA_964036315.1. Classification (NCBI taxonomy): domain Eukaryota; kingdom Metazoa; phylum Mollusca; class Cephalopoda; order Sepiida; family Sepiidae; genus Acanthosepion; species Acanthosepion esculentum. The sequence continues at coordinate 78,393,791 of OZ038490.1, read as the reverse complement.
TGAAGAAATGTGTTCCTGAACTGGCACCAGTCCTTTCCAAACTATTCAACTGTTGCCTCACTGACTCTTGTTTTCCAGCCTGTTGGAAGTCCTCATCTGTTGTCCTTGTCTTTAAGAACTCTGGTGACCCTTCTGACTCATTTAACTACCATCCTACCACTCTTTGGCAAAGTCTTTGAGGCTTTAATCAATGCTGAAGTGGTTAAGCACCTCACATCCCATGATCTGCTCTCACACAAGCAATAGGGTTTCTGCTTTGCCTGGTCCACCACTGATGTGCTCAGGACCAAAACTGAATTTATATACCAAACACTTGACAACAACGGAGAAGCTCAATCCACTTTGTGTGTATATGTGCATCAATGTAAGTATCATTTTAGTCTGATTACGTTCTAAAAGATGAAGTACGTCACATGAAAAATTTTTTCTATTTTATTATTAATTTCTATGAATCGAGCACTCTGAGTCACTGGTGTGTTTATTCAAAATAAATATGTAAAAATTCACCTTCCTCTTTGCCAAGAGCTGATAGCTTAAGAGAAAAATCTCCAACTGATGTCAAACCAGTCAGGTTTCAATCCTGGCTTAAGGCAATCAGATGTCTAGCCACACCAGTGAGCCGTGATACAGTGAAGCAGTCTGTGGATGACTATATATATATATATATATATATATATATATATATATATATATATATATATATATAATTATTGTCCTGATTTAGTACTATATATATATATATATATATATATATGTATATAATTATTGTCCTGATTTAGTACTATATATATATATATATATATATATATATATATATATATATATAATTATTGTCCTGATTTAGTACTATATATATATATATATATATATAATTATTGTCCTGATTTAGTACTATATATATATATATATATATATATATATACACACATACACACACACAGTACTAAATCAGGACAAAAATTACAACATGGCCCCAAAACTGTTCATAAAACTGCTTCCTAAGATCAATGGTTAAAAAGCCTATGGGTCTTGGTGAAGAAAAACCCTTCTTTGAACCTTGTTGACTGGTGTTACAGAATCAAAAACAAAGAACTGTACCAAATAAGACAAACAACATCATTTGAGGACTTTCAACAGTAGTAAAAACTAAAATGGATATCAGATATAACTCAACAAGAAAATGAGAGAATCAAGATGCTGACATTTCACGCTATTTCAAATAAAAGTTATGAAGGAAACCCCTCCCCCATCATTAGTGGAAAGAGCGATAGCAGCTACTGGAATTGAGAAGCCTGTTTTCCTGAAAAATTATTTTAAGAGAAAATTTTGATAAATTTCAACTGAAAGTAGCATTGGCTGTTCAGTCAATGAATACTGAATGTTTCCTTATGAGGAAATGGCTAATATTACCATTACCATCAGAATTGATTTCTGCTTGTGAAAATCAAATGTAGCAACTAGTTTGATTCATTTAATCTACAACATAAATGTATATATATGTGTCTAAGGAAGCAATGGATTTTATTTTCAATCCAATATTGTTTCTTATTTACAATGACGTTCATCCTGTACAAAGTCCAAGAGCCATTCAAAGTAGAGAGTAAGAAGCACCAGGTCAAGCAAGGAGATGCAAGGAAGTGAAAGAGAAGGAAAAGGCTTTAGAAGGAACTGGAGATCCAATCCTAAACAGGAAGCAAGAGATATACCTCTACTCCTGTTCAAAAGATCAGAGAGATATGTCAACTAGATGATAAGCAAACCTATCTAATTCTATTGATGGGAAAAGAAAAGTAAATAGTAAATAAAAGTTCATAGTTTTAGGTGGAGACATTAGAAGTATAGAGTTGAAGTCGACTAAAACTCAGAATGTGTTGCTTTTAACAGCATATGATTAAAAGAATTGCTGCCCAGATCTACTAAATTTAAATAAAACTTATCTCCAACAGTTTCTTTTCTCGCACTTCCCAGCTGTGGAACTCCTTTCTGTTTCCTTACTTCCCTGATAACTACAATCTTCAAAAATTTAAATTCAAAGTCAATCACCATCTCTATCTTTTTGAACCCTATCCCCACTATACCTATTTTTTTCTCTCACCTTTACTCTCTCTAACCCCCTGCACACTAGTGGCATTCCTGCCTTGCTTGGGGTGAAATGATTAAAAAAAACTTTCTGGAGGTGAGGGTTAATAGAGACAATGAATTAGGCAGAAGGAAACGACTTTTATTTGAAAAGACCTGAAACACCTAAGAGATTTCATTCTGACTGCATTCAGTATTTTATTGTTTAGATTTATAAACAAAGCTGGAGCAGTTTACAAATTAATAGGAAGAAGGAAAAGGTTAAAAGGAAAAAAGAAATAAAAAGATATTACTCCAAACATTATTTTAATAGATTTGAGTAGATGCACCATTAATATATTTTAATAGATTTGAGTAGAGCTCCCATTAATATATTTTAATAGATTTGAGTAGATGCCCCATTAATATATTTTAATAGATTTGAGTAGATGCCCCATTAATATATTTGATAGATTTGAGTAGAGGTCCCATTAATATATTTTAATAGATTTGAGTAGAGGTCCCATTAATATATTTTAATAGATTTGAGTAGAGCTCCCATTAATATATTTTAATAGATTTGAGTAGATGCCCCATTAATATATTTTAATAGATTTGAGTAGATGCCCCATTAATATATTTGATAGATTTGAGTAGAGGTCCCATTAATATATTTTAATAGATTTGAGTAGAGGTCCCATTAATATATTTTAATAGATTTGAGTAGAGGTCCCATTAATATATTTTAATAGATTTGAGTAGATGCCCCATTAATATATTTTAATAGATTTGAGTAGATGCCCCATTAATATATTTGATAGATTTGAGTAGAGGTCCCATTAATATATTTTAATAGATTTGAGTAGATGCCCCATTAATATATTTGTGTAGATGCTCCATTTTCCAAACAGTGTGAATTACTGCAACTTTCAAGAGACTTAATAAAAGTTAAGCTGTCTAAAGCATGCCAGTTCAGATTGTGGTTTCTCCTGCAAAGGCAGATACAGGTTCAATCCCTGCCAGAAAGCACATTTTCTTTGTTAAGTCTCTTGAATGCACAGACTGGTAGATATAATTCACACTGTTTGAAAAATGGGGTGTCTATTCAAACATGGATACCTATTAAAACAATGTTTGAAGTAATAAGATATATATAGTTAACAGATAAAGAAAAGTTCAATAGACTTATACTTCCATGTTTTACAGATACACAACTTGTCTGGGTCAGATGAAATCTGCTTAATTCATCAACAGATATCATTTATATTTGCTACATAAAAAACTAATTATTGACTTGAAACAAATTTCAAAACTTTATATTAAAATCATGACAATATTTAAACATTAAAAACATAACATGACATTTAACCAGTTTTTATATTTTTACTGTTATAAAATGTATTTGTGAAAAAAGAAAAAGAAACTGCATAGATGTTTTTGAACTATATCAAGACAGGTATATTTACAGGATTTCAATTTGTTTACCTCTTCAGGAATTGACATGCAGTTCTTAAGAGCAGGTTTGGATCTTGCACAAGAAGCTGTTTATTCTTTGCACAAATCGACCACAAGAGAAGTATGTTATTTCTTTCTGTTTGCTTTTTTATTAAAAAAAAAAATTTGGTTGTTTTGAAAATTTCTATTTGCAACATTTGCTTTTTTTTGCAAAAATTTCCATGAGAATATTTTGCAATCTCATCATATTGCAATGAAATTTCAGATATATTCCTTACTTTTTAAAAGTTTGTTTTAAATACTTTTATAATAGAGGTACATTAGTACGGGTTTCTCTGCTTTTTGAAATGGTGTAACATAAAGAAGCAATTATCATTAATTCATGAAGGGTCGACATTAGTAGAAGTTAAAAGAACCTACTCTTAATATTCTGTTTTGTTTTATTTTTTATTTTTTTCACAATTTCTTGTCTATCAAAAGTTTGTTAAAAATTATGTTGTCATTTTTAAACTGATTAAAACACAAAATACCTGTGCATCAAATATTACTGACACATCTAGTCTGGCACTTCTGACATGTATCTAGAGATTCTTAACAAAATCCAAGAAAAAATCTGCATTGTTTCCCACCGCCATAATGTAGATTCCCTGTGCCTTTCCTATAAATACTTTCATAGTAATTGTTCTGATGAGCTATCCTCTTTTGTATCTTCACAAATGTAAGCACAATACTAAATTAACAGCTCAGTCACATCATTTTACTGTTGAAATTGCTAAGTGTAAGCATAAATTCTATGCTAATGCTTTCTTCTCCTGCACTTCTTGCTTGTGGGACTCTCTTCTGACTTCTTGCATTACTGTCTATTCCAGTATATTTTTATTTTTTGTATTCATTTTAGCACTCTAATTTTAGTTTACTATATTTCATAGGAAATCTTTGACTGAAACTTTCGAAAAAAAAGAAAGGAATTATTGTAAAAGAGTAAAGTGGAGAAAAGTTCTAAAATTTTCAAATTAGCAGTCATAATAATTAACAGGGTAAATTTTCTATATGTTTTTTTTAAAAATTTTTTATTTCTCTCTTCTGTCATTCTCAAGCAAACTATCTATCTATCTAATCCTTCCTGGATTAGTTAAAAGATTTCGCCCAAGACACCTTAACTTTTCAACTTGCGAAGAAGATCTGTATGGCAAATCTTGTCAAAAGCATTTGAAATGTCCAAAGCAACAGCCTGAGCTTCACCATTCTTATCTAGAGCTTGATAGACGTTTTCCACAATTATCATCAAACACCCCCCAAAGTATGATACTTCCTCCCCAATGTTGTTTTTTTTTTTGTTGTAGAGATGGTGTTCTTTAGGTTGAAAGCTCCACCTTGACATCTCTAAACAAATTTCTTGTCATTTTTACCAAATGTTCATAGTATATTCATTTGCAAATTCTAAACAACATGACTTGAGAAAATGTGTCTTATGAAGTTGGTAAGCTCATGGTATAACGTAGAGTAATAGATAGTGGCTTGGATTGATGAATTGGAGAGCTGAGTTCAAATTCCAGTCGAATCCATTACATTCACTTACATGCTAATACCCTTTGGGAAATGTATGAATCTTCTTCCTCCAGCTATGGGTAAATAGCAGGACAGACCGAGTTCTATAGCCTTGGATGGCAACTGGTCTACCGCAGAAAGAAATGGCAACCTACTGCTTTGAAAAAATCTGCCTTGTCAGTCATGTATTGAAAGATACATGATCGCCTAAGTGTGTATCACGCATGGCACATAACTGACTGAAACTCATAAGCCCAACTCTATGGTCTCTGGAGGAAAACAGGGATGCTGTTTCCTAATAGTATATTTGTTTAGGATCTGATATGAAATGTTTAAATGCTCAGCATCCATCTCTTCACATCTGTTTACACATGCGCAGAGCAAAGTCCAGGGAGAAATTGAAAAAAATGGGGATCTCATTTCCTCCTTGTTTCATTCCTCATGAGGTTTGAAATGATTTGATGTTTGTGCCTTCACCAGACATATGTGACTTTGTGTTCCTCCATCAGATCTAGGTATTCAGTCAAGCCAGTGCTTGGAAGATGGTTTCTAAAGGATGAGAGAAGGAAATCTATTGATGCAGTCATATAGAGATAGTTGAAATTTCTAGAGCGCATAATGAGGACAGAAGACTTGGAAAATTTGATACTCACAGGACAGATTGCAAGCAAAAGAGGACAGAGGAAAGAAATGGATAACCTACAGAGCAAACTTGAGTAAATGGATGGAGGAGCAAGGTTTAGGAGAGATAACAAAAAGACAAAATTTATAATAGGTATGCAGAACAGGAAATTGCCCACGTTCTGACGGGACATGTCACATAGAAGAAGGGTTCATATAATGATATTCATTCCTCCATCTTCTAGTTACTGATTTTTACTTTCTTATGCTAAAAGCAACACTCACCATGTGCTATTACAAATTCTTCGGGGTGGGGGTTAAATTAGTAGTTCTTTGAATCAGTAATACTAGAAATTGGACTATAGAAATCTTGCTTATTTCTTATGTACAAAGGAGTGTGGATAGTTCTGGTCCCAACCAAGAGGGAATCCAAAAACAATTTTGGTTATATTAAAGAATTAAGTGAGTTGTTTGTGCTGAGAACTTTACTGCCTCTCTCCTTGGTTTTTAGTGTTTTCTGTGTCCCTATGTAATCATTAGAGTGAATGGTGTGTTTGTTTACTAAATCCTACATGTGATATCACTAGCTATATAAATAACTAGTTTAAATCTTTTTTTTTCTTAAGTGCATATTGATACGTGTTATTAATAAATCAATTTTTCTGTTATTGACAGCACATAAAGAAGAAAGCTGACGATTGGGGTATTAAAATGGAGATTCTTGCACAACTTCGGTTTGACATCAAAAACATTTACAAATGCCATAAAAAGAAATCTGTGGACATTGAGGTTGACTTCATCAAGTTTTCTTTCCAACACAAAGGCACAAAGAAATAACTTATTTTTGTAAAAATAAAAATATAAAATACAAGTTTTTTTTTTATTTCTTTAATTAGATGCTTTCATATTGATGATATTCTAAGATTATCATTTTTTATAGTGTCTAGACATCATTTTTTTATGGTGTCTAATCCACATCATGTTGAAATACTGGTTCCCGTACAATCACTGAAATTAAGCAATGTCTGGCCTGGTCAGGAGCTCGATGGGTGACCCAGGTGCTGTAAAGTTGAGTGTGTAGGTGGTGCAATGGATAATGTCTTGGAATTGTTAATCGGAGAGTTGAGTTCCAATTCTTGTGGGGTTCATTATATTAACTTATGTCCAAATACCCTTGGGAAAGGTATGAATCCACCTCTTCTCTTCCCTGCTATGGGTTAATTAGTCAGACTTGTATCACTAAACTATTATTATCTCAAAAAAAATATTTATGATCTAAAAATATTTTCTGTCTTTAAATAAACTGCAAAGTGTTGATGAGCCATAGAAAACGAATGAATCAATCCATTCTGGCATCTGATACATTTTTTGTTTTTACTCATTTTTTTTTAAAGATTTGAAGATGTTAGTGTAACAGTTTTTTGTAAAGAAAATGAAAAAAGCAAACATTCTGAATTTCAAGTGAGGCTTTTGTTGCTCATTTAGAATTATTAACTGTCGGAACAGCATGAACACACTAATCAAACATTACTCTTTATAAACAATAAAGATTATATTTTTTTTTAACACTTAATTTTAAGTAAATCATTAAGTCTGCAGTCTAATGATGAAAAAACATGCTGCTTGCTTTGTCAATGCATTTAATTTGTGAATATTGAACTGACCATCTTATACAGTGAAAGTCTCAGCTCAACTCAAAGCTGTTATGTTGTGGACTTATTGGTATACTATTGAGAGTCATTTGCTTATCTATAATGTCTAAAATATCTGAAGGCGGATTCAATCATTCACCCATTCTTTTTTAATCATTTCACCCCCAAGCAAGTTGATAAAACTGCTAAGATGTAAGGAGTTACTAAGAGTGAAAGAAACTGAGAAAATGTTACTGAAGAAAAATGACAGTAGGAAATACAGGATTCAAGGAGACAGAAGATGACGATTGATGTTGCATTTAAATTTTTGGACATGCTAGTTGACAAGAAAGCAAAAAGCTGGACAAAAGTTCCGGAGATGAGATGTGAGAGAGAAGAAATTATCAGAAATTTCAGCAGTCAAATCTGGATACAAATCTACATTGGTAGAAAATGTATTCCAAAATAGATGATCTTCTCAACTTGGATCAGTTTATATATATATATATATATATATATATATATATATAATATAATAAAATTATATATATATAATATAATAAAATTATATATATATATATATATATATATATAATATAATAAAATTATATATATATATATATATATATAATATAATAAAATTATATATAATAAAATTATATATATATATAATATATATTATATATATATATATATATATATATTATATATATATATTATATATATATATAGTAAATGAATCCAAATCAATAAATAAGTAAATAAATTAAGTAAGTAATAAATTAACAAATCACACACACAAACAGATTTAATAATAAAAACAACAAAAAATAATGAGTAAATAGTTAACACTATAAATTAGCCACAAAACTGCGTTCAGTTCCATAATTATTTCCTATCATAACCATTACTACCAGCCCTAATAACTTAGAATAATACAATAAACCTATAATGCACTGTTGACCCGCATATATGAATAGTTGAGCCGAAACAACACACATGGCCTGACGATTGTGTTTAAGCATGAAACAGACTGTTGATGTCCACTTTTATACTTATATATATGTGTGTTAAAATTTCTGATAGAATATATCTGTAAAAAGATTATGAATGAAGACAAAAGGAAAACTTAACTGAAACGTTTCGTCTTCTGAGGGATTTTATCAAGGCAAATCTAAGGATTTTATTTTGTGACAAGTGTTCACATGTGTGACTAAGGCCAGGAAGTCATTAAATGTTAATTATGAGCTGGAAAAGCCAGTCTAAAATGGAATATAACCTGGAAGATAGAAAGATAAGGAGATTGGGTGGGGAAGTTTTCCTTGGTGGAAATGGGACTTCTTTCCTAAAGTATATTTTTTTTATCTATTGCGAATCTGGTATGTGAACGAAAACAGATTTGGAAATAATTTTGTCTCTCGCTCGGAAATTTAAGTGAGAACAAACTTTTTCCTAAGGCTTAAATGTATGATAGGGTGGAACGTATGGAAACAAGTCCTGTCAACAGTGATCTGGTTTATATTTTCGCTGGACAGACGAAAGTCTAGGAATTGAGAAATAATTTTATCTCTTCCTTTAGGAATTAAGAAAACATATCATTAACAAAGAAAGAGACAGCCGGGCCTTATAGTTTCGCCGACGAAAACGAATTGGGAACTTTGGGAAATTTAAACAAAGAACGAAAACTTTTTAAGGATCGAAGTCATGAAAACAGGTCCTGTCGTTGATGAGCAGGTGATCTGGTTTATATTTTCGCTAGACAGATAAGTCCAGGAACGGAGAAATAATTTTATTTCTTCGTTGAGGAATCAAGAGAATTAAAATTAATGACTAGAATAAAACTACACACTTTCGCTCACACGCTTTAAAAATTAGATATGTTACAAAGACAGTTATGCCTGCCCTGGGGAGTAGACTGAGGTTGAATGCTGAGAAGGAAGGAGGGAGAGGGAAAATTTAACACCACCTGTATGGAGTGATGGTACGAGATGTAAAGTAAAGCAAGTTGGATTTGAAGGTAGGAACAATCCCTGTAATTATTCCCAAGAAGGTAGATAATTCTCCAAGTTTGGAAAGTTGATTAAGAAAGCAGAAATAAAAACCCTTATTAGTATTAACGTGAAAATTGAGGAATCATCGAATCCCCAAAAGCCTTCAGCCTCACGCTGGTTTGGGGCCAAAGTGCTTATTAGCAAATAGCTCTGACAGCTCGAAGACTTGCGCTGTGAATCCTGCATCGAGTGCCTCTCGCATCCATGTCAGCTGCCACCAGATCTCCTGACTCTCAAGAACTTTGAACCCAAAACGTTAGACGAGGTCCAGTGTCACTATAGAGATTGATGCAAGAAGGGTTAATTTTTGCTGAACCAAGAACTATATAAACCAATTGAAGATTGACCCAACAAATCTTTCGTTTTTATTTTTCGTCTTGAAGATATTTCTTCTCTTGATATAGCGCCCGCCACGGCCCGAACCAGCGTTTCGATTACTACGACATTCAATCTTCTACTGTTGTGAGATCAAGAACACAACGTGGGCATAGTGTGTATCGAATCGGCTAGCGACCAACAACCGGCTTGGAACAGTGTCAGTATTCCAAGATCTTTTGGTATAGGGTGTGCTCATTAAGCGCAGTGTTAGCCCTGTGGTTAATACGTCGTCCTAAGACCGTGAGATCAGATTACTAAATGTGATTACACCAATGGGTGTAGGCGGCAATAAAAAGGTTATATATATACAAGAGCAAAAATGTTATTGGTTTTTCAAAATTTTTTCGTATATGAATATTCATGTGCACCCCAATACCAAAAGATTTTGAAAAGCCAATAACATTTTTGGTCTTGTATATAAATACTTCTCAACAAATAAAATTCTTAGATTTGCTTTGGTAAAGACTTTCAGAAAACGAAACGCGTCGGCTAAGATAAGATTTCTTTTTGTCTTTATATATATATATATATATATATATATATATATTTTATATATATATATATATTTTATATATATATATATATATATTTTATATATATATATATTTTATATATATATATATATATATATATTTATATATATTTTATATATATATATATATATATATATATATATATATATATATATATATTAGAATATTTATATTAGGATAAATTACTCGCCAGTAACATACAATCACCGGATGAGATGCATTGAAACGCATCGAAACACGACTGCAATTGTGTAGCGATTTTGACATGTTTTCGGTGTAATATCCTAAAATAAATAATATTGTCCTACGTTGTATTAAGCCCTTTTTTAAATGAAATGTTATGAACGTTGGAATTGTACTCTATTCGTTCTCATCTTATCTCTCTCTCTCTCTCTCTCTCTCTCTCTCTCTCTCTCTCTATATATATATATATATATATATATATATATATATATATATATATGTATATATATAACACTGAGATACATTGAAGAAACGTTATTGTTTATAAAAAACGCTTTACATACATATTCGCCCACAGGAGGTGGCACAAAAATTCTCAGCTCACCCAAGAAGGGATTAAAAAGAAATTCTGATGTTTGGTCAGATTTTTATTAAATTATTTGGGCTAAGAGCTTTTTCTCAACACCATTTGTGTATGCGTGTGTAGCCGAGTCGTTAGATTGTTAGTGCTCTATGACATTTGGGTTCGAATCTCACCGTGGTCAATTCGTTAAGGAAGTGACTTCTTGATAATATCAGTTTGGATATAGATCTCAGCATGCAGAACAATCTGGAAGAGCCTAAAAATCATTCCACAACTTCACCCAAGTCTTGTGAGATGAAATTGGGCATTCAAAATTGTTCGGAAGCCGGCAATGGTTGTACTAGCATGAAGTTGCAGGTTATTGTGATCAAGGGATTTAATGTACTACTGACCTTGTCAAACTACTGATCATGCCAGATTATACGCTCTCACCCAGAAATTTTCAATAAGGTCTACTTATCATAGTTGCTGTATAAACTACAGGTTGGGTCTGTGAGTGCTGAAGTGTCAAAGCAGATATTGGACATCGGCAACTGGGAATAGCTAGATACTGTAGCATACGGGTATAGCAGCCATTATATATATATATATATATATATATATATATATATATATATATATATATATATATATATATATGGTAATAATAATAATACAATATGGTAAACCGTATGGAATTCCCAGGAGGATATAGATTCAGGGAGAGCTCTATGTCAAAAAACAGACCAAAATTATTATTAATTAAAGAATATCAAACACTTAAAATCCTACAGGTAATAATTTTTATCTCATGAGAGCTTTAAAAAACAACAGCTCTCAATCTTCAAGACCTAGAAACAAAATCTCCCTTATATGATTTTGTTTGTAGGTCTTGAAGGTTGAGAGCTGCTGTTTTTTATAGCTCTCATGAAATAAGAATTATTACTTATCGGATTTTAAGTGTTTGATATTCTTTAATTAATTATTAATAATAATAATAATAATAACATATATATATATATATATATATATATATATATATATATATATGAAGGTTCTCGATAAAATCCAAAGAAGGGTCTGTAATTGGTCATAATCTGGCACCTCGATTTCAGTCATTTTCCAACCGTTGTGATGTGGCTTCGCCATTGTCATGGCCATTGTTCTAATGAGCTTTCTTCATTGGTACTTCAGCCACATTTATTTATTGTAATTTTCTTTTTATTCAACTTGCTCTATGTTGTCTGTTTTTTATTTTCTGTAACTTTTCTATGCAATTCTATTTCCAAATTTAATTTTTTTCTCTGCCTTGATTGTTTTAATTTCATCTTAATACTTGCCCCAGCTCGTGTGTGTGTGTGTGTGTGTGTGTGTGTGTGTGTGTGTGTGTGTGTGTGTGTGTCCGTATATATATATAGATATATATATATATGTATTTTGCATTCTGTTGAGGATTCTTCTAGACTCGATGAATTACTATAACGATTTGCATAAATCCCCAAAATTCTATTACTTACATATCCTTGCTTGACCCGGCTAATGCTCTGCGATGGAGCGATTCGGGGCAAAGGAAAGACGTGGCTTTTGGGGCACAATCCGTTGAGTTATGAATACTTGGATGAGTATCACCACGGAATCTGTGAGTAGTGGCGCTATATCGAGTCTATTCAGTTACTTCTTCGTCACCGAGGCCCGTTGGTACAGTTGGTATGACGCTTGCGTTGTATCGAAACAGTCCGGGTTCGAATATCGATAGTGGAGTCCCAAAATAGGACGAAACAGCCGTCCAGTTGAGGATTCTTCTAGACTCGAGCCTAAATCCTCAAAATTCTATTATATATATATATATATATATATATATATATATATATATATATATATATATATATATATATATATATATATATATATATATATATATATATATGAAGAAATATAGTTTTAAGGTGTGGTATATTTATGGGATAAAGTGCATTATCAGCATAGAGCGTAAGTAAATATAAATATTGAAGTCAACACTCAGAGGCGATAGGCTGTTTTATGCTGGACGCAATGCAGCCTGACAATTGCGTCCAGCATGAAACAGCCTGTCGCCTCTGAGTGTTGATTTCAATGTTCACTTTTATATTTATATTTATATATATATATATGCCTGCAATTATGTGGACACGCCTGCATAAGGTGTTAGTACATTATTTAGTGTTAATTCTCGACACTACATTTTAATGGGAGTCTATCCTAAGTGGGTAACGAAATGGGGAGGGGGAAATTTGTATTGACGGTTTCTCAACAAGGATATTTGGACTCAAACTAAGTTAAAGCTTCAAAAGCTCAAACTTGCACTTTAATTCACTTCATTCAAGTGTGTGTCTATATATATATATATATATATATATATATATTATCTCAAGTGCCACTCATTTGTGGTTGACTGGTTGTTCTTAGTATTTGGGAAAAACTCGAGTTCTTTTGACAGAAGCCGAAAGAAAAGTAGGTTGATTAAGTAACGCAGTTCTTCACCAACCCCGACTATCACCTTCCTCCCTAAGTGAGAGATAGTCGTATACTTTCAGCCATGGAAATCAGAAAAAATTCACTTCAAAGTTACCGTAATTGTATCAAAGCACCACTGGGACGATGTCTGTCTGCTCTGTCCATAAAATGTTAAGCTCACTGCTACAATACCACACTGATCTTACAAGGAACTGTGTAAAGTTCACCAATTCTGTTACCCCATTCCTATTACCCTCTCTTTCTCCTAATATACTAGAATGTCAGTTAAATATCGCTTGGTCAAAAGTTCTATTAGTTATCTTAATGTTCATTCCCGGAAATAATTGGAAGTCAGAAACAGGACTGTTTTGTTTGTTTGTTTTGTACTTGTTTTTTTTTTTTTCATATGTTTTGTCTGTTTTTTTTTTTTTTTTTTTTTTTTATAGGAGTAGATAGGCACTTCTGTCTCCCGGTCCATCCTCTCCCCGCTTCTCTTGAACTGGAGTAGATGCTCATATCTTGTTTTCTGTTTAGGAAGGGTTTCCCGGTTCCTTTCCTTTTCTCAGGGCTGGATAGAGATGCTTTCATTATTTTTTTGTGATATGTGTGGATGGTGGCAACGTCTCTTCATACTGAGGGTACCGGGTTGGCAGTTTTCTGGCGTCTTGAGAAGCTGCTCTGATCAACAGTTGTATAATATCCAGGTTCTTGCAGAGTCGTGTCTCGCTTGGAATGTTTTCCCTGCAAGCACCTCCGGTGGGCCACTCCGTGTCCACACTATGCTGCAGTCTGTGCCAGTTCCCTCCCTGCACATGTTACATTAAACGACCGACTGCTATTACTACCCTGGCCTTTCCTTACCATAACAACACACCATGACTATAAGATAAAAGATATAAATCTAAAGCAGCTCAATAAAAATCACCTAAACCCCTCAGCCTTTCTTTCTCCAACATTCGTGATATCCGTACCAACTAATCCCCTCCTTTGATTTCTTGATTCCTGTCTACCTTCCTCTCATTAGGAAGGACCCTAGTGTCCACATGCATGGACTGGAAGATTATGTTCATAAACATCACCCGCTGGCTAGGAAACTCTCTCTTGACATTCTACACCACTCTTACATGTGTGTCCGTCTGTCTCTACTTCACTCAGTCAGTCATCTCTTCTTTCTCTAGCGTTCCTCTACCTATCATGACTTTTGCGTGCTAGACAGTATTTCTGATAATAAAAACAAGGCTATCTATCTACACCTATCTGCAAATAACTATCTTAGGTTATTGTCAATTTTGCATATCGATACTATATATCTAATAAGCTGACCTGTCAACTTTTGTTATTCCAGATTAAAAGAGATGGCAGTAGCAGCTCATTGAACACACTAAGCTCTTATCACAGCTGACTAGTTTGCAGAATGCAGTCAGGACGTGAAGACAATTTGGAAACTCGCTATACAATAATGTTTTGTGTTGAAAGAAGTGAGCATCAAAACTGTCTCTTACCTTTCATTGTTCCCCAAGCTGAAGGAGGTCCGTGGAGCAATGGATAGCGGCTCGGATTGAGGAATCGGAGAGCCGAGTTCGAATTCTAGTCGGGCGCATTACATTCACTTACGTGTTTGGGAAAAGTATGAATACTCTTCTCCCCCCATATATGGTTAAATAGCAGGACAGACTGGGTTCTATAGCCTTGGATGACAACCAGTCTAAGAGAAGGAAAACTCTGAATTCAAAACCGACCTCAGCTCCGTTAGGCTATGGGATTCGCTTCTCATTAGTTAACCTACTTAGGATGTCCTCCTCCTTCTCCTCCTCCACTTGTGAAATATTTGATCATTTCACGTTCCTACCGTTAAAAAGAAAAAAAAAGGGGAGCCTCAGAGGTAGTCGTTTTGAAGACTGAAAAGAGGAAGGAGGCTGTGACAAGTGTCTTGGACACCTTCAGTTTGGATGGCTTACATGAGGCTTTTCGTGGATGGCTTACATGGAACAGTATAACAAGTACAGTGTAACCCGGATATAAGAGAGTTGTCGGGACCGGAGAAGAAGTCTCTTATATCCGAGTTTGGTTTATTTTGTTTACATTAACACAGGCTCTAATTTGGGACCAGAGAAAATATCTCTTATATCCGGGTTTCTCTTGTATCAGGGTATATTATATCCGGGTTACACTGTACATCGAAGTCAGAGGATCCTAATTTGAAGGAGATCAAAGTTTTGAACTTTTTTTATATTAATAAATTTCTCCTGAAAAAGTCTCAAAACTTATGGAATTTTAGCGCTGATCTCAATAGTCCATTGTACGTACCACTTAGGTTATTGCCCAGTGATTTTGTCAATGTCTACGTTTGTAAATTTCTCCCAAGCAAATATTCAATTCAAAACTGTCCCTCAGACTTTCCTGGCATATTTTGTCTGTTACTGATCACGTGATCAACGTCACGTTTACGACGAAACCTAAAGCATTCTACCAAGGTGCGGCTGTTGCCATCATGTGACTTCTTCTTGCACACATTGAAAATGCACCTTTTTTTTTCAAAACATAATACAGATTCTTTGTGAAGCAGATGGTCATAATGTGCTATTGCCGTTTTGAATGTTTTGCCATTTTCCTTACCGTCAACCGTCACGCCACCCGTACATCTTATATTTTGTTAAGCATAAATTAAGCATAGATTTCTTTGTGCACGTATCATTTATAACTTCAATAACAACCTTGACGATACAAACAATAGAACATTTGACCTTTGAGAACAAGTGAGGTTTAAATAAGATTTAATGTTGCTACCTTCACCCCTACATTCTTTATTTTTCATTTTTGTATATTTGTGCTTGAAATTGTTCAAAATGATTTCTAATTTCTGCATTGAACAACTTGCGCATGTCTAATGTACTAAGTGACGCTTGTCTTTAGATTAGTGTGTCATGTGACCAGGTAGGTTTTCTACTGATAACGAACTCGCATTAGAAATAGCAGCTAAAGGTATTGGAATTTTTCTTTCTCTTACATAACACACAGGACCAATGATTGCCTCTCGCCAAAATCAGGAATGAGGTTGTCATGTGACAATCTTTTGTTATTAACAACGCTGTGAAAGACCCGACTTCTTTATGCGATATCTGTGCTCTCCATATTGTTTTTTTATTTGAAAGACGCTTGAAGTCGTTTGCAAGTCATTTGACAACCGCTATTTCGTTAATTTATTCTTCTTCAGAAAAATGGATGGCGTCGAAACGGTGCGTCATCCGTCAGCAGTGGTTGAAAATGATGAAGGTATTTATGCAATTTCGGGAAAAAATGTGGGAGCTGGAATCGACAATTCTGCTTTTGAAGAACATTTGGCGTCTCGCGTCGATGATCAAACCAATTTGGACTTGAGTTTTAGTAAAAGGTTTCAAGCATTGACTTTGGCTTGGAGCAATATAGACGTGCATACAATTCCGCAGGGCGGAATATGTCGCAAGGCGAAAAGTTACACTTCGAAGCACATTTTGAAAAATGGTAAGTGTAAATCAATTATATATATATTTAAATAAAGGACACTTAATATTTATTTGTTTAAAATGGGATGTACAAATTCGATATATATATATATATATATATATATATATATATATATATATATATATATATATATATATATATATATATATATATATATGTGTGTGTGTGTGTGTGTGTGTATTTAAAGATAATTTTGTAGGTACAACATTTTATAACTGAAATGAAGGTGTTAAGCTTAATATTACTAGACATATTAAAATACTAAAGCAAAGAATAAAAAGGGAAGCAACCGGTTTCGTTTTTTTTCTCCCCCTCACACTCATTTCCTTTTTCATTGCATATTCTGTTTTTTAATTACATTAAAATCTCCCGTAGAATACTGAAGAGCGGGAGCGAAACCGGTTGCTTCCATTTTTATTCTTTGCTTTAGTATTTTAATATGTCTAGTAATATTAAGCTTAACACCTTCATTTCAGATATATATATATATATATATATATATATATATGAATCATTCATACAAAAAACAGATATTGAAGTTAATGATATAAATGGCGAGAATACATCTTCGCAAACAAATTTAATAAATGACATTAACCCCGAACCTGTAGACGAATGTTATGATCCCTGTTTATAAATTCCAGTTGCATAAGGTCTTTTTTTAAATTTTTTTACAAACTTTCATCTGTGCATACAGACATCATCAGGTATGAAAATATATTTTTTACATCCAGGTAATAACAGGACAACGAAAGAATAGATGTAATCCGAAATATGTTTTTAGAGATGTGTTATTGTTAATTGTAAGAAATTTTAGAGCGTGCGGTCACAACGCTGAGGTTGAATTTTAAAATTTTAAGATTGTGCGTTTTTGTACTAATATGGTAATAGGAGAATTCTTTTGTACTGGTAGGTTTTTCAGTCAATGTGACATGAACTAAATTGTTCAATAAATGATTAGTAGGTTAATGCATCTCTAATATATATAAATATATATATATATATATATATATATATATATATATATATATATATTGGAGACACACACACACACACACACACTCATACACACACACACACACACACACACACACACACACACACACATATATATATATATATATATATATATATATATATATATATATATATATATTATTAATCCGGGGCCCATATCGCTTTTTCTCTCTTATAGAGATTTCTTGTAAAATTACAGTTAATATATAAATTATAAGTATTTTAAACTGGGGAGCTACTTTTTCAATATATACACACACACAGAGAGAGAGAGAGAGAGAGAGAGAGAGAGAGAGAGAGAGAGAGAGAGAGAGAGAGAGAGAAAATACTGAACATGAGTAGTGATGATTTTTTGTATTTATTTTAATATGAAAAACGGACATGTCATATACTATTGTCTATATTGACCTCGTGTGACTCAAATTTTGGCTTGAAGATAAAAACAAAAACAAATTAATATTGAAATATTATTCATAAATTCAATAATTATTTTAGATGTATATTTTGTTTCTGTTTTAAATGCCAATAAACATACAATTTTATGGATGCACACGAACACATACTGATGTAATGTTTACATTCCATATTATTGTGAACAACATTTACAATGACATCAATTTGAAATACCATAACCAGCCCATATGGGCAGTGTCGGATTTAGATGAAGCGAAGTCCTCGGTTATTCCACTTGTGAGGCCCCTCGAAATCCCCTATTCTCACGAGCAGTGGAGAATGGAAGAGTGTTAAACGATTTGAGTAAAGCCGAGGATGACGACGGGTGTTTAAAAATTACTGAAGGGTTGTCGTTGAGTCTACAATGCATTATGACTGCATGTATAAGAAAGGCCTATGACAGTGTCAATAATATTATTATACACCTTGGCTGGATCCCCCCTCCCCCATATTTTGAGGCCCTAAGTGCAAGTCTGCATATGCATATGGAGTATATATGTAAAGGATCGTTTCTACAGATACGGATCTCGAGCCTTCCATACCCGACATCTTTTTCATAATATTAATGCATTAGTTGTAGGTGTAGTATTTGGGTACATTTTCTTTTTAAACAGACTTCAATGTGAGCTAATGGGTGATACCGTCCTGCAAAAAGAAAAACATGTCAGTTGCTATTACATGTGTTATTGTGTGCTATCTTATATTTTATGTACATGTTTTTATATTGTGGCCTTCTGGTGAATTTAAATCAGTAATTTATCAATCTCATGAAAAGTTAAAGTAGATAGAAAGATGGCAAAAAAGTAAAATTTTAAGGAATATCGCGTGATGTTTAACGGGAGAATCTGTCGAGAATCGTACTTAAACAGAAACAAAAGAGATATAAGTAATTAATTTCCAAACAAGAAACAACGCTGCCATTAAATACAGAAAGGTGAAGAATGATGATAAGTTATTGGCAAATAAATGGACTGGGTTTGATCATGTATACATTTTAGGAAAAGGGACATTTTTTTTCAAAATAGATTTTAAACGTCAATGTATACCTACATTTGATAAATGAATTCAAATATTAACACAATATTGACATAGATTATAATATGCATATCGATTTAAGAGATACAATAATATAAAACTGTAAGAGTTACTTTCAGATTACTTAAGAGTTCTTTTCTTTATTATATGTAAATTGAATGGTAGTAGCTATATTTGATATCTGCCATAAGTGTTTACCGGAATTAAGATAAATGATACTCATGAGGATTTTGTAATGAAAAAGAATGAATGAAAAAAAAAGGAGGTAGTTTAGCAAATAGGTGTAACTTCACAACCCAAATGCAAACAAAAGATCTTGGTATCTATGGAATTTATTTGCGTCCTGGCTCCAAATTTATCTCTTGCGAACTAGACAGGAAGTTATTTTTTTTTTATTGGATGATGAATCATAGGTTAAGTAAGAGATTAAAATTTTAATTTAATTTACAAAGATTTACTTAACAAAACTTTGGGCCTCGTTCTAATGTACGGAAAAAGGGAGATAATTAGTCACTAAACGGCTATATTCCCAAATAAGTCTTTGCTTATGTAATTATTTCTAATGCGACACCGAAATCCGAACACGCATTAAATTAGCGAAAGATGCATTTCAAAAGCTAAACAAAGTATTAAGAAACAGGAAAATTTCATTAGAAACAAAGAAGAGTGCTGAATCGCTATGTGATATCAAGCCTCTTGTATGGCAGTGAATGCTAGACAATCTCCCCACAGATGAAGAGAAAACTGAAGACAAGGGAAATGTTCTAAAGAATGGTAATAGGATTGGTAATATTAGCCGTTTCCTTATAAGGAAACATTTGTTATTCACTGCCAGTGCTATTTTCAGTTGAAATTTATAAAATCTTTCTCTTAAAACAATTTCCCAGGAAGATTATTTTCTCTTGTGTTGCTATACCTGTGTTATCCATTTTAGTCGATACCGTTGTTCAAAGTCCTCAAGTGATGTGTTTTCTGTTATTTGGTACAGTTTGTGATTCCGTAATTTTGTGATTCAGTTCAGAAGATTTCAAGAAGGATGGTCCTCGTTAAGATCTACAGGTTTCATTCACTTGAAGCTTTTTTTAATCATTGATCTAAGAAAACGGCTGTTTTGAAATGGCTGGAATTTTTGAATGAATTTGGCACCTTGAATAGAATTTAATTTTTGCAAAAAGCATTTTATAATAAAAATAATATTTGCTAACGATTTTCACAAGCAGATATCAATTCTGGTGGTAATGGCAATATTAGCTATTTCCTTATAAGGAAATATTCGGTAGTCAATACTTGAACATCTAGCGCAACTTTCAGTTGAAAATTTACAAAATTTTTCTCTTAAAACAATTTTTCAGGAAAATAGGTTTCTCAAGTCTACTGTTATTGCTCTTTCCATTATACATGGGGGTTTCATTACAAACCTTTTGTTTGAAGTAGTGTGGAAAGTCAGCATTTTAATTACGTAATTATTTTCTCTTTGAGTTACTTGTGCTAACCATTTTAGTTGTTGCTGGTGTTTAATGTGCTCAAGTGATGTGGTTACTATTATTTGTTACTGATCTTTGTGATTATGTAGTGCTAAGCCAGAAAGTTTGAAGGAAGAGGGTTCTCGCTAAGATCTACAATCTTCATTCACTTCTAAACCATTTTCACAATTCATCTGAGAATGCGGTTGTATAAAGCTGACAGTTCAGATATTTCTGAAGGAGTTTGGCGCCATGCATGATATCCATATGAAGGACACTAAAAATTCTATGGACGGAGTGAGTAAACAACGAGGAAGTAAACGAAAATGATAGCAAGAAGAAAACTTTTGCTCCAAATCAGAAAGAGACAGGTGAAATTTCTTGGACACATAATGAGAACGGAGTGCTTGGGAAACTTAACGCTCATAAGGAACTCGGCTCTCCGATGTCCAATTCCGAGCCGTTATCCATTATCCACCCGCACATCCAAGTTTATATCACCTTGTCGCAGTTATCTCCTCCTCAGTCCCATAATCCTTCAACAGGGGTCTCTCTCTCCCCTGGCTATAAATACTGGCTGACCCTTCGTCTCTCTCTCTCTTTCGACTTAGGCCTTGGGCCGCCGCCTCGCGTGGAGACGAGGTAAAATCTCCCTTTTTTCCACGAACGCCAGTATGTGACCTCTCACAGATACAGCGTTTCCCAAATTCTGGGAACACGTTAAAAACAATACACGTACGTACGAACACTCACAATACACACATAATTTCTCCATACAAACACTTTGCATCTGTTCATGTCTTTGTGTAACTTGTTATTAATATATATTTGTTTACCCATATATATCGGTCTTGTTTGTTTTCTTTGTCTTCTTTGGACTTAATTAAAGTCCAACATTCTCATGTAGCTGGACCGGCTAGCAGGAAATTTTAACCTTCTGATATCTCTTCACATGTTCACCCGCACGGTCCGCTACAACCTGGTATTCGTAAGCGGTCACTCGTTTAGGTACTGATGTGGATCGACTTTGCTTAACTTCGGTGATCGTACGAGAACCTGTGTTTCAACGTGGTATGACCGTAACTTCCCAAGATTTTAGAAGTGTATGAATAATGCTTTGTGTCTAGAGCCACATTTGTCATGGATCAGCATTTCTTCTTTTGATCAGTGTTCAGTGTTCTATATGAGAAGTGATACACATACGCACGATATGTATTCATCAACTGGTTATCTTTTCCTTTACCCAAAATAGCAGAACTTGGAAATGCACGAGAGAAGAGTATTTTGAAAGAAGTGGTGAAGGTGGAAAGATAGAGGCTATGTAAGAAAGCCAGTGAAAAACGAGAAGAGATACGCGCGAAAGAAAATGGGAAAGAGATAGAAATGAAAGAAAGACATAAACAGGATTGGTGTCTTGTGTTTTATTATAAATTTACGTACCGTGTAACCGCGCGTCCTTTACATATTTTAGCACTGTTTACTACAAACGGTGACCCTGGACTGGCGTCTGTAAAGGAATAAACACAATAAGCAATACGGTAGATACTTCGAATAATTAAACACAATAAGCAATAAGGTAGATACTTCGAATAATTAAACACAATAAGCAATAAGGTAGATACTTCGAATAATTAAACACAATAAGCAATAAGGTAGATACTTCGAATAATTAAACACAATAAGCAATAAGGTAGATACTTCGAATAATTAAACACAATAAGTAATAAGGTAGATACTTCGAATAATTAAACACAATAAGCAATAAGGTAGATATTTCGATTAATTAAACACAATAAGCAATACGGTAGATACTTCGAATAATTAAACACAATAAACAATAAGGTAGATACTTCGAATAATTAAACACAATAAGCAATAAGGTAGATATTTCGAATAATTAAACACAATAAGCAATAAGGTAGATATTTCGATTAATTAAACACAATAAGTAATAAGGTAGATACTTCGAATAATTAAACACAATAAGTAATAAGGTAGATATTTCGAATAATTAAACACCATAAGCAATAAGGTATATACTACGTTATTAGCCTGCAGATATATTTGATATTTTTTCAACGTCGACTTTAAGCATTTATCGAGTTTGGCTTATTACGGCATAAATTTACAAGATGAAGGTATCAAGTGAAGATCGAACCAACTACAGTAGCAATTATTTGTGAGACCAGCTTGCTAATTGATCTACAGTAGGCACCTCCACCTTGTCAGCATACCATTATGAAAAAAAGGCCCTAAACTTAATAAAAACAAAGTTTTGCCGTCAAAATGTTTGTTATTATTAAGGGGAAAGACCAAATATATTTTTTATTAGATTTAGTAATCTTTTCTAGCACGTACTAAATTTTGGTTAAAAATCTTGTTCTGTTTTACGTCAGCGGTCGACATAATATTTACGATTAGTTTTTGTGCTTTTTTTTAGGTGAAAACATATTGATTTGGAAATTCTTGCAAAAATCAAATACTTGTCGGATTTAATGAAAGTTTCAGGACTTATTCACAAATGAATGAAATAATCTTTGAATTTTTTTTAGAAAATTTTGTTAAAAAATAATTTTTTTACACATGTTACCCCGCCACTTACTTAGTTTCATGAAATTTCGAGAAATTAAGTGTCAATCTCAAAATTGTTTCTATTAGTTAAAAGCGGGACTCTTTGGAGAATGTAAATCAATCATTTTTTTTTCAAACTACTACGCATTTCCCGAAAATCTGTTCCGAATCGTAAAATAAAAATGCAATAAAACAATGACATTATTTAATTTGAAATTGCTTTTATAAATAATATTTATTAAGGACACTATTGTCTTAAGAAAAAAAAATATTAAGTAAATCTTTTGTTAGTAGTTTTTTACGTTTTACTTTTTTTTATTCGTTTTTTGTTAAAGTTATTTTGATAAAAACGTAAGGCTATAAAGCTAAAGTAACTAAAATTTAATAAAATATTAGATAATTGCTGAAAATATTTTGTTAATTAAAAATTACTAGGTAGTTAAAAACCAAAAACAAAGCGTTCACTTAGATTTCGTAAATTTATGTCAATTTCTGGTCAGCCATACTTAGCTGTCAACACCTTAGACTGCCAATAAATGCACATCAGAAAAAGAAATGCTTGTATACTATGTTTTATGCTATAAGAAAGTAATATTGGTTTCAAATCAAATTAATTTAACTTTAAATTTGCTTATTTTCCTCAAATAACGTGTCACAAATATATATTTTATTTTTGGAAGGTTTTTAAAACCGAGAATTAACTTTTTTTAACTGTTTACAAATCTGTCAAAATGGCCGATATTTATCGATTTTTTTGAAGGCGACCAAAAAGTTGAGATTCCAATAAGTATAATTTCTATTTGAAATACAACAGAGTATTTTGCTTACTGGAAATAGTCAATTCAACCATTTAGCTTTATTAAAGCTATTAATTAAAGCTAAAAAGAACGTTTTTTCATTTAAAAAAAAATCATTTTAAATCTTAGGTATTTAAAATTTAGTGGAGGTCCCTACTCTACAGTGAGGATGTTGAGGTCGAAAATAATTTTTTACACCTTTTAAAAAATGACTAATATTTTTTTTAATGTTTGCTTGGGTTTTTGCCCAACATAGCCTCATTATAAATTGAAGTTTCTGGATCTTAATGAGACTGCTAAAATGAATAAATAAAACAAAATGGTTTCACCAATGATGACCACAAATACCAATTGGAATAAGTCTGATTCATTTATTTATGTATTTACTATTTTTTTACATTTTCAGTCAGTGGTATTGTACAACCAGGGAGTTTTGCGGCCATTATGGGAGCAAGGTAAGTAATGAGCATTAATCGTAATTGTATACGAAGATTTGAAAATACTGGACAGTCTATCCATTATTTCTTTATATATATATATATCCTCACTGTTGCACAATATGTGTACTTATATGCAGGTCACTAGCGGGACTGAAGTGTCAGATATGACACAAACGTAAAAACTGAATGAGGTCGTCATGATCCTCATCCGTCGAAATCGACGGAAGAGTCCGTCATATATATATGTATATATATCTAAGTGTTGACTTCTATGTTCACTTTTATATTTACACACGCTCTATCTCTGATATTGAGCACTTTATCCCATAAATATAGCACATTTTAAGACTATATATATATATATATATATATATATATATATATATATATATATATATATATATATGAGACGACAGTTGGAAAAAATCTTAGTCTTTTGCCGACGTGTTTCGTCTTCCGACTTTTTCAAGGCAAAAATGAAATCGAAATGTTTTTGTTATTATAGTTACATTACAAAATCCAAATTTTAAAAAAGAGAGACGCTTATGCGTAAGCAGCTTTCTGGTTAATGTAAATTTCCTTTATACTAAGAGTTTTTTCTTTCAATGTCAACAATTTGTCTTGTCCACAGAATTGATCTGGGAATTTAACTATCTATATATCTATATATATATATATATATATATGATGAAAATATATATTTTAAGGTATGCTATATTTATGGGTAAAAGTGATAAATATCAGAGATAGAGCTTATGTAAATATAAAAGTGAACACTGTGCGGCACCAGTTTGTTTCATGCTTGAACGCAATCTTCGCCGCTTGGTGTTGACCTCAATATCAACTTATATATCTGTCATTCGCAGACAGTACTGTTTCGCTGTATCACAGCTCCTCAGTGCGACTAGACAACCGAATGCCTCAAGCCCAGATCGAAACCCAACCGATTTGGTGTCAGTCAGAGCTTCTACCACTGAGCCATCTTCACTCGATAGGACAAATCAGCCAAATCTAGCCTATTGTTTTTACAAACATAAACAAACGCCAAGCAGCAAAAGTGCTCCATTCATTTTACTGAAGAGCTTTGCATTTACGCAGTTGACTGTTGTTTTTAGAATTAGCTTGTCAGTTGACTGTTGTTTTTAGAATTATCTTGTCATATATATATGACGATTGCGAATAGGGTGAAATAGCCTGTCACCTCCGAGTCTTGACGTCAATGTACACTTATATATATATATATATATATATATATATATATATATATATATATATATTGTGGATAATCTCCCTCCATACAAGTTTCGACAAGAAGCCTATTGAGAGGGCTGTCAAACAGCTGTAAAAACGCGACACTCCCTGTCATCGTTCTTTTTATCACTTTTCCCCCAACATGTTAGAATGACAACACCCCCGAGAGCGTGTTCCCGAGCATGGGGATATCTTTCACCTCAAGTGACTGAACGATATTCGCGCGCGCGCGCACGCACACACACACACACACACACACACACACACACAAACAAACACACACACACACATACGCGTGGGTGCGTTTGTATCACGCTGAGGGTCGTCCTGGTCCCTGAGTTAATGACAACGCCGTCCCGTCATCGGTCACCAGTGTGTCTGTGATTGAATCTTGCGGCTAACTGTGGAGTTGGTCACTTCGATCCAAGCATCTCTTTGTCCCACGTTGTGTTTGTTTTGATCACAAGGCAGGCAAGGATCGAATCGTCGAAAGATTTCGCTAGATTGGTGTCGTTCAGGCGGGACGATGTCATAAATCAAAAAAAGAAAGTTGCGTAGATCAACAAGCTTTATATAACTGAGGTTTATTCAGGAACACTTCGTATAAGAATCTACAAGCATGCAAGCTAACGACCATTCCCCGGTAGTCTTATTTAGTGACACTTTGTTCTTCGTTTCCAAGTCGGAGTTTCAACCTTGAAGTCAGAGACTTCTTCAGGCAGCAAATTACGGAATGTACTCATCTCCCCGTCTCCCCCTCTCTCTGTTGTTATATAGAGTCTTTCAATTCTTCCACTCTGCAATTTCGTCAGGGCAATCCGCTCAATTTATCTAATAGTCTCGAACAAGGCATGAGTTGGGAGTTCTCTGCGGCAGCAACTCACATGGGGATCGGCGAAGCGATCGTCTCCTCCTGGTGTAACGGAAGTGTGCCTCTGTCTCAACTGCTACTTGCAATCCCCCCACCTCCCGATCTAACGCTTTTATGGGCCCTCGCTCAACATCGGGATGGTGTTCGGCGTGATCAGGGGTTCCAGGATTTTCCAAATATCCAATCAGAACTTACTGCTGACGGTGTCCTGGGAAGCAATTTGCATGTCCAAATTTGGGGAATCCCTCCTCCGGAGAGTACTGCTAGCAGAGCGTTGACCCGCCCCACTTACTCCCCCTCTTATTCGTACCTTATACCAACACACCACAATGGGCATAGTCTATTTTCCATCCACTCTCTCTCTCGTTCACCAATAGGATTCCTTTGACTGGGTGGCATTCGTTAATTAAAATTATGTTTTAACTTCACATCATCATCAATGCCCTTTGTCATAGGGTTTTGATATTTTCCAGAATTTTCTCCTTGGGCATTTATAATTCCTCCCTTGTCTTCGGAGGATGCTTGTTCAAACTGTTATCTTACCAATTGTCCAAATTCTTCGTCATTCGAGTTCTGTATTGCATCTAAAGAAATCTCACTTCTCTAGAGATACACACACATTCCACGCCTATGAACAAGGGACATAGAACCATTTATTTATCCTGTTCTCCATCACTTATAGCCAAGCCATATTACTGTGGCTGGCGTGGTGGTCTCTGCCCAGATATACCAGTCCTGGTCGCTTCGCGGATGCTACCGCACTCCACCCACATCGTCCCTTGGACCTCACGTTTAATCAGATGCACAAGTTGATTTCAGCGCTATCTTGTAGGGAGACTCTTTATTCACGAAATGAGAAAGAAAAAATAAAAGTATATTTCTTTTGTTTTCGGTATGTCCTTCAATCTATCTACGACGTTCTTTACATTAGTGTTCACTTTGATCTAATTTTAGCTTTTTTCTCTCTTCAAATTATTAGCATTCTTACATTATCACACATAATAACTAACTTTTAATGTTTTCTTTCTTTTACATTATTACTCGTGTATTTTCTCTCTTTCTACTCTTCTTCCTTCAGGACGTTGGCGATCATGGCACTCCACAAGTCCATGTAATTTGTAGATCTTAATAAATGTTTTTTTGTTATCTATCATAAATCTTGTTTCGCCATTCATTTACTCAAGGGCTTACGGTCACATCACGTTGAAACACCGGTTCCCGTACAATCATCGAAGTTAAGTAACGTCGATCCTGATCAGTACCTAGATGGGTCACCACTTTGAAATACCAGGTGCTGTAAGCTTGGATGTGCGGGTGGTGTAATGGATAGTGGCTCGGAATTGTTAATCGGAGAGTGCCAATTCCCGTTGGCTTCGTTATATTCACTTACATGCAAATACCCTTGGAAAAGTATGGATCCACCACTTCTCCCCTACCCGCAGCTATTTGTTAATTAATAAGACTTACGTCACTAAACCATTATTATCTCAAAATAAATTCTTACAATCTAAAAAATATTTTCAGGTGGTTTTTAAACCTGCAAAGGGTTGATAAACAGTAGAAAACCAGTCAAGCAACCAACATTTACTCGAATGCGTTGTTTTTCTCTGTCCTCCTTACCTCAATCTTTCCTTTGAGTATCAAAATTTCCTAACCCTCTTTCCTCATTAAGTGTTCTAGAAATTTCGACTGTTTCTTCCTGATGTTAAGTAAAATCAAAAAATAAAATATCGTTTTGCTGAAATTGTTTTCCATTTCCTTCCAATCGTCGTTAACATGAGTGCAAAAGATTGTTGCCATTGCTTTTAGTCAAACTTGAAGAAGCGTCGCAACATTTGGAGACTAAGATGCGAATTCAAGACGTACATACTGCAACAATATATAACTGTGTGTGTGTGTGTGTGTGTGTGTGTGTGTGTGTGTGTGTGTGTGTGTGTGTGTGTGTGTGCATGTTTGATTGGAGACCAACAAAAATTTTTTGTTTAACAATTTTATTTAATTTTTCTCCGGTTATTCGGAAGAAATTGTTCAATGTCATTTGAGATCTTTCATAAGACATTATCAAAGAGTTTTATTGGTGCCACTTCAGCGTGCAGTCTACTGCAGTTTCCGTAGTCTACGCTGTGAAATGACCTTTAGCGTGTGATCTACATTTCATGGTATGAATTTATTACCTGTGCTTAACATTTTTTTTTTTACACTTTTGACCAGAGTGCTCCTGACCGGCCAGTATAAAATGACCTTTAGCGTGTGGTCTAACTTTCATGTGTTTCCCTTATTTTTACCCTTTTAACATGAGTACTAATCTTAACCCCAACCCGAACCCTGAAGCACCATTGAATTTCACCATAATGATGGCCGTTAATGTACTATTTAGCCTTTTTTTGATCATTATGAATCTGATGATTATGATTCATATGATTAAGCATATGTCATTAATAATGATAAATCATTATTCAGCATTATTCAATTTGTTTTTATCATCCTGCAGTATAAAGTTCTTGTAGGAGGTTGTATATTAAAGTGTAAATGTGCAGCTAGATTGCACGCTAAACTGTAAATGACTTCGTAGACCGCACGCTAAATGAGTGCCGTTTTATTTTTGTGTTGATAATATTGTGTTTATGTGTATACATTGTATTTTCCTTGGTTGTTTTCGAGTATCGTATCTTTACGCGTCGGCTGATCTCATGTCAGTCTTTGTGCGTTTTATAGCTGACAGTATAGAAAAGGCGCTTTCTCTCTATCCATCTGCGAACATCTTTGTCTTCGGTGACTTTAATGCTCACCACGAGACATGGCTTAAACATTCTAAACGTAATGATGTCGCCCGTATTCAGACATTAACTTTTTCAATTACCCAGTCCCTGATTCAAATTGTGGACTTGAGTTATTTCTTACCCCCCACTCCTCGCTCTTGCCGAGCTTCGCAACACTGCCCTTTTGGTAACTGGGGCTCACTCCAGAATTTTCTTCGTGAAGCTCTTTGGACTGACATCTTTAACCTCCCAACTGAAAAATGCGCCGGTGGGGTTTTTTCTTGGGTTAAAGACAGCATGGACACTTTCATCCCTTCCTGAAAATACCAGATGAAACCTCAATCCTCTCCATGGTTCACACCAGCATGCTCGGCCGCTATAACTCACAGGAACCACTATTTTCGGCTATACGAACGTGGCAGCTCTCGTCACAACAGACACCTATTCGTTTCTGCTCGTGATAAATGTCAGCGAGTCCTCAAAAGAGCTAAGTCCCTGTTCGCCGAGAGAATGAGGCATCGCATAGCCTTAAACAACTTTGGCTCTCGTGATTACTAGCGGCTCTGTAATAGGTTATTAAATAAGTGTATGGTCTCTGTCCTCTTTATATTCAATCAGTTTGAGGTGTTATCATCCTCTGCTGATAAAGCTGAATACTTTGCCCGTAATTTCTCCTCAAACTCTACTCTTGACTCATCTGGAGTATACCTGCCTAACTTCCTACTTAGAACTGATTCTCTGTTGAATGATATGCATATAACCCCTTCCATGGTTTCTCCTATCATCTCTAACCTAGATCGCCACAAAGCATGTGGACCCGATGGTATCCCTGTAAGAGTCATTAAGAAGTGTGCTCCAGAACTGACCTTTGTTCTCTTTAAAATCTTTAATAAATGCCTCTCCGCTTCCTGCTTACTGGCAGTCATCATCTGGCGAGCTGTCCGACCCTTTCGGCCTATTAACATTCTACCTCTTTTTGACGAACTCCTAGAGGCCCTAATCAATGATGGATTGGTTCATCGCAGCGCCTTTTCCCAGACAAGCAATGGGGCTTTCGTTTCTTCAGGCCAGCTGCTGACGCACTGACGATAATTGCGGAAAGAGTCTGTCATACTCGAGATAGAAACGGTGAGGCCCAGTTTATATCAGTGGACATCTCGAAAGTGACACAACACTATAGATAATTAGGGAGGCACTGTAGTTGCTGCATCAGTCATTGTATAATCACACACACACACACACACACACACACACACACACACACACACACACACACACACAAACATACACACACATTCATTTTAGGGAAAACTGACAAAATAGAAAACTTTTTCATGTGTGACGCGTTTCGTTTTTAGTGATGTTTACGTTTATGAAACTACACATCCGCACGAAGGGAAGGGAAGCTGAAAATTTTAAATTTAAATTAAATTTAAATTAAAATTGTCATTGAAATATAAAAAATCTATATATCGTTTTCCTATATATACAAAGGGCTCTCCAGTAGTTTTTCGATGTAAGAGGATTCAGCAGCTCAGTTCTTAGAAAACTACCTGCACATAAGATTTGATTATAGCGGTGTAGGTTTGTGTAGAACCGACCCCACCCTTTTTGGAAGAGCCGTTTACAGG